>NW_004624734.1:21055982-21083785 GCF_000247695.1 Heterocephalus glaber | reverse complement strand
AGACACACATGTGTAAATCCCGAATAGTTTCTCTAGTGTGAGAAACTGAGAGTGTAAATAAGGATTAAAAGGATTAATAACTAATAATTGATACTTTGAAATAGGAAAAGGTCCAAAGGGGTAGGGGTGGTGGGAGGAGATGGGGAAAGGAAAGAACGGAAAGGAAAAATTATGAGAAAAGAAAAAAAAAATGGAAACGAAGTATGTAAATAGGAAAGGTGGAGGGGTGAAGGGCGCACAGGTAATGGGGAAAAAATAAGAACCAAGATACATCATGTACAGGTACAAGCAAGCAATGATAAATGTAAACATATTGTATACCCAAAATGTACCAATAAAAGAATTTAAGGAAAAGAAAGAAAGAAAGAAAAAGCCACAAAAACTCAAGAAAAGAAAAGAAAGCAATGTCCAGAGAAATGGCTGTTACCAACCTCTGAGATGAAGTTATTACTTGTGTTGAGCACTGGAATTAGACTCTTACATTTGCTAACAGATTTAAAAATAAATAATACGGGCCGGTGATTTAGCTCAGTGGCACCATGCCTGCCTCGCAAACACAAGGTCCTGAGTTCAATCCCCTGTACCAAAAATAAAAAAATAATAACACAGTGTTTCTAAAATATCAGACAAGAATTAAGTTCTTTTAGGGTGTAAATAACCTCTCCTAATTACCCAAAGTGCCCCAGAGTAAACAAGAGGTCAGCCTGGATAAGGATGGAGTTAGATCCCCAAGCTTCTGGTACCTCTGTGCTTTAGTCACCCAGTGAAAACTGGACAACCTAAAGAACAAATCCAGGCAATCTTGGTTTTTTTTAAAGTCACGCTATTTTAAACCTTGAATCTGAAAACAGGGAAACTTCACTTGCAAATTCTGATTTCCACCTTCTCTTGAAACATCCACATATCATGCTGGAGATGAATTTTCCCACAACAACACGGATATAAATAGTGCCTGCCCCAGGGTTAGGCATGCATCTTGCTGTATGCCCCAATCCCAAGCAGGCCTGCTTCACATAGTGTGTTAACTGACTGGTTCCACTTAGGAGCTGAGTTTGCCATTCTATGTTGAATAAAGAACTAAGAAAGGAAATTTACTAGAATTACTGCCCAGGTGAAAATAAGCAGTTCACCTGGGAAGATCTATCAGATACTGTTTCCCATACAAGAGAAACTAAGACAGAATAGAAAAGTAGATGCTCTGACAGAGCTTCCACATTAGTCATGCCTATGAACTATAAGGCCAGAATAAAATACTTCTACTGAGCAAAATTTTAAGCAAACTATCCGAAAATAAAAAGCGTAATGCATTGCATAATTTGACCCGAATCCTTCACCCCTCCTTATATACACTGCCTTAGGCCCCAAGCTGGGCTCAGCTATCTGACTTGTTGGTAAATAGGATTTTAGCTGACATGGCAGAAGCAGAGGCTTGCCATGGCATGATGCAGTGAAACTTACTCTCCTGCAACTCTTCCATTTTTTCCAACTTGCTCTTCTGAAACACTTCCTGCCCATGAGGACAAGCTCAGGCTGGATACCCCACGTCTTCCAGGCTGGATCAGCAGGCCAGCCAACTCACCTCAGATTAAGTGAGCAACTCTAACCAGGAAAAGCAGATGGCTCAGCTGACACACTGTCCAAGTATTAAACATTTATTGTTGTATGCCTTTAATGCTTTATTTGTTACACAGCAAGCCCTAACTAATTAACCATTTGATCTGGATCTGAAAATAGTTGATTTGCTGAAGTTTTCTCTCAACCCTACTCTTCATGAGAAAAGCATGTGGGTTTCAGACTGCAAATATATGAGATAGTCGTCTAATGATTGATGAAAAAGGACAAATCCAAGTTGGGATACAAAAAATAAGCATAAAGATTGATATTAACATGTGACGGGCTAGCAGTTTTTGAGAAAAAAATCCAAAGCAATTTTAAATAGCAGTTAGGGCTATTTATCTGTTCCCCGTAACAATTTCAATTTTTCATAGGAAACAAGCTATTTCTTATGTGTATTATAAAATATACTTGTTTTTCTCCCTCTAATTTTTAAGGAAAATAGAAACTTTGTGACTTTCCTAGTGAACAAAACAACACTGGCAGTTTTAAGGAAGGAAAATATTTCTCAATGACATTTTATACCTTAAATTTGCATAGAGCTTTATAGCTTACGAAGCATTTGTATTAGCATTTTCTCATATGATTTACTTCAATACTATAAAACTGATATTATTACAACTATTTTTGGCTCTAAGAAAACAAAGATTTGCATAAAGTTCTTGGCCAAGACTGGTTTGCTAAAAAATTGCAATAATAGAACTATAAGCCAAATCTTGCATTTCCAAGCTAGTGTCTTTTTCCACCGTATTCTTAGATGCACAAGAACTATGTTCATTCCAAGTACATCACAGTAATGTTTGTTTTGTTCTTCCCTTATTTCTCATGATTCATCCCTTGCTCGCGCTCCCTCTCCCTCTCTCCCTCTCTCTGGAAATGCATTTAAGACCAGAGAATCCTTACGTATTTATTTACTTAGAACTAAAGGTTTATATAATAAATTCAATATAATTGTTAAATATGTAAACCTGCTATAAATCCATCTTTCTACAGCTATTTTAAGATGTCTTTAAAATAATCCTTTTTCTTATTAAGAATAATTACAACCTCTTTCATATAGAAAAAGGTTTCCCACATTTTCAGAAACCATATTCTAAAACCTTAACTTTAAAAAAAAAAAGAATATTATCTCTTTGGAATACAAGAAACACAAGACCACACATGTATTTTTTAGTGCTCTTTTCTCCACAGTTTTCCTTCAATCTTTACATTGCTTTCTTCCCTCACTGTTCTTTTTACCTTATACATTTAGATCTTTCCCTTAATTCTTTGGAATAAAGAATTGTAGTAATTTTCTTATACTTATTAACTTATTTATTGAGGAGTTCTATGTTTCTTACTCTTAATTTTTAAAGTAGACAAGTACAATGATTTATATATTTTCCAAAACATAATAAAAACTTCTAAATTTTAAAAAGGCTTACCCTTGACTGTACCACAAACTTTTCCAATAATGTTTTAAATGTATAAATTAAAATTTAAAATACATAGGATCAGAAAGGAATCTAGTAACAATGAAATGCAGTTTAATATCATCTAAAACCAATTTTATATATATATTTGGGGGGGGCTGAATTTCTGAGGTATATGGAGTAGAACTCAGTTAAGAACTCAACTCTAAAAGCCTTCAAAAGCAATAATATTGTTGAATTCCAAATGCTCTAACATCATGGATGACTGTATGATAATAACCCTACAAGCTAGTTACCATGGCTATCAAAATATACACGAGGAAAAAAGCCTAGAGCAGTGGTGACCAATCTACGGCAGGCATGCTGCAGCAGCCTGCTTGTTACCACTGAAAGCGCTCAAAGATTCACCATCGCTACCCTAAGAAAGGTGTCCAACATTATATAGCTACCAAGTGGCAAGCTGACTCTTCCGTCTCTCTCCAAGGCCCAGGTTCCTAACTTCTTATCTCCACTGCCAGCGCTCATAACTCAGGATTCTTAACTTAGGCCTAGTCATTGCAATGGCTCCCTAACTCTTGAGTGTTTTCCCATCCTTTCCACCCTTCACTGGCACTGTACTGCCTACAGGATTGAGTCTAGGTTCCTAAATTCACAATTCAAGAACCCAGGGAGCCACCCTTATCTTCCAAATCAAACTACAAGGCCTGCATTCCAATATGACACCAGCTGTTCTGTTGCCACCTCTCACTACTGTCAGAATGCCTTCTCCTGCCTACTATTACCTCCCATTTAAATGTCTTATCCTTGCAGATAGAGCTTAAGTAATACAAACTTAGTGAAGCGTTCCATCTCTAGCCAGAGTGAATTTTCCTCCCTCTGCATTCTTACAGCTCCATAACTGTAGCAAGACACTAATTAAACATATTCATGAAATATGATTACTTATACCATGGAATTTGGGGTTTCAGTTCCCCAAATATGTCACACGCATCTCACCTGCAGGCCTATACTGCACTTATCACCTACAACATTCTTGTCACTTTTACCCTTGACCAATTCCTACTTTTCCTTCCTAAGTTCAGAAGAGACTTCCCCTAGAAATCCTTCCCCCACTGGCCAACTATAACTCTGAGTCACATGCTCTCTGCTGAATTCCCACAGTGGACACAACCTCATCACAGGACATGGATTGATAATTGGGTATGTACTTGTTTGTTTACCCACTAGACTCTAAATCTCATCAGAGACTATTTTATTCATGGTCTCCTACGGTTTGGATGTGGTTTGTCCTCCGAAGAAGTACATGCAAGAAGCTCAGTCCTCAGTGTAGTGACGTGCAGAGAAAGGGAAACCTTTCAGAGGTTAGGAACTAATAGAAGGCGACACCATCCTCAGAAGGGATTAATGCTGGACTCTCAGTGTGGGTTAGGTCTTGCAGGATTGGACTGGCTGCCATGAGAGCGGGCTATTACAAGGCAAGTTTGGCTTTCTCCGCTCACTCTCTTGCTTCTTTTCTTGCCATGACCTCGCCTGCCCCATTCATTTCCAGCAAGTTGCAACACAGCTAGTGAGGTCCTCGCCAGACAATGGTACAATGCTGTTTGGACTGTCCAGCCACCAGAACTGTGAGCCAAATGAACTTCTCTCCTTTATAAATCACTCAGTGTCAGGTATTCTCTTATAGTCAAACACAACAGACTAAGACACGGTCACACCGCAACACCTAGCATAGTGCCTGGCATGTAATTGGAACATTCTTAAATGAATTTACAACTAATTTGTTATCCTGTCTGATTAATCCAGAAACAAATTTCAAAGTGCTGGGCTTTACAAATACCAAGTACTAATTAAATAACTTGCATAAAGAAATTCTCTTGACAAATGGCCTAGATTAATTATCTTAAGTCTTCAAATGATATGGATTGAGTTGTAAAAGAGTACAAATATGAATATTTAATAATGTCTCTTGTAAGGTAAATGAGGTAAATATTTCAAAACATATTTTAAAACTTATTAATGACTACATCAAACTTAAGAATTTACTTGATTTATTGTGAACCATTTTAATTTATGGCTCATTCATAACTTATCTGCATTCCTCAATTACTATTTATCTGTACTATAAAAGTAAATAAACTCCAAATTACCTAGGCTCTTTATCATTTGGGACTATTCTCCGTACTGTTTCTATGTACCAATAGCTACTCAGAGGCAAGCCGCTATTATCACTTGAAAGCCTTTGCTTTCCTAAAACCAAGATTTTTCTGCTTTCTATCATCTATAAAACTATCCTTTAAAATAATAATCACAGAGACTGGGGATGTAGCTCAGTGATAGAACATTTGTCTAGTGTATGTGAGACCCTGAGTTCAATCCCCAATACTGCAAAAAAATTAAATATATTAATCATAATTTACTTCTACCATGTCTCTATTTATTCAGAAAAGAATAGCTCAGGCTCAGCTTTAATTCACCCATCCATTCATCTGTGGGCTTATTTATTCACAAGCACTCACTCATCCATGTATAAGCACCTGTTTTATGAAAAATCTTGTTCATCAGCAAAGCTGATTCAGGTTACCACAAATACTTCCATCTCTCAAACACTCCAAGTTCTGTATCAGCACTGTATAGATCTGTGTTAAGGGTAATATGAATTTCAGAGACATACATATATGTAAAGGCTTGAGAAGTGTCTTAAAGTCATTCATAATTACGGATAACAAGGTTTTAAGCTAAAGGAAAAACTCAGAAAAACATTTACAGTACACGGCAACCAAAGGATTAATCAGCTCTTTGTAAAAACACTGGAAAAAGAATAGTTTTGTGGTAAAAGGAACAAAGGATATATAAACAGGCAATTTATAGAATACAAATGGCCCTGACAAATGTATAAATATACTTTACATCCCTAGAGAATTGCAAATTAAAATAAAAGTATATTTCTTATTTATCTTTCTTATGAAAGATAAATACAAATGATGAAAACAAAGGCTCTCATCCTCAGGGTTGGCAAGAGCCTATCACATTGCATAAGTATTAGCTATAAAAATCAGGACATCTTTTCTATAGAATAATATGACAATACAAGTGAAAATAAGTAACATGCACATGCTTTGACTCAGAAATTCTACTTATGTGACTATTATCCTAGGGAAACAAAAGGAAATATATATCTATTATGTGAATGCTTGTAAGAATTTCAGTACAGAATTATTAAAGAAAAAAACACAAAACAACTGATAAGCCATACCTTAAATGTACCCAATCACTAGACTATTATGTAGCAGTTAAAAGACACAAGGTAGTTTTTTTGGTTTTTTGTTTTGTCTTATTTTTTGAGACAGGGTCTTGCTATGTAGTTTAGGCTGCCCGGGAACTCACTACATAGCCCAGTCTGGCCTCAAACCTGTGGCAATCCTCCTGCCTCAGCCTCCCAAGTGCTGGGATTACAGGCATGCACCACCAAGGGTAGAATTTTATGTGCTGACATGTAACAATACATTGTTATAAAAAAGAAAAATGTACTACAAATTAGTGTGACCATATTCAAATCACTTCAGATTACAATCAACCCAGCGACATTATTATAGAGATAACTATGAATCTACTATTTTTACATTACTTTCAAATGTGTCAACACTGTATATTTGAGAATTTCTGAAATACATGATCCTACTAAGGCCCTCCAGCTCTAAAATTCTTTAATTCTAAGAATTTTACACATCAGAGATTTGGGTACAACATTATTGCAAGCCCTCAGTGTGTCTCTCCATATATGTAAGTGCCTCTGATCTGTCAAAATCCAACATGAACTGCTAAAAATGTCCAGAAGTTTACACCTATTGCAAAATTTAAGTTTTTAACACTATACCCTAGATTATCAATAATTCATGTTAAATATGCTCATTTTATGAAATTATAACTCTTATCTCAATAGTAAAGACCATTCTATTTTTAAGAACTAAGGAAAAAAAACAGAACCCTTTGAACAGTTAAAGAGATGAACAAAAGTAAACCACACTATCTATGGTACATTTCACCCAAAAATGCTAAGTGTAAATCAAGTCCAAGGCAACAATAAACAGAATGAGGCCCCTGTATAGGGATTTGGAATCAGAAGACCTGGAAATAAAGAAATCTCTTGGCTACACAATTCCAAGCAAATCAAACAACCTATCTGTGTCTAACTTCATTCTTTGCAAAATGAAGATATGAATAAAACAATTATATATAATGCTTGGCTAAAGGTGGGATAAAATACCTTCTCAAATACTTGTCTAATAAAAACAATGAATTACTCATGTTGTTGTTAAGGTTGCAAACACAGTCTGCTTACTTATTTTCCATATGAATTTTTCTAACATTGCATGCACAACCATCCCATTGTTTTTGTTTGTTTCTTTCTTTATACTACATATCAGAAAGGTGTTTTTTGCTCCCAAAAAGTCTACTTGTTGGGCATCAGTCTTTTCCACTATAAATATGCAATCCTTTGTTATCTCACAAATGAAATTCAGGAAAAATGCATACTTACAAAGCACACCCCCAGAATTCTGTGTTGCTGTCCCCTGAGCTCAGTGCTTTTCTTAGGCACATATACCTGGCTTCTCTCATCTCTTCATGAGGTTCAGGGCAAAAAGTCTAGCCAAATAGATGATTTTTGGTTCCTCCACACCTTCCCCAAACCACCTACAAGTAAATGAAACAAGGGAGTAAAACATACTTATAACTTTACTTTTTTAATAAAAAAAAAATGAAGATTAGCCCAATTTCCTTTTGTGAAGATTATTCCAGATTGCAAAACAGAGGAAATGCTCCTAGAGTCATCCAAAAGCCCAAATGACCTTACTAGAATTCTTCACATCCTAGTGCGCAGCCAGCATATTCCTCCTAGCGTCTTTTATCCATGGCAGTCCCCTATTGAGCTTGCTAGATGATGCAGTGTAAATTTTAGCCCAAATCTGGTCAAAAGCATTGTCTGAGCATGACAACCAGTTGGTAAACTAAGTATGTAATGAAATTCATATTTAATGTCTGAATTTGATGGCTCAATTGTATTTCTAAGCCAGCCTAAGCCTCTGAAGAGAAATATATGTTCTTCCCATTCTTGGTACTGAAAATTTAAAAAATAAAGGTAAAACAAAAGTAACCAAAAATATATCTTTGGTTTTAGTTAAGAGCTGTGGGCAGGAATATTCTCAATTATTTGTGGCTCCTCTCAAAACAGTCTGTAAGAATGCAAAGAAATTCATCCAGGACAACTGTGGTTGTCCACATATAGAGTAGATGTGGTACATCAATAAACCATTTCTAGAAAGAAGGTATTCTGCAAAAGTTAATCAAAATAAACTGTTGAGGGCCGGGGATGTAGCTCAGTGATGCCGCACCTGCCTTGCAAGCGCAAGGTTCTGAGTTCGATCTCCAGTATCGGGGGAAAAAAAAGTCAAAATTTCAAAATAAACTGTTGAGACACTGCCTTTATACAGTAACAGATAAGACACACTGAGAAGTACAGTGAGGTACATACTTCACTATTCTACAAAAGCAGCAATCTTCACCCCAAGATGGGTGACAGACAAAATGAAATTTCTCAATGACAATATAAAACTGTCAAAGTTTTCATTTTCTGTCTGTACTGTCCAATACTGTACTCACCAGCCTGTGGCTACTAAGCTCTAGAAATTTGGGCAGCTCAAATTGATACGTTATAAATGGGTAATACACATGAGATTTTGAAGATAGTGCTATTTGAAAAAAAGAATTAAAACATCTCTAGGTTTTATATTTACTGCAGGTTGGATGTATTCTTAATGTACTGTGCCAAACACTTACTAAAATTAATTTCAGCAGTTTCTTTTTCTTTTTTTTGGTACCAGGGATTGAACTCGGGACCTTGTGCTTGCAAGGTAGGCAGCAGAACCACTGAGCTGAATCCCCAGCCCTATTTCACCAGTTTCTTAATGTGGGTACCACAAAATTCTAAATTACCTGTGTGGCTCACATAATGTTTCTACTAGATAACGGTGTTCTGCATAATAAAATAAAATTTAACGGAGTAGCAAATGCTGAGCAATTGCAGTACTGCTTAAGGGCCAGTAGCTGTGGTTGTATAGGAGGCAAGTGTTCAGATACTGTACATAATACTGAAATCAAAGCTGCAAAGTATAATTATTTGGTTTTACTGGATGTCTGAATAACAAACGAGGTCTATCAAACTAGTAAAGAATGCGGCTAGGAGTCAATATCAGATATTCCCACAAATAGAACAAGTAAGGAACTGACAGCTAAGGTCAGGCAAATGCTACTACGTTGGCACAGGAAAAACAGGTGGCTGATACAACATTCCCGGAGTTGCAAACTTTCAGTGACTTCAGAACAGGTACAAAACATACCAATTTATATCCGAAGACAGGCAAGCAAATGCCAGAAAGTTCTCTGGAAGAACTACAGAAAGAGCCCAATCTCCTAGACAGCTAAAATGCCATAGGGGCTTCTGGCAAGGGAAGAGGACGTAGTCCAAATTCACTGGGTGATGTGCCCAGGACCTGCCTGTGAACACCCATGCGGAGGGAGAGAAGCAAACTTGCTGTCCCCCGTAACCTTGACACACACTTCATCCACCTAGGGCCCCACCCTAGATCTCCGCTCAGCTCCGGTGTCCCCACCCCAGGAACAAGGGGAAGTGGGACCTAAAACGTCAAGATAGGGAAGTGGAGGAGAAAGGGCAAGAGGGGGAGGGGGAGGTAAGTACCTGAGACAGAAGGGGACTCCAGGTCCTTAAAGCCGGATCATCACCGAGGCCCCAACCTGGCTCCCGCTGCTACTAGACACCCAGGAGGTGCAACTGACCTGGCACTGCGGCGCAACTGACTGTGCACTCCCAGACCCGCAGCTATGGCAACTTGAACTAGCCGCCCCGCCGCGGCCAGAGTACCCGACGCGCTGCTGTCGCTCGGCCCTCTGGGAGGTGTAGTCCATCTCCTCTCAAGAGCAAGGAAGTATCGAGGGGCGACGGTCCAAGAAAAACTGCACGTCCCGAGAAGCCATGCGACAGGCCTTCCAGCGACTCTCCCGGAAAAAAACGGGATTAGCGGGCTCCAGGTCCCTCAGAGGCGCCCTCTGGTCCTGCTCTATTTATTTTTTCTTAAAGGACCAGTAGTTGTGGTTGTATAGGAGCCAATTGCCAAGGAGAAAGTGAATTATGCTTTCTTGGCCCTAACTAATTTTTTCCTAAAGAAACAGAGAAGGATAATATCCAGCAGTGAAACGTGAAACTCCTTTTAATACCAGGTTCCAATGTCTTGTTCCAAAGATTCAAATTCTTACAACTGGAAGGGAGCCAAGAAAATTATCTAGTCAAAACTCTTAGGCCTGGAAAGAGTAAGTGACATGTCTGAGAGCATATATTTCATTCATGGCAAACCAGGTAGAGTGTGAAGCTGTTAATTAAGCACTGCTGCCACCACTAGAGAGTCACCCCCTCAACTCATTCTGGAACATGAAAGAAATATTTTCCTCTGAACTCCACTGAAGTTAGTTTTAGTCCTAAAGAAGTAATAAAAACCTCAACAAAGAACTGAGTTTTGGAAAGCTAAGAATTAGAAATTAGTCACAAGAGTAGGCCTTTCCTTCTACTCTGCCTAAAAAGCCACTAACCCCTTGGGCTAAAATCAAATTTCACCTTAACTGTGAAAGTTTTACTGATTACCTAGAGATCCTGGTTACCTAAAGCTAGATCACCTTAATGGACACGTTTCCTCTAAAAACAGTTTTGTTCTGGAATGATCCATCATTTCCCATTTCATCTCTGTTAGCCCTTCAAACAAAGGAAGCTAACATTTTAATCTCTCTCTCTCTCTCTCTCTCTCTCTCTCTCTCTCTCATCTCTGTATCCCTCTCATAAATTTAGCACTCAAATTTGATACAGCAGAATCATCGTAATATTTTTTTCTGGCCAATACTAAGATGTAAAATCTATTCCATATCCAGTTTTTCATAAAACCAATTCTAAAGACCTACCTATGTCTTTGAATCTGTCTTCAAGATGCTTGCTCAAATTCTTACTCTAGAATACACCCCACCTAACACAAAGGTTAAGATAATTTCAGAGCAGCCATAAAATTGCCCCATAGGCTTGCAGAGGCATAATAACTTTGTTCCTTAACGTTTCAGTTTTTTCAAAAGAATTTTTTCATTCATTTAATTCATCAAATGTATGATGGATCTGTCTAGAATCTAGACATTGTATTAGATACTGAAATTACATGGATAATGAGGAGATAGCACAGTCTTTTCCTTCAAGGTGCTAAGAGCCAAACAGGCTAATAAGAAAATTATTACAAAAATAGGAAAAAGAACACTGCAATTGTTTCTGTGGACAGACATAAATGAGAAACTTTCTCAGAAGAGATTCTGATCAACTGCTGGGGACTACAAAAAAGTTAATGTGACCTTGTAGCAATAAAACGTGATTATTGACAACCTCTCGTCCCTGGCCCAACGATATTTAGAGAACTGGATTCAGTTGTGATGATTCCCCCCCACTTTTAAACCAAATAAATCAAAAATCACAGGACACAACTTGGATAAAAAGTAGATAACCAAATTTGAGTTCATTATGACCAACAAATTTTTAAATACATTAAGTTCAGAGCAGCAGTTTGTCATACAGTGTGCTCTCCATTGACAGATGCAACATTCAAAGATAAATGGAGTGAATTCAAACCACAGAATCTTTCTCCTTAAATCTTTCTCCTTTGGGTAAAACAGATTTTACCCAAAATTATCTAAATGATATTAATTATTTTTAATTGATATATCAGATATATGTTATTCAATCCAAACACTACACCCAAGCTTAGGTATTTGAACTAAGAGGTACAAAAACTCGCAAAGATCATCTGTTGTAGAACTCTTCTTTTGCAAACCTTGTAAATGGAAAGAAACAAAAATTACACATTAGTTTACTAGGTCTGCCATAACAAAGTATGACAGAATGAGTGGCTTAAGCAATATAAATGTTCTTGTCCTTTCCTTCCTTTCTCCCATCCTCCTCCCTTGTTCCCCTTCCCATTTGAACATTTTCTTCCAACTTCCCAATATCTATTATACATTTTAGTCCTCATTTCCACTTTTGGTTTCTCACATCAGAAAAACAATGTGGTATTTAAACATGTCTGTCTAATTTATTCCACTCAAGGTCCATCTGTTTAAGTTATAAATGTTTGAAGCTCATCCTTCTTTTTTTTTTTTTTTTGGTGCCGGGGATCGAACTCGGGTCCTTGCGCTTGTAAACTCATCCTTCTTTATGGCAGAGTAGTACTCCATTGTATTTTTTTTTAAAAACACATCTTTTGTATTCCATTTGTCTGTTGATGGGTATTTGAGCTGTTTCCAAGATTTAGCTATTACAAATGGCTGTAGTATGATGCTTTTAATTCTTTCAGGAAGATAACAAGAAGGGGAATAACTAGGTCAAATGGAACCTCTAGTTTTAGTTTTTAAAGAAATTTCCACACTGATTTCCACAGTGGTTGCACCAGTCTATACTGCCATCAACAGTGGAGAGGAGTTCATTTTTTCCCACAGCCCTGTCAGCATTTGTTATTGGTTGATTTCTTGATAACAACCATTCTTTCTGGAATGAGGTGGAATCTCAGCATTCTTTTAATTTGCATTTCTTAACTGACCAGTGATGTTGAACATTTTTTCATATATTTATTTACTGTTTCTACTTCTTCATCTGAGAAGTGTCTTTTTTTTCAGATGCCCATTTTTGGATTGGGACTTTAAATTTTGGGGGTCTGATTTTTTTCAGTTCTTTATATATTCTAGATAGTAGTCCTTTTTCTGATGAATAGCTGGTAAAAAAATTTTCTCCCAAGCTGTGGGTTATCTCTTCACTCTGTTGATGGTTTCTCTGGCTGTGCAAAAGCTTTTTAATAAGATGAGGTCCCAGTTGTTGATGCTTTGTGATATTTCCTGTGCAACTGGGGTGTTGTTCATGAAGTCTTTGCCTACTCCCCTGTCCTCAAGAGTTCTACCTATTCTCTCTTCCAACAGATTTAGTGTTTCTGTTTTAATATTTAGATTTAACCAATATAAATGTTAAACACAAAGAAAGTGAGAGAGAGGCAGACAGATAGACACATCTGATGGCTGAAAGTCCCATATCAAAGGTTAGGATTCTTCTGAGGCCACTCTACTTGGCTTGTGGATGCCCATCTTCCCTGTGTCCTCACATGGCATGTTCTTTGTGTAAGCATGGGCTTAATGTCTTTCTCTCTATATCCATCTTTTTTTTTTTTTAAGACAGGGTCTCATTTTGTAGCTCAGGCTGGCCCTGAATTCACTATGTAGCCCATGCTGACCCAAACTTGAGGTGATCCTCCTGCCTCATCCTTCCGAGTGCTAGGATTACAGGCATGTGTTACCACACCCAGCTATCTTTCTTTCTTTTCATAAAAATAACAGTTATATTGGATTAGGGCTAAAAATGTATGACTTCATTTAACCACCCCCATTAAAAGCCCTATCTTCAAATTCAGTCACATTTGGGATTATGGTTTCAACAAGTGAATTTTAGAAGGATACATTTCAATCCATAACACATGACTTCTCCCATATTGTATCCATTCAAGATTAGTGTCATCTATGATCTTCTCTGTATATAATACCTTGATAGAGGTAGATGTGGCAAGTATTTTTATATACATTGCCCACACATTTTTATATATCATACCCTCGACCGGTATACCCATAGCTTGGGCACCCATGAAGCCATATATATATATATATATGGTGCCTATCTCTCTGACTATAGCTGATGACACAAGGAATAGACATCCAAAACATTGAGCCTTTATTTTGTTCTCAATGATTCAAGTAAAAAATATGTATTCTGCTGCTTTGTGAATATTTTCCTTGTGACGTTTAAGAAATAAGATGTAATCAAAACATATAGTGAATGTTTATATTTTAAAAATTTATTACAGTAAAAGACACATTACCATCAATCCCCTTCAAAATACTCTCCCTCGCTTCACACACACTTATCTCTCATTCTTGCTACCTCCTGAAGCAGTTCTGAAAGTCCTCTTTCTTGAGTGTGTCTAGTTACTGGCTGCCTGAGAGTCCTGAATTGACTTAAAACATTTACCTTTCATGATCATTTTGACTTTGGGGAAGAGCCAGAAGTCACGTGGTGCAGATCCAGTGAAACCAGTGGAGAGGACACATCATAATGTTTTTAGGAATGAGGACCCACTGCCTTTCAGTTGGATGACACTCAGCAGCAACATTCCCCGCATTTTTTAATTACACCTTGTAAACACACTCAAGATACAGGACTTTCAGAACCACTTCGGAAAGTAGCAAGAATGAGGGATAAGTGTGAGTGAAGCGAGGGAGAGTATCTTGAAGAGGATTGATGGCAAAGTGTCTTTTTAGTACAATACATTTTTTAAATTTAAACTTTCACGATATATTTCAATCACATCTCATAAGTTTTGATGATGGAAATCCAAACAGCCCTACTGAAGATTATATTGATGAAGCCTACTGTTGCATCTGGGGAATAAGCACTGCGTCTCTGTTGTCCAAGCAGCGCACTGGGATTGTAACTCAACCCCAATAATAAATTAAAGGGACATTTTTAATGAAAGGAAGACACTTTCTTTGTAAAGAGGAAAAAGGAGGATAGAAAGGAGAAGATATATAGCTACCCTGACAAGAAAGAATCAGGGTAGGGGGCTTCGGAAAAATGGAAGACCTTTCCCCTCCACCCGGAACTTGCCATAACTGAATTGGCTTCCGGGCACCTCTGCCTAAAATTTTTTTGGTTTTGATGGGCTATTTGCAGCTCTTTTCTGTTTGTTTACTTGTCCTTGACCTACCTTTTAAGGCCTTATCTTTGGGGTGGGTAGCCAGTTGGCAAGGGGGTGCCTTATTCTTGGTTAGCTTAGAGTTAGTACGGGGGCGTGTAGATATCTATTGTCCTCTATGACGACCCTAGAGTGAATAATACAATGACTGTAGAGTGAACACACATATATAAGTGTACATGTTAGTGCACAGGTGTGAGTACCCACTGCCTTAAAGTTAGTCAGCCACCCCTTTCTTTCCCTTTATTTTATTGAAGGTGGAGGTGGCTTATCATTTGTGCATCTGGCTTTTTCTCTATGTCCTGCCTGTCTGCTCTTTTTCTGGTCTCTTGGTGCAAGTCCCAAAGCTATCTGGTGTCTTTCTTTACCTGTTGTTGGGGGTGTTTTTTCCCCCTGCCCCTGTCTTTGACTTGCTTTCCTGGGGAATCTCTCTAGCAAAGTTTGCTTTTTAACTCCTTCTAGTCAGGATTAGCTAGAAGACCTAAGGAGGCCTTTTTCTTATTTTTTTCGTCTACAGATCCCTGTCCCTACACGACCTGTGTAGGCTTTAAGATCCAAGGCACTAATTCCATATCTAGTTTCTGTCAGGTAAAAAGGCCAAAAACCAAGACCAGACCAGGCCACAACAAGCCTTTATTAGGAGAACAGATCTGCCGGGCTGCCTCTGAACAAAGGAGAGACAAAGGCAATATGGCCGGGGCAGGGAGAGTCTTTTATAGACACTGGGGTGGGGTTTGTAGGAGCTAAGGCGGGGTTGAGTGAAGTAGTAACTAGGGAATGGAGGAGCTGGTGACATCACTAGCTGGTAGGAGGTGAGTGAGTATTAGGTTACTCTCTAGGCAGGAACAGGGGCATGCTGGGACGAAGGGTTTGTTCTTTGGTGGGAGCAACCATCTTGGCATGACATCACACAGGAGGGAGGGGGCAAGGCACGATAGGAAGAGGGCAGCTACTATAAATAATAGCTGCTGAGGTAGTGGGAGACCTATCAGTTTCTTGAGTGGTCTCATGGGAAATACTACTGAGTCACACCAAATAAATACCTAGGTGGGCTAATCAGTAAAAAGGTTCTGGGGGCTGTGAGTGTAGCCCAGTGGTAGAGCACTTGTCTAGCAGGCACAAAGCCTTAGGTTTAATCCCCAGCACCACAATATAGTAAAGAATAAAAATAATAATGAGACACTGGAATGGGATCAGTCTGGAATGGATGAGCACAGAGAAGGGAAAACAGCTATCATGTAAGAAGCTGTTGAGTGGCAGATGGAAGCAGTGCCAGTTCAAGATGAATGGACAGAGGGTGTGTTTCACCAATATCTTACAAATTCATACCACTGTGAAATAGCAACAGAAGACTGATTATATCCATGTGGCAAGAAAATATGTGTCAAGTTCTCCTCAAATGTTTATTTTTTCCACTGTGGCTCTCCCTCTGCCTCCATTTCAGCCAGCTAAACAGTTCTGCACTCATGAGATAAGAGAGAATGGGAGAGGAGTTGAGGGTGAAAAGAAATAGGAAAAGCAGTCTTTTCCTGGACTTGGGGTATTAACCATAAAGATTCTCAGACAAGACTGGCAACAGAATTTGGGGGCCCATTACAGAAGTAAAATGAGAGGCCACTGTTCAAAGTTCATTAAGAACATCAAAAGGACAATGGTAGAGCATTAATCAAAGCATCAGGACCTTCTGAATATAGGGCTAAGTGAGATTACATAGGTCAAACCAAACCTATGAAGCTAGCCCTGCTGTCACAAAGTAGCCATGGTATAAGCAAAGGATTTAGAAGAAAGTATTATGAACAATAGCATTCCTCCAAAAGAAAAGAAAGTTATGATTGTGAATGTGATAAGACGCAGAAGAATGGGGTCTGAAATGGAGAAGAATGAGGCGGAGGCACAAACTTGAAAGTACAGGTAGGGAAAAGTGCCCAGCCTCTAATCAAGCAAACCCTATCCATAGCCTGAACCTAGCTGCCTGCCCATTGGCATATGGAAAGATGTCCCTTCAAAAGTGGCCCATAATTTGCCTAGATTTCCTAGCAGAAGTGATGACCACCTGTGATTGTTAATTGTGATATGTCTATTTGACTTAAGTAAGAACTACCTAGCAGATTAGTAAAGTTCTGGGTGTGTTGGTGGATGATTGACATGCAGTCTAGCAAATGAATGGGGAAGATCCACTCCAGATGGGATACTAACCAATAGGATTATACCCTGGATGGAATAAAAAGGGAAAGGAAAAAAAATGAAAACAGTCCTTTTTTTTGCAAGGACTCAGTCTTGTCACTGCTTTTGGACATTGGTCCCTAGCTTCTTCAGCCTTCCAAGGGAGACTAACACTGGTGACTGCGGTGAGCTTCTAGGCTTTCAAATTTCATTTGCTACTATATCCTTTGGCTCTCCGGCATACAGACAGCCATTTTGAGTTCTCCTGGCTCTGAACCCACAGATGGCCATCTTGACTCTTCCACCATTGGTTGTGTGCCTAGTAAATCCATTTGTGTAATTATAAATATATTTTATATTGATTCTACCACTGTAGAGAACCCTAACTACAACACTGACTATATCATTAGACTTTGCTTCACTCCTTCTACCTGTCACAGATGGTCAAGCTCCTTTGCACTATCACAGGACAATTGAAAGTCATAAGAAAGAAGACATGATGTAAAGTGCTATAGGTAAAGTAAAAAGAAAATCACCAATATTCTGAGTTGGTGGTACTGAAAGTATTCCAGGCAGCTAAGTTAGACAAAAAATTAATATACAATCAGAGAGGGACTGGGCTCTCAAGGAAGTCAACAACCAGAACAATAAAAGACATTGCATTTGTGTGGTGGGTTTGACGCAGACAGCATGGACCCCTTGCTATCTGCTCGGGACTTACAGCAGTGGAGTGTGCTGGGGTGGGTTTGACGCAGACAGCATGGACCCCTTGCTATCTGCTCGGGACTTACAGCAGTGGAGTGTGCTGGGGGTGGGTGGGTACTGAGTCTGCCTTTGTACAGCAGCCCCTATGCAGGTTCCTGATCCTTGCAAATGGGTCCACAGCTCAAGATGGTAAGTAAGTTGTGGCAGTGATTGCAACATTTGGAGTGGCCGGCGGTCACCATGGGGGAGTGATAGGTCTCCCACCACCTCAGCAGCTATTATGTATAGTAGCTGCCCTCTTCCTATCGTGCCTTGCCCCCTCCCCTGTGTGATGTCATGCCAAGATGGTTGCTCCCACCAAAGAACAAACCTTTCTTCCCAGCAGGTCCCTGTTCCCACCTAGAGAATAATCTAATACTCATTCACCTCCTACCACCTAGTGACGTCACAGGCTCCTTCATTCCCTAGTCACTACCTTACTCAACCCCGCCTCAGCCCCTACAAACCCCACCCCAGTGTCTATAAAAGACTCTCCCTGCCCCGGCCATATTGCCTTTGTCTCTCCTTTGTTCAGAGACAGCCCAGCAGATCTGTTCTCCTAATAAAGGCTTGTTGTGGCCTGGTCTGGTTTTGGTTTTCGCGCCTTTTACCTGACAGGGAGCACAGGGGCAATGACTCCAGGTGACTCTGGTGTCTCGCTGATGCCATCACCACAGTGTGCTGACAGCCAGAACAAAAATAAAACATTAAAAAAAAAAATAAACACATCAGAACTGTGGCTGGAAGCACATCTGAAAAAGACCAGGCCTCAAGATAAAGATACAATTGCCAGGCCTACATGCCTCCTCTAAGGGATAAACAATAATTTAAAATTATACTACAATTAGCACCACCTGGTCCAAGAAGTCCAGAGAGGCATCAATCACCCAAGCGAGTGACCAAAACATCCAGACCCATCCCTTCCCTAAAATACCTTTGTTCTTTCCACATACTCTTGTTATGGGATCCGATTCCCTATTAAATCAATATTAGCTAATCCTTGTAATCCTATAGTTTGATTATAGTTTGACCCACGTTGTACCCACAGTGGGACTGTGCTATATAAATTATGCCTATCTCTCAAGAGCTATCTCTCAATAAACCTTTCCAACTCCTAACCTCCATTGTCCTTTAAAACTCATTCTTCAATTTCAGGCAACACAAACTCGACATATCTGACCATTAACAGGTTGAGAATTACATTTCTCCCATACCAAGGAGAAAGTGGTGAAATCTACTCTTTTTAAATTGGCAGAAAACAATCATAAGTGGCTGTTGAGTCAAGTTTCCAAGCTAACTTCAAGTTTAAAAAGAGCTAAAATAAAAGATTAGATGTTGCAACTGTGATATTATCCACTACTCAATCATTTTTAGCCATTTGTGATATAGAAGCATAGTTGATCCTACAATATTCTTTTCATACACTTACTAATCATAAGTAGTTGTCACTGTCTAAACAGCAGAGTTTTATGTCACTGCAATTCAGATGCATTTAGTCAAAATGAGCAACTACTGATGTACTAAATCAAAATTATAAAACACTATTGCAGTCAAATAATAGAGCTGTTCAATTTTTTGAAAAAAAGATGAAATACAGATGAATTACTTGGAAAACACTATTTTCTGATATTTGGATCATGTTAATGGTTCAACAAAAAGGGGAAAACTGTATTCCACAGACCTTTTATTTATATGTTGCATTTTAAAAGATTTTCTAGTATATGTGCTTAATGGATCTGAGTGCAAGCACTTTTATTGTAATTTAAACTGATTCATCATCTCATGTGGTTATTTGCCCCGATTTAAAAGTTACGGTCAGGAAAGAAAATTGCTTTAATGATTTCATACCTATTTGTTGAACAGGTGATTTGAATATGTTATCCTAAAGGCTTGTTCCAAATTACAGAATTGAAATGTTACGCATAGGAGATTTTACTTACATTATGATCTCTACTGAGCCAATTTCATGCTGACTAAATCTAGGCTCAAAATGTAACAGGGCTAAGGATATTGCTCAGTGATAGAGTGCTTGCCTAGCATGCATGGCTACCTGCATTCTCTAGACACACATGTGTGCGTGCAGGAGCGTTACAGATTTCAGCTCCTTTGTTCCTAGTTAAGGTAGAGTAACAGAGACCAGGTTTACCCTCCCATCAGAATCAAACAGACCAAAAAATAAAAAGACAATATATATGGAAAAACACTTTTCAAGACAGTGAACATTAGCCTTGTGTGGTGGTACTCACCTGTAATTCCAGCATTCAGGAGGCTGAGGCAGGAAGATAGTGAGTTTGAGACCAGCCTGCATTACATAGCAAGTTCAAGGCCAACCTGGACTACATAATAAGACCTTGTCTTTAAAAACAAGTCATCATTTTGGCACATACCTGAAACAATTCAAATAAGTCAAGTCTTATGATTCCACAACTTACTGTCTTGAAAGAATATTCAGGCCATAGTGGAAGGAAAAGGAACCCAGACAGAGCCTAGTGCATACTCTGATATGAAGCCAAATCTGAGAGCCTGGGAAGATGAAGGTAGATGGAGTTTTAGGACAAACTATAGGAGTACAATGAGTCATGTAGAGCAAAAACTACAGAGAACTGCAAAAGGTCTCCAGGGAATACTCACCAGAGCACTAATCATTACATACATGTGAAAACACAGAGGCTGGAGAAAGAAATATCTAAAAGAATCAGAGAGAAAAGTGACTTTCCACTATCCAGTACCAGGAAGAGGGACAATTCCCACCAGCCAGCTGAAACTCCTCACGTTCATGGAGCTTGAGTATTCAGAAGGGACTTGCTTTAAAATTGAGGAATAATTGGCCCTAGATTAAATGCTGCTCTTGTCACACTTCACAAACCTTAAGAACAAGACCCAAGGTTATCAAACAGTGTCAACGTAATTTAAGAATATTCACATGAGTGTAAAATAAATCAAGTGCCAAAAGAGGTAACATTTAGAATCTGTTTGCCATCTAAACAGATTTTCAAGCATGCAAAAGAAGCAGGAAAATGCAACCTAGTTTAGGGGGGGAAAAAATCAATCAATGTAAACTGACCCAGAACTGAAAAAGATGTTATACTTATTAAACAAAGACTTTGCTGTGGGTTGAAATGTTTCCTACCCATGCAAAAAAGATAAGTTGAAATTCTAACATCAGAGACCTGGGACTGTGACCTTATATGGAAATGGAGTCTTTACAGCTATTAAAAGGTCATATGTTAAAATCAATTGAGATTAAGCTGGATTGAGCCCTATGCCAATGACTGAGATCCATATAGGAAGAGGGCAATTTGGATGGAGACCAGGGAGAATGCCGCATGATGACAGAGAAAAGACTGCAGTGAACAAATGAAGAGATATCAAGGATTGCTAGAGACCACCAGAAGCAAGAAAGAGTCAATAAGAATCTTCTCCTAGAGCCTGCAGAGAGACCATGCCCCTACCAACACCTTGATTGCTAGCCTCCAGATCTCCAAGCAAAGTCATTTCTCTTGTTTTAAGACACCAGGGTGGGGTAATTACTTTGTTATATCAGCCCTCAGAAACTAATACAGATATCAAAAGAGTTACCATGCTTTAGATGTTCAAAAAGTTACATACGGCAGGAAATACATGAAATGTCCCCAAACTGAACTTCTAGAAATGAAAGCTACCATTTATGAGATGAAACATACAGTGAGTGGGATTATTGGTATGTTAAAATTGCACAAATAGAAAAAAAAATGCTGATTGTGGAAACATACTAGAAGAAACTATACAAATTTAAAACAAAAATAATTTTCTTAAAGAACAATGTTTCAATAATTGTGAGACAACTTCAGCCAGCCTGATATCCAAGTGATAATTGGAATCCTCACAGAAGGGAAGAGAAATAAGGAAGTGGAAGAAATATATGGAGACACAATGGTTACAATTTTTTCCAATTTAATGAAAATCATAAACACAGACCCGAGAATCTCAAAATCCTCTATGTATAAGAAATATGAAGAGACCTGCTGGGTCTGGAGATGGCCCAGCTGGAGACACAAAGTGCGGGGGCCGAGGAGGGGTTCACACCTGTTCCCCGAAAGCGTGGCTGGTGAGCAAAGAAACGACAGTCTGAGCAATTCTCCAAAGCAGGGGAGCTCTAGGAAGCAGCCGCACTGACAGGACACAGAGGAGGCCGGCCAGGCTCGTCTCCCCGCCCCTTCACAGGCATGGGCTCCTGAGTGGGAAAGAAGAAACCCGGAAAATTCCAGTTCCAGATAACTGATACACGCCATTCAAAGAGAACTGGACAAAGATATTTGCTCCTATTGTAGAACATTTGGGACTCCAGATAACACTTTGACTTGAAATCAAGAAATGTAAAAATCAGGACTTGAGGATCTTCCTGTTCTGACAAAAGCAGCTAATTTTGTAAAGGCCTTTATTCTTGGGTTTCAGATGGAGGATGCCCTTGCTCTCTCTCCTCAGATTGGAAGGCCTCTTTCTAGAGTCTTGAAATTACGGATGTTACTACTCTAAAGGGAGACCACCCCTCAAGGGCAATAGGAAGAATTGCTGGCAAAGGAGGGACGTGGATGTGGATAGTTTTGGCTGATGTGAAAGTTTACATCCTTGGCTCTTTCCAGAACATCAAGATGGCAAGAACTGACATTTGTAACCTCATTCTGAGAAATCCTTCACGAAAGGTTTATGGCAGTATTCAAGCCATGGCTAGCAGATAGCAGATCGGTTCTGATTTCAAATTAGAGACTTTTATCTTTGGACTCTAAAGAAAAGGATCTTATACTCTGCAGGTGGTCATACAAAACCATGTGAAGAATATCTCAGTAACTTTAAGCATTGATCCTTTCTTCCATTCTCAGCCAGCAGCATAAACAGAAGGAAAAGATTTACTAGTATTCATACTCAACAACTTTTAGGGCAAGTTAAGAGTCAAAATATAAAGTATAATGTATCATTTTTCATTTTAAGTCACATGCAACAGATTTGCAATTTAGAATCGTCTTATTTAGAAGAATTTTATTGCATAAACAGTTCTATATAAATTTTGGGTTTATTTATAAACATTTCCTCTCTGTAAATTGTAATTAAAAGAATATCTCAAAAAAAGAAATATGAAGAAAGGACATCACCATCATAATCAAATTAATATTAATCAGTGATAAAGAAGGTTTAAAAACCAGACTAGACTATGCTGAGTATAGTGGTGGATGCCTGTAATCCCAGAACTCTTAAGAGGCTGAGGCAGGAGAATTTCAAGTTTGAGCCCAGCCTGGTCAATTTAACAAATTAATGAAACCCTGTCTCAAAATTTAAAATAATAAAAAGACTGAGCTCAATCTCTAGTAACACACACACACACACACACACACACACACACATACACACACACACACACAGAATAACCTAAAATATATTATAAAGAAACAAAAGATATTGAGATAGAACAACAGAAGATTTGTCCTTGTAAACAATACCAGTGAAAAGACAGCAGAACAATATTTTTAAAAGACTGAAAGGAAAAACCTCTGCCCATCTATAATTCTGTACCTAACAATGATACCCTTTTTAAAAAGATGGCAAAATTAACACAATTTCAGATACATAAAAACATAAATAATTTATAACCAGCAGATATGTACAAGAAATGTCCATCAAGCAAAAGGAAAATAACACCAATGAAAAATAAAAATTAACACCAAGGAATAAGGAAGACCAGAATGAGTAACTTTCTCATTATTTGAATCCCTTTAAAAGATAATTCATCTAAAAGATAACACCGTATTGTGAAGTTATAGCTTATATATAAATAAAATGTATGGCAACAGAAGCTTCAAGTTTAGGCAGGAGAAGAAAAGTGGAAACATTTTTGTAGGGTTGTTTTAAACCATGGGTAAAGGTGTAATACGAGCTAGAAGCAGACTTAATAACTTAGAGATGCACACAAAAACCCCTAAAACAATCACTATAAAAAAACAGATGCTATACCTAAGAGTCAACCAAGAGGATAGATTGGAATCATAAAAATTTCTGAATTTATCCAAATGGTGATTTTAATAAAAGGAAAACAAGATCAAAAACAGTGGGAAAAGGGTCAATGATTTAGTTCAGTGGTGCTGTGCCTGCCTGGCAAGCACAACATTCTGAGTCTGATTCCCGGTACCAAAAACAAAACAAAACAAAACCAAAAAACAGTGGGAAAATATAAAATCAATAGCAAGATTATGAGCGTAAATCTAATATTAATAGTGATATTAAATGAAAATGACCTATACAACCTGTTTCCAGACTGAAAGCAAGATCCAACTTAGTACTATTTACAAGAAATATACTTCAGATGTAAAGACACAGAGAAGTTAAAGAAAGTATGGACAAAAAAAATACCATGGTAACATTAATCAAAAGAAGCCAGAGTGGTTCTAT
Source organism: Heterocephalus glaber (assembly GCF_000247695.1). The sequence goes on along the minus strand of NW_004624734.1, from coordinate 21,059,547 downwards.
CAATAACAGAAAAAGTAGATTAAAGAGTAAATGATATCACAAGGTATAATGAAGTTCATTTAATAACAATACAGAGAGCAAGAAAATAAAAGGTCTCAATATTTATATGCCTAAAAACAAAAGTTCAAAATACATGAAGCAAAAAAATTTTTAGAAATGCAATGGAAAATGACATACCCCCAATTGTAGTAAAAAAAACTGAATGATCATATCTCAATATTTGATATCAAAAATAGAGAAAAGCAAAAACAAAGAAGACTTGTACAATACTATTAACAAGTTGACCAAATGACATGTATGACCAAACAACATGTATCACCCAACAACAGCTGAATGAACGTTCTTTCAAGGGCACACTGAACATTTACCAAGATAGACCATTTCTGAGTAAAAAAAAAAAATCCAAGTATCATTAAATTTAGAAGTTTTCAAACTATGCAAACTATTCTCTATCTACATGGATTTAATTTTGAAATGAGGATAATATCTGGAAAATCCCCAAATATCTGGAAACTAAATATTGTGGACCCTCAAGTTACAACTGGCCTGACATATGAACAACTTGGGTTAATTAGGTTAACGCAAGATTCATTTGCCTCTTATAATCTATAGCATGTACCCAGGTAAACATCCAGATCTCAGCTGTACTGACTTACAACTAACTTGAGTTATAACCAGCCCTGGGAACCAATCAAGTTCATAAGTCAAGGGTCCACTGTATTTCTACATAACCCATGAAGCAAGAAAGAAATCAGAAAGAAAAATTAAGTATTTTAAGCTAAATGAAAACAAAATTACAATATATCAAAAGGTGTAAGATTATCGAAGTACCATATATGGAGCCAATCTGTATCACCATACATGAAAATATTTGAAAAAGGAAAAAGGGTCTTGAATCAATAAACTAATCCTCATGAAACCTCAGTTTAAGAAAGTAAGAAAAGAAGCCCAGATTAAACCCAAAATAGGTGAGGAAAAGAACCAATAAAGATCATAGCATATATCAACTAAGTAAAAGTAAAATAGTGAATTTATAAAACAAAAATTTTCTTCTTCGAGAATATTAATGAAATTCTTTTGTGAATATACCTACTCAGGAAAAAAGAGAGAAAACACAAATTATCAATTTTAAGTATGAAGGAGCTAACATTAGAACAGATTAATAGATATAAATAGAATGAGAATAATATGAGCAAATTTATAACAATAAACTCATCTCTTTAGATTAAACGGACAAGTTCATTTTAAGACACAGTATAGCAAAGCTGCCCCAAGAAGAATGAGATAACATGAATAGCACTATATTTATTTTTATAAATAGAGTACGTAGTTAAAAACTTGCCTTCAAGGAAAAATCAAGATCTAGATAGATTCATGAATACCAAACAAGCACTCCAAACAATTCTAAACAATATCCTAGAAAAAGACAATGAAAGTCATAACTCCATGAGGCCCAACAGAACAAACCCACCAGGGAAGGCAAGAAATTAAAGGGAGAGTGGGAATAATAAAAAATAAAAGCACCAAGAGCAAGAAAATAACATGACAAGAATAAGTCAATACATATCAGTTATAACCGTCAATGTTAATGGCCTCAATTCACCAATCAGAAGAAATAGACTGGCAGAATGGATTAATAAGCAAAACCCAACAATATTCTGTATACGAGAAACACACTTAGTTCAAAAAGAAATTCATAGACTGAAAGTAAAAGGATGGAAAACAGTTCTCCATGCGACAGGAACCCAGAAAAAAGCTGGGGTAGCTATTTTATTTGCAGACAAAGTAGATTTCAAACCAGAACTAATTAAGAGAGACAAAGAAAGTCATTACATCCTTGCAAAGGGAATAATCCAAGAGGAAGAGATGACAATCATAAATATGTATACATCAAATACTAATGCCCCCAACTATACAAAACAAATATTAACGGACATGAAAAACCAAATAAGCATTAATACAATTATAGTGGGGGACCTCAATAGCCCACTGTCACAAATAGACAGATCATCTAGACAAAAAAATCAACAGTGAAAGACTAGAACTGAACCAAGCTTTTGAACAAGTAGATTTAATAGATGTCTACAGTGTTCCACCCCACAAAATCAGAATATAGATTCTTTTCAGCTGCGTGCGAGTCATTCTCCAAAATAGTCCACATGCCAGCTCATAGAACATGTTTAAGTAAATGCAAAGCAATTGAAATTATCCCCTGTATATTATCACACCATAGTGCAATTAAACCGGAGATCAATAGCATAAGAAACCACAAGAACTTCACAAACACATGGAAATTGAATAACACTCTCCTACACAGCCAATGGGTTACAGAGGAAATTAAAGAAGAGATTAGACAGTTTCTACAATTAAATGATAATGCAAATACAACATACAGGAATCTATGGGACACAATGAAAACAGTTCTATGAGGGAAAGTCATAGCAGTGAGTGCTCATATTAGGAAAACAGAGTAAGCTCAAATAAACAACCTAATGCTGAACCTTAAGTTCCTAGAAAAAAGAAGAGCAAGCCAAAGCCAAAGCTCATACACAGGAGGAAATTCTAAAGATCAGAGCAGAAATCAATGCAATGTTGACTAAGAGAATGATACAAAAAAATCAATGAATAGAAGAGTTGGTTTTTCAAAAGAATGAATAAAATTGATAAACCCTTAGCCAACCTTGTGAAAAAAGGAAAGAAAAGGCTCAAATCCATGCAATTAGGAACAAAAAGGGTAAATTCACAACAGATCCAGCAGAAATCCAGAGGATCATCAATACCTACTTTGAAAACCTATACTCCAATAAAATGGAAAACACAGAAGAAACGGACAGATTTGTAGATACATATGAATTACTAAGGTTGAACGAAGAAGATATAAGAATTTTTTTTTGGTACCGGGGATCAAACTTGTGTCCTTGCACTTGCGAGGCAGGCAGCAGAACCACTGAGCTAAATCCTCAGCCATAATATAAGATTTTTTTTTTTTGGTACTGGGAATTGAACTTGGGTCCTTACGCTTGTGCAGCAGGTGGCGAAACCACTGAGCTAAATCCCTGGCCCTGATATAAGAATTTTAAACATCCCAACTACAATCAGTGAAATTGAAAATGGAATTAAAAATTTATCAACAAAGGAAAGCCCAGATCCCAAAGGCTTCATTGCTGAATTCTACAAGACATTTAGAGAAGAACTGTTGCCACTACTGTTAAAACTTTTCAGTGAAATCAAAAGGGAAGCAATACTTCCAAATTCATTCCTGGAAGCAAGTGGTACTTTGATTCCAAAAGCAGAGAAAAACCCAATCAAAAAAGAGAACTATAGGCCAATCTCCCCAGTGAACATAGATGCAAAAATCCTCAATAAGATACTGGGAAACAGAATACAGAGGGTCATCAAGAAGATCATACACCCTGATCAAGTCAGGTTCATCCCAAGGTGAATCCATGCAAGGATGGTTCAACATATGTAAATCAATAAATGTAATACACTATATTAACAGAGCCAAGGACAAAAACCATATGATCATCTCAATAGATGCAGAAAAAGCATTCGACAAAATCCA
>NW_004624734.1:21028452-21054157 GCF_000247695.1 Heterocephalus glaber | reverse complement strand
GTGCACCCATGTTTATAGCAGCACAGTTTGTAATAGCTAAAACTTGGAAATAGCCCAATTGCCCAACAACTGGAGACTGGATAAAGAAGATGTGGTTGTTTTTTTTTTTTTTAAATAAAATGGAGTACTACTCAGCCATAAAGAATGAGAAACTAGAGGCATTTATAGCTAAGTAGATGCACATTGAGGCCATACTCTTAAGTGAAATAAATAGGACAAATATGTGTAAATACCGAATAGTTTCTCTGGTATGAAAAACTAAAAGTGTAAATAAGGATCCAAATGTATAATTGATAATTAAAATAGAAAGAAAATTTCTAAAGGTGTAGGGGAAATGGGAGGGGTAGGGGAAAGGAAAGAAAGGAAAAGAAAAAAACATGAGAAAATGAAAAAATGGAAATAGTCTTTGCAAATAGGGAAAAGTGGAGGGGGTGAAGGAAGAGCAGGGGAATGAGGAAAAAATAAGAAGTAAAGTACATCATGAAAAGGTACAAGATCCCAATGATGAGTGCAACTGTACTGTACACCTAAAAGGTACCAACAAACAATAAAAATGATTTTTAAAATAACACATGCTTTCCAATAACCTTTAAGATAAAATCCAGCAGCCAACAACAAATCATCAGGTCAGCTTGGTTCAGGCAATTTGTATTGATCCCTCACATGTCTGAAAAGGCAGATATGAAAATTATTCAGAAAATTCAGGATATTTTATGATATAGCAATGATATAGAATATGCTCTTGAATAATCATGATTGCAAAATAGATGCAATCTCGATATGATAGCAAATCAATAAAGCATCTATTCCATATTTCCTTACATGCCCTTTCCTGGCATCTTAGCAGCTTCCATGAATTCTTCAAGGTTACGTCAATCACAGAGTTGATATTGCTGGAAGCTGTGTGATTTTGGCTCATTCATGAAGGAGCTTCTGCAGGCCATTGCAAGAGACCAGTGAAACTAAAATACTACTAATAAGGTATCACAGAACCATGAACCTGTTTGACTCTGTAAAAATCACTGGAAATGCCAAATATTTTGACAGCAAAATTGGTATCAGTGGAGCCACTGCTCTGTCTGCCTCTGCAGTAAATACCTTGAAGGACAAAAAGACATATGAAGTATGTAGTAAGGGAGATTACTGGCCAGGAGTGTAAGACAAAAATTAAACACATATAATAATCAGAGAGCCAAGAATAACAGTGATAATTAATCGTTCAATGTTTCCCATGGTTCAGGAGCATATATATAACCCTTGAGAAAATATGTACACTCATAGGGTATGAGACATTTCTATATATCAAGAAGTTTCAAAGGTAACATCACTTCTTTTCTTAAATCTTTTTTTTTTTTTTTTTTTTTGGTACTGGGGATTGAACTCAGGTCCTTGTGCTTGTGAGGCAAGCAGCAGAACCACTGAGCTAAATCCCTGGCCCTTGTAACATCACTTCTAAAGAGTTTATTTATGTCTGAGAATTTATTTTACTCCAAATGAATCAGTTTTATTATCACCTGAGGAACTGTTGGAAGCAAATAGTCCTTAGAAGTGAGTCCAATAAAAAGAGTGAATTGACGAATTTTTCAGGCCCTTTAGCACAGTTGTTCTGCTTTTATCATATGTGATCAACGGGTCTCATAAGACCATGCTCCAAATCACTCCCTGTATGGCAAACCATACATTTTTTGGATATTGAGGCAAAGAAAAGCAATCTCTCTGTGAGGTTGCCCCAATATCCAAAAATGTCAGGTAGGTTATTTTCCCCCAGTATCAGACAGCATATATATGTGTGTGTGCGTGTGTGTGTGTGTGTGTGTGTGTGTGAGATATTTGTCTTTTCATGAATGCTTTGTTTATTTCCACAACGTGCTTAGTGAATGTGCCTAAAATACAGGCATTCTTCCCTTAAGGACCAAGTTACAGTCCCTAGGCTAGGTCGTTAAATGAATTGGTTGATTAATGAGGAATTGTATATAGTACATACATTACAATATTCAGAACAAAGAAATGGTCAAAAGAAACTCCAACTTGGTGACTTTGCTTTTCTTTGCATAACTCTTACATGCAGTACTGTAATGTATAACAGAACGTAAAACTACAGTACTTCACTGTACAGTAGAAGCAGCAAAATTACGGTACTGTGTAAACAAGATCCACAGTACCCAAAAAGAGGACATTGAGACTCTATCAATAACACGTATAGAATTGTACCAAAAAAAAAAGGACAGGCAAGTCTGAGTGGAGCGTCACAAGTCTGAACAGTGCACCTTGGTTCTGAAACCCGAACAGTCATTTAACAGGTAGGTCGTTGAACGGGGAATACTTGTACACGTACTTAACCTCCAGTTTAAGATATAGAACACTTGTGTGTTCTCTCCTTTTTATAATCATTTCCCTTTAACTTTTACCTTGATTTCCATCGTCATGGCTTTCCATGTTCCAGAATTTCATACAAAAGGACTCGCGCAGTATATATGGAGTTGATACTCCCATTGTCCTAAGAGGAATTAGTAAGCAACTGAAGACTTTAAAGAAGGAAATTGTCATGATCTGGTCTGTATTTGTAATCAGCCTTTTTGGCTAGCGTGTGAAGAACGATGAACAAATGATCATGTGCCTCTTAGTATTCTTTTTCTTCTCATCTTCTCAGTCAGGGGTATATGAAATAATAGCATATTTAGGCAAACCAGAAAAATCTAGATTTCCAGGCTGGCTTCAAAGGTGCATTGCAAAGCTGGATTTAGAGACCCATTGATGGTGGCGGGGGGGGGGGGGGGGTTGTTGCCAGAACTGTTACTGCGATTCCGGCTGTGCACAGCAGATGGCCCCAGAGCCCGGTTGCTGGCGGGCCTGGCCGAAATGGTCAGTTGCACACTGAGCCGGGCGCCGCCTGGCGGCTCCTTACGGCGATTCCTGCAGGAGCGCAGCTCGTCGCGCCTCGATGCCGGTGGGCGCTCAAATTGGGCAACCCCGAAGATTCGCCAGGAATGTAGCTCTACAGCTTCCGCTATACCTAGAGCCAGCACGGCCCCTGTGCTCTCCTTTGACTCTCAGCAGAGGCATCTTCGGCCCGGAGAGGCCACAGTTGTGCAAGACACTGGTCTCCCCACACAGTGCACTCCGCGGGGACTTGGTGTGGAGGTAGTGCGCGCGGGTGGGTCCCGGGACGGCAGCGCTTGTAGTAGGCTCAGAAAGTGGAAAGGCAAGGGGGGCTGGGGGGGAGGGGTTTCCACAGGAGAGTTTTGGGGGGTGGGGCGCAGTCATAGGAAGAACGCGTGAGGCCGCCGCCGGACCGGCGCTGGGTGTCTGAGAACAGACCGAGCGCGCCCCGTGGCTCCGGCCAAGGAGAGTGAGGAAAGTAGGCTTGTTTGCGTGGAAAGTTGCCTAGGGAAGCGGAGCACTTGAGAACCTCTTCTCCCTCTCCAGCCTCCGCTCCGGTGGTGAGGTCACAGCCTTCGGAGCCCTGCCTCCTCGCGCCCCTCCCCTGCCGTCTGCTTCAGCCCGGGGAAACAGCAGGCGCAGAGGCGGAGAATGAGGCCACAGTGCGGGATGGACAAGTAGCCCTGGGGGCTTTGGAAAATGAGGCCAGAGTTGACGCTGCGGCTAGCACTGCTGCTCACCCTGCCCGGGAGCCTGGTGGGGAAGGAGTGTCCGTCTCCACCCTGCCAATGCCACCAGGAGGACGACTTCAGAGTCACCTGCAAGGATATCCACCTCATCCCCAGCCTGCCGCCCGGTACAGAGACGCTGTGAGTACCCGGGAGAGGAGAGCGGGGAGGATCAGGGGCCGAGGGCATCTGGAAAGGTGGACGGAAGCGCACGGAGAAGTTGGAGCAGAGCCCAGAGGAGGTGTGTGCGCATGTGTTCACAGTCTGTGAGTAAACAGTCTTCCACACTTGGGAAGATACTATTGTGGACATTCACGTGATGTGTAACACACAGTAACAAAACTTGGTGCAAGATAACTGTGAAGTGTCCTTTCTAAAGAACTACCGTTTTGCACTTTGCCTACTCATGGCTCTTACAGGTCCCCTTGCCTCCCATTTCCCATTCTGTCCCCCTGCCTAAAGCACTCTTTCTTTTCTTCGTCCGCTAATGCCTTTTCCAAGATCCAGATGTGTCTGTCGGTTCCTGCAGAAGTCTTTTCTCACCCACTACCCCTAGGCTGGGTGAACTATCCTCTTTCCTAACAATCTGGCCACGAACAGGTCCCTAGCCCTTACACCCTGTCTGTGCGCTTTCCTGTGACTTGTTTTGTTGCATGACTACCTGAGCAGAAATGAGTTCCTCTAACACAGGGACACTGTCCTTCAACCCTGAATTCCTCAAACCCAGCACAGGACCTAGAACTACTTTGCTCTTCAAAAAAAAAAAAAAAAAAAAAGCTTAAGTAAACGAATGAGCAAATGAATATGATGAATATGTTGGTCTCAGATTGTCCACAGTGTGGACAGTGCATGAAAGAAGCCCCAAGACATTCCTTCTTCAGAGAGTTATCGGTGGTAGAAACTCAAGAGTCATTGAAGAGAAATGTGGCTCTGAGAGTACAAAGGAACTGATCATCCTATTTACAATTCCGACTAATGTTGGGAACAGGGAATGGCAAAGAGTAAGCAATGGAACAGCAGCAGGAAACCTGCATTCTCCATTCTCTTCATTACCTCTCTCATTAACTGTGAAACTGGATGAGATCATTTATTTAGAAGGAGTCAGTTTTTCTTCTGATAGAAGGTTCAGTTTGAAGCTTTTTGATATCCTGATGCTAACGAATATCATCTGAGGAAAACCACTAAATCAGAGTGACAACAAAAGTAGCCACTAGAAGGCTCTGAGATAGGAGAAAGAAAATTGATGAAAAGCATAGTTAAATGATATGCTCATTTAGCAGTGACTACAACTAAAGGATATTCTTACCCGAGATTTACGTTATTCCTTATGTAATCCTTTTTAGTTTTTGAGGAGCCCCCCCTGGTTTAAACTGTGAAGCCTTCCACTCTTATAGAGTTATTTGCCTTATATCGGTATCCTATATCAAGATGCTATATAATCATGGCCTGACCGTTTTGTAAATCATTACAATGCGGAGAACAATTTCCCCAAGCTTTGTCTTCTACCCGCTTATTATGGTGTCAGAAGGTCATTAGGCCTCCTCTTTCTTTACTACATTTGTCCTTTGATGTTATGGATGCTGGGAGAGAACTACACTGTTTGTGGTAATCAGTGAGGAGGTGGTTCTGAATCTTTCCTCTCTGGGCCCTTCCCAGAGGCCTAGCACACTCTCATTACAACAGTGGCTTTAACTGGGTGGGAGGTGAGGGTGAGCTGGTATGCCTACTTCCCAGTAGAACATTCTACAATCTTTGATACACAGGAAGTCTGAAAAAAATGACTCCTCCCAGTTGAGAATTACTGATTTAAGGGGGTTGAAATGAGGCAAGACAATACATTTGAATCTTGGCATGTAATTATAGATCATATTACTTCAATACCAAAGTTAGAAGATTGATTCAGCACTCTCTTATTTAGAAAGTTACCTCCTTACATAAGAGGACCATCCCTTCTCTGAATGAGAAAGTGGATGGATTTGGGTAGACGTTCTGGGTTTGTATGGATTCTTCCTCAAGAAAGTGCTGGGTGAATCAGGAGTAGTGGCCCATGCCTGTAATCTCGGCACTCTGGGTAGCTAAGGCATGAGAATTGCAAGTTTGAGCCCTGGCTGGGCAATTTAGTGACATAGTGAGATTTTGTCTCAGAATTAAAAAGGGCCGGAGATGTGGCTCATTGCAAAGGCCCTGAAAAAAAGGAAGTAAAAGGCGGAGGGGAGGGCAGAAGAAGAGGAGGAAGAGGGCTGGGAATTTAGCTCAGTGGCACTGCTGACACACTTTGCCTTGTCCTTTTAACCTTCCTGCCCGCAGTTTCCTGCATTTACTGCATTGAATCCTCAAACCCTAAGCATGCAGTAAATGCTTGCAGCAACACATGCTTATATGCTGTTGTATGTTGATGTTGCTGTTGTAGTTTTGAGGTTTTGTTTTTAGTTATTTGCATTTTGTATGTGGTACTCTAAAAGATGGACTATCCCACTTGCTTTTCCCCAAGTACTGGTGATTGAACCCAAGGCTTTACACACAATAATCAAGCCTTCTGCCACTTACTTACATCCCCAGCCCACTGTTTTCTAAACTGGACATTCACTTGTCATCTTTGGGAATTTTTCCCTGTGTTTCATCTACACTGTTTGTTAGTTTGTTTATGGTTTTTTTTTTTTTTGGTACCAGGGATCGAACTCAGATCCTTGTGCTTGCTCAGCAGGAGGTGAAACCACTGAGCTAAATCCCCGGCCCTCATCTACACTGTTATACACTCAGTATGTTTAAGTATTGTCATAACCATGACTTTTGGGTGACATTTATCTAAACCATAACATAAGTCTGTTTGAATAAGCCAGAAACGTGACTCAAAGAGGAAACAAGAATGTCCATAGTGGTAGGCACTGTCAGAGGCACTATTGTGTGTGTTTTAAGAGTCCACCCTCAGCAATCGGATCAGCTCCACTGAAGCCCAAATCCATAATGTCCAGTCCTTTCCATCTGTGTGAACAAACCCTAGCTACTCTGGGGTCCAAGTCTTAGGATTTTTAATAAATCTTGTCTGATGTAATGCTTCATTTATCAAAAGAGTTTTCTTTTTAAATTTATTCAGATCATAGGAATCGCTACCTTGAATTTATCTGACTACTGGTATATGTTTCCTGGTTATACAGATATGGCAGTTATCCTTCAGATTAAATTTTATTAACTGCTGTACTTCTGGGAATCTGTTATTATGTGAAAATTTGTGGATACATATATCATTGCATTTCTTAGATTTTCAAGGTGTCCTTGACCACTCCTCCCTCAAAAATTAAGAAATTCTGCATTGTAACAATTTGGCATTTTTGTGTGGCTGTAAGTGTACATTTGGTGATCGCTATGACTTGATTTATTTTATTACAAAGAACACAACATATTTTTAAAGTAAGCAAAAGCTGCCTGACCTTTAAAAGTGATAGTTTCCCTTCAGAATATATTATTAAGATGATTACTTTCTTTATGCTGTACATTTAGCCTATCACTTAAGGAGACTTTTTACATGGAAGTTTATCAAATATGGCCATTCTTCAAGTTAATAATTTAAAGACACCTTTTACAAATGGTTAATGCATCACGTCTGACATTAAATCCTTTATACTGCTTCTATTTTTACTGAAGATTATTGATATACTTAACTACCTATTGCTTTTCATTACTGCTATGAAAAATAGAAAAAAAATTAACTAGTGGCAAAATGGTCCCTTTATTCAAAATTACAGACTGAATTTGAAGTGTTCCATTTAGATGTCAGACTCTACTTTGTTTTGTTGCTGTACAAATTCTTAAGAACAGAGTGTTCCAGAATTTTTCAAATAAAATTCTTTAAGTTTCAAAGCAGCCACTTGTGATTTTGAAAGCATCCTGTAAATATTGTTCCCTTTCATGTGGTAACATGTATATATCCCCTGGGGTTTTCTGGTACAGTCTTATTAAAGTTATTTTGTCATCGGGAGAATATGCCAGAATTCAAATATTTCATCATCAACTTAAAGTGAACTTCCCACATCGCTTTGGAAAGAACTCCATTGATTGAAATTTTTCTTTCAGGAAACGGGATCTTGTCACCAGGCCTGGGTCTGAGAGGTTCCCGAGGCTGAAATAAGGAACTTATCCTACCCCTTTAAAATATGTTTTCAGATTCACTGATTCTTGTCATGGAAAAAGACTTTTCAGAACACATCAGTAAGAGGCAAGAGAAGGGTTTATTAGAAAGAGATATACGAGGCCCTCAAGAGCAGAGTGTGAGTGCTCAGAGAGATGAGGCACAGTACATTTGGGAACTGGAAATCTTTTATGGGTTTTGGGTGGTGGAAATCTGTAGAATTGATAATCGATAGTCTTAGTCATATCTAGTGTATGCGAGAGGATGGCCCACCCGCAGTGACATACTGCTCGTTTCACATGGGAAATCCCATAAGGTGGTTTATTCACAGGTGAATGAGGACATTTGAAGGAAAAAGGAAAAACGCAAACCCATTTGTAGGTGGAGGGTAGTTGCTCTGGCTTACTGTGTTTTGGGAGAAGACAAGGAAAAGAAAAACTGGGTTTGTGTCCTGAAGCTGCAGCTTTTCTTAAAAGTACAGAAGAGAAGATAGAAGAGAAGGAAAAGAAAGACTAGGTTTGTGTCCTGCAGTTTCAGGACACAAACCCAGTTTTTCTTAAAAGTACAGTTTTAAAATCTCGATTTCCTTGTCTCCTTTCTACCTAGCTTGTATTTCTTCTATCCTACCTCAGTCTCTATTTATATGGTACATTAAACTTTCAGCCTGTATTTTGCAGGCATTAGCTTAACATCATTCATGCCCAATTACTCATCTCCAGAGAGGAGGATGAATTGGTTTCTTCTTGTTGCTGCAGACTGTTACTTTGTATTTTGTTATTTCAATCTGTTTGTGAGCTGGGAAACTAAGTCTATCTTGGGAGAAAGCCTCTGCATATGGGATTTAAGGACAGATAAAATGAGGGACTCTCATGGGAGGAAGACTTTCCTGGGCTTTCTGACTGGTGTCTCCATCTCATCAGCCTTTCCAGGTATTTATGGGTTTATGGACATGGTCCAAAGATTTGAGATGACTAGAAATTCTATCTCTGGATAACTAGTATTTTATGGCAATTAATTTTTCTTCCTTTATTTTTCCCATAAATATTTATTGCTCTTTTATGTGCTATACTTTTCTAGGCATTGGAGATATATAGTAAATGATCTTTCATGATAGCATGGGGAAATAGCCAAAAAAAAAAAAAAAACCCAAAAGAATTTCAGGTGGTGAAAAGTACACCTGTAAAAGAGAAATATAAAGAAAGAGAGTGAGAGAAGGCATGCTGGAAATTGCATTATATATGGCCAGACACCATGTTTGATGTCCTGTTTTCTCTTTTATAACTAGCTCCCTTCTTGTTGCATCCTCTCGAAGGATGCCACCCTCCCCACCCTTATGACCTAAATACCTCTAAAAGAGCCAGCTTCCTTATACTATCACATTGGGGGTAGATTTCAGCATATGAATGTTTTGAGAAGGGACAAACATTAGGTCTATAATAAAAGGCCTCCCTGAGAAGGGACATTTCAATAAATACCCAAAGGAGCAAAAAAAGGAAGACAGATTGATATCTAGAAGAAGAAAACTGCAAGTAAATACAGAGGCAGGAGTGATGTGGGAGAAATTTGCAGAGGATGTTTTAAAAAGCAACAAGAAAAGAAATGTGTCTGAAGTAGGAAAAAAGGTCAGAGAAGTTACTGGTGAACAGATCATGTTGCACTTTTTAGGTCTAGGTTATTACATATATGTAAAGTATAATATATATTATGTATGTACAATAGTATATGTTTAATGGATTACATGTATAATATATAATGTGCAACATATATAATGGTATATGTACAAATGTATGTAAATGTAAGGTGTGATCAAACAACACGGTGAATGTTTAAATTTTTCTTTTTTGGTACCGGGGATCGAACTCGGGACCTTGGCGCTCGCGAGGCAGGTGGCAGAACCACTGAGCTAAATCCCCGGCTCTGTTTAAATGTTTTTTAAAATTTATTAAGTAAAAGACACATTGCCATTACTCACCCTCAAAATATTCTCCCTGACTTCCAACACACTTAGCCGCCCTTTTCATGCCACTTTCTGAAGCAATTCTGGAAGTCCTTTTCCAAGAGTGTCTTTAGGTAAGCTGTCACAGCTGCCTTAATGTCCTGAATTGATCCAGAATGATTTTTCATGGTCATTTTGATTTTAGAAAATACCCACAAGTTGCATGGTACCAGTTCTGGTGAATAAGGTGGATGGGGACACACTGTAAAGTTTTTATTTGACAGAAATTGCCATAAGTGTTTTGACTTGATTCAGGATATTGAGGCAACCACAAAAAGAGAGAATTTAATACTCCTATAAGTTGAGAAACTCCTTTACTTAACTTCTCATCTACTGGAATGAGAAGCCCAAATGCACAAGTCATCATTCTAGTATCAGGCCCTTCTATATTTTGCTCGGCAGAAGTAATCTTTATACTCGTGAACTAAAACTTCTAATATGGTAGCAATAGAGATAAGAAGCTCAAATTGTAAATGTTAGGTCACAGAGTTAGTTGATGGTGAGAAGGGCCAATCCTACCAATACACGGAGGCACTTAGCCCCATGCATTCTGGCTACATACAACACAGCATACATGGCTCTTGCTTCAATGTATATACTTCATTAGTTAGATCCCTGGGTTGGCACCCTTGCTGAACCTTAATGTCCATTCCATCTTTCTACAGGCAGAGTGCTTGTGCAGGGGGTACATGGGAAGACATGGGTACATGGGTACAGTGGAATAGAGGTCATGCATCCTTTGTTGCACCATCTCTACCATGAAATGTGTTGCTATGTTGCTAGGTTGATGCAAAGTTGTGTAAGTTTTCATACTGGTAGATCAGGTATTCTCTAAACACTTGAACGGTAATGTTGGTGGAAACATTGAAATTAGACAAACTCAGATCCAAAGTAATGATTATTTTTGAAACAAATCACTTATTTCCTACAAGGTAGAAAGGATACAGTGTAATCAGACTGCCCTCAAATGGCTGGCTGCTCTCTTTCAGGAAATTCGCTAAATCATGAACACAGCATTGGCCTCTATTGCTGCCAGGTTAGACTTTCCCTGAGGCAAGTTCATGATTAGCCTAAGTGAAAAGGAGCCTATCTTAGTCTGTCTCATGTTCCCATGAAATTTCCAAGGCTAGGTACTTTATTAAGAAAAGAAGTTTATCTAATTCATGATTCTGGTACTGGAAGCCCAAACACTATAGTACTGGTGATTATTTATCCAGCCCCCTGGCTGTGTATCACAACATGTAGAAGCAGAAAGGAAAACAGCCAAATGCAGAAGGGTCCAAGGTCTCACTTTCTAACAACCTCTCTCAAGGGAACCAACTGGATCCTAAGAAATCTACTCCTCATGCCTTCCCAGGATAGGACCCCCATGACTTAATCACTTTCCACAAACTCTCCTCTTAACATTTCCACCACCTCTCAATGCCATTACACTGGGGACCAAGCCTGTAGCCCATGAACCTTTTGGTGGACAAACCATATCCAAATCATACCAGAGCCCATGCAGTTGGGCCCCTGCTTGGCTTCCAACCTTCTTACCATGGACACTTCATCTTCATTCATGTCTATTGTACTGGCACTGGTTGACAGCCATAGAATGAGTCACCCATCCATCGCATTGTTTAGAGTCACCAATAGCCAGAGTAACTAATGGATACTCTCTGATGGGCAGTAACATGATACACAAAGGTCCATGCAATTGTGCCCCTTCCCATAGATCCATCCGTATGCCTCTGCCTTGAACTTTCGTTTTCCTTATCTTTCAATATTATTTCTTCTAGGCCAGTGAACAACCAGTCAAATTACTTGCTACTTACTGGTATTTTATGCATATCCTTAACTTAGTCCCTTCTTCCTTCATGCAAAGTGAATGATTACTTACAGTTTTATTCACCACTATCTAATAGGACCAAACTTGAGTGCAGCACTAATTCATTTTTTGGCTTGCATTAACTTATTGCATCAGTCATAGAGCAGTCATAAACCTTTGCCCTCCATCAGTTGGTCATACAGATCCTTCCATGAAGCCAGGTGAGGTGAGGGTACAACAGAGATGAGGGAGCCTAAGCCATCTGCTCATGTGAGTTACCTTGTCCTTCTGAACTTGCCTGATCCAGAATACAGAAATGTTCAGTTCCTTATTTTATGACTCAGTGGAACTGACAATACCACATTCATAATCAGCAACCACAGTCATAGAGTTACTTGGTGTCCCATGAAAAGGACTTAGTCTCTGTTAGGACAAAATAGTATGCAAGGATCTATTTTCCAAGAGTATGTCTATTCTTCAGAAGGTAGAGACTTGCTCCAAAACCTTGAGAGCCTGAGTAATTCTCTTATTAGGACTTGCCAGGGAATCCACAAAATATCTTGATGAACAGTGGACACCACTAGTATTGTCAGATCTTCTAGGTTGTGTGGCTTACAGACTAGGGCAGCTGATATTTCTGTCTGAATCTGTCATAGACACTTCTCTTTTTGTTTTTCAGTGCTGGGGATTGAACCTAGGGTCTTGCGCATTCTAGGCAAGTGTTGTAACACTGAGCTACATTCTCAGCATCTTCTTTTGTTGTAGGTCCTACCTGAAACTGGCAACTTTTAAAGCTATCTAAGAAATGAGAAAATGATTTAGAACATATATATTCCCATGTATACTGCCTCCAAAAGCCAAAGATGTCCAAGACATACTGTACTCCTTTGTAACAGGTAAGAAGGGCAAAATACAATAATTTATTCTTAACTTTAGAGGGAATATTCTCAAATTCCTAGAAACACATCACCAATGGAAATATCCTTCAGTCCTTATGGGATTTACCTCTATCTCCTCGCACTCAACTTTCTTACTGAGATATCTAGGCTTCTTTTTCCTTTTACTCATGAATAAAGAGGTGAGACTAAAGATTATCAGACTTATGGAACAGAGTTGGCAAGTGGTGCCCAGGAACAAAACAATAAATACAGATTGTTCTTGTTCCTTTGTACAGATATCTTACTTTTGATTATCTCTGTTGATAGGGATCAAAAAGATAATACATTTACCAGATTAGTAATTATGTATCAAGTGCTAGAAGTCATGTTAACATGTTCCAGTAGGATATGCCTGGCATAGCGGCTATACTAGAACCTACCTGTCAGTTAAATAGTCCGTTGTCCTCACTATACTCAATCTCTCTGGCTTTTTTTGTTTTGTTTTTGTTTCTATCAGAGACAGATAGGTGAAATGAATGAAGATATGAAGAGACCCACCATTCTGCATCTAGCTCTTTGGTGTGGACACTGCTATCTACAATGTGTCTTGAGATGTAGGACTTAGTATAAGCTCAAACATTGTATCCAATCATCCCCATGAAGCCTGGGATTTCTCTTTACCAGTTGACCTTTATTTTGGCAAATGGCTACAGGTCCCATTTGGGAATGATCGGGGGAACATTTACCATATATACCTGAGATGGTTTTGTAGACACTTCCTCATGGGGATCCAGCTTCCTATCAATGACTCCTGTTTTCTAAGATACTAACATTTAAAAAATATGTACATTTAAGTTAATAAAATATGGTATCTCTTGATATAGTTCAAACACAGTAATAGAGTGAAGAATTTGCTACATTAATTTTTTAGCTTTAAATTAATGTCTCGAGGCCAGAAAAATGAAGTAAATTGTAAATATAAAAACACCTACTTTTTCAGTGTTTGCATTTTTGAAACTTGTGATGATAATTAATTATGAATTATTACTCCCAGTTATTTTCATTATATTTTAACAATAATGAGTTAAATGTCCTTTTTTTCTGCCTTTAAAGACATCACTGTTATGTTGTTTTCTTTTGTTCAATTATGTATATTGTGTTAACTCCATGGCCGGGCCTTATGTGTTTTCATATATAATATCTCATTCAGTACTCACAACAGCTCTGTGAATTAGATATTTGATTCTAATGTAGATGAGGGAACTGAGATCAAAGAAATTATCTTGTGTTTAATGTTAGAGCCAGGAAGTGAAAGAATCAGAATTCAAACTCAGATTTTCTAACTCTAAATCCAAGGCTCTCTACTATTCCATAACTATCTTCTTAAATATGGTGTCTCTTCTCTCTTTGCTCTTCTTTTCTCTTGCTTCCCCTTCCCTTCCATTCCTCTACCTTCTTTTCCCTTCTCTTTTCTTCTTTTCTCTTTCTCTTGCTCCCCTCCCTCTCTCAATTATAAAATATATTTAACATAAAAATAACCACTTTTAAGTATACTATTAAAATTTGGAGCATTCACAATATTGTACAATCATCACCTCTTCGAAGTCTGAAATATTTTTATCATCTCAAAAGGAAAACTTGTATCGATTACATAGGCATTCTCCAGTCACTACTCTTCTCAAGGCCTGGAAACCCCTAATCTGCTTTTCCTATCTCTATGGGTTTATCTATCCAAGAAATCTTATATAAATAGGATCCTGTAATATGTGACCTTTTATGTCTTGCTTCATGCTCTGGGCATAGCATGTTCAAGTGCCATCCCATCATAGAGGTCAGATAGAAACGACCAGATAAGTGGCCCTATGAGAAGGCAGACGCAAACAGGCCAAGCTAAGGTTCGCAAGACTTTTCAGGCACCTGCATTGTTAACACACTGGTGTAGAGGAATGGCCCACTTTATGCCTTATACTTTAGGTCTAAAAATGGAAACGCTGAAAATGTTCATACTTCTTAGAGTAACAAACTATTTTCCCAGATAAAAAGTTTTAAGTGTTCCTATCTTGTGAAGGAGAATGTTTTTAGCCAGTTGGCTGAGAAATATCATGCATTTCTCCCTTCATAGTAATCTTAGCATGTCTAAAAAAAGGACGCAAAAGCAATACAGGAACTGTTATCTGTAACTCTGTCATGAGTCTGTACCAGTGTTGGCAAACTTATGGCACATGTGCCGAAGCAGGCTATTTGTATCTAAAAGGCTCGCCACCACTGGTCTATGCCGAACTCAAGCAAAGGGCTTACAGAAGCTGAACAACAACTCAAATGATATCCTGTTTCTATTGGTGGGTTTTTTTATTTGTTTGTTTTTGGTGTTTTGAGACAGGGTCTCACTATATAGTTCAGGCTGGCCTTGAACTCACTATGTCACCCAGGCTAGTCTCAAACTCATAGCAATCCTCCTGCCTCAGCCTCCAAAGTGCTGGCATTACAGGTGTGTGCCACCAAGCCCAGCTGTCTATTGATATTTTTCATAATAATATATGCTTCTCTATCTCATTTTGTATTATCTTTAAAAATTTAGCCAATATGCCTAGAAAGAAAATTTTCTGAAAGTTAAAAAAAATTAAGTGAGAGAAATAGATTATTCTCTTTCTTATGTTTATCAGTGCTTTCAGTTTAGTTATTTTTCCCCAACCTACTTTGGTCTTAGAGGCAGATGTGTGATCAACTTCTCATCTACCACGGATTTCCTATGTGAGAGAGTCTATTTTCTCAACTCACAAGATTGACAAATTGGCAAGATCTATGAGGTCCACCATACCCATATCAACCAGTGCTTATGAGGACCTTAATACTTCTAGAATGTATGTGAAATACCCAGTGAAGCAGAACGTGCCTTGATTACAGGTTAGCTGCTATCACAAATGCAGTGGTGAGTCCAAGGGCTTGTAAGAACTGGCCTGAACCAGTTTGTAGGGGATAAGCGTCCACGCAGAGAACATTCAGCAGTTGTCTGGTGTCAAAGTTGTACAGCTCTACTAAGAAGAGTGAACTCCTCCACTTTGCAAAAGGAACACTGTAAAGATTTACAAGAGTTCTTTTCCTCTTCCAGAGGAAGAGGCATGAGTTAGCAGGGCAAAGTAGATAAAGTGATTGGAATTCTAACTGGGGAGGGTCTCTATCCCAAGGCAGACCCATAAATCTTGAAGCGAAATTTGTCTGTTCTGTGTCAGAGTTTGGCTAATCAGCCTGTTAGTATTTCCAAATTCCCCAGGTGCCCATATTTAATGGTTGGCTGGATTTCTTATGTAGTATAACCAAACTGCCATTTCACAACCACCCTCAATCCCTGGACTCTATAACAACAAAGCCGGGAGCCCTGAAATGTGCCCTGTGAAGCATGAAAGAATCCAGTAAGGTTCTATCCGATTCCATTCTGTGTGATTACAGAAGGTCTGATGTACTCACACAAGATTCCTTTCACTCACAGGAAACTTGGCATGTTGCAGAAAGTATGTATCTCATGACCAAAACAAGGGGGTGGCGAGGGGAGGGGATAACATGAGGGGAGCTTGCTTTCATATTGTACCAAATATCTTCATTATCAAAAGCAGCAAAATATCTTACATAAAGCTATGTCAGCTAAAAGTCATGGTGAAGAACAGAGGGCTGAAGTTCTTCACCTAGTAGGGAAATTATTCTCTGCCTATATGAAAAGACTTTTTTATAGAGAGAATGATAAGTACAAGTGGAGATTGTAAGTCAAAGGACCTTAAATAAGTTATAAGCAAGGGACTTAATCATTCTGTATCTCACCTTTTGTATCTGTTAAAAGAAAACCATAGGGTAGCTCCGTCCTGTTTCAGAGAACTGTTGGGAAGACCAAGGAAGTCATTGTTTGAGTGTATGAGGAGCTCTTCGTCTTTCAGAGACAATCTTTTTCACTTAGAGTAAGAATACAGAAGCTATGATTTATCAAATATTTGGGGAAACACAGGTTTATCACAGACAGATTTTGAGCGAATTCAATTTTAAAAACTAAATAACTTCAAAGCCTCTGTGCTTGCCCTTTCCTCCTCTGTTCTTGTAACAATGCAAAGGGAAACCCTTTGTGCGCATCTACGTTCCTTGATTGCCTTATCCCACTTCGACTTTTTTCCTGTCCCTCATCCCCCAAATCTTTCCCACTGCTATCTAAACACTCAAATGTTTTTCCTCTAAAATTTTTTTCTCCAGAGTTTTCATATCTGAGTCCAACTACCTAGTCTACTTCCCTCTCTCCATCCTTCCCTTCACTGCTAAGTGTTCATAAGGAGTTTTCTCAAGTTGTTCTTTTGATGTTTTTACTTCTCATTCACCCTTTAGCTTAGTGCAATAGGGCTTTTGTCCTCCTTACTCAATTGAAGAACCCTAAGTTCTTGCCAAGTCACTGGCAGCATTTGTTGCAAAATCCAATGGATATTTTTAGATCCTTTCCAGAGTTTGATGCTTAGTAGCTTTTGTCCCTTCTTGATGGCTTATGGCTTGCCTGGGTTTCCTCCCTATCACACACTTTGACAGCCTGTTGCCTCATTGAGGGTCTTTAGATCAGCACAGGAGGCAGGGCTGCTATGGCACAATGAGGAAAATGCCCTGTGGGTTAGGTGTGCTGGATGTACTCCCTGCAGCTTAATAGCAAGTACATTCCTGCAGGAAGCACACAAACTGCCATGGTGCACCCTTTAGACTGCTTAGCTTTACTTCTCCAACATACATGTGGGACAGACTAGCCAGGATTCCACTCTTCTTTAGGGAAAATTTAGAAGAAGGTGGTTAGTGGGATGAACTCTGGCCCCTGGTGCTACAGTTAGTTTTATGATCACAATTGGTAGTCATCATCTCTTTACCATTGTTTAAGTTTCCTTCAGCTTTCACCTCTGCTGTCTTGATAACTTACCTAGTAATATAGTCAAACCTCTCATTCCCAAGGCCCTGGCAACCATAATCTTCTAAGGCTGGGTTATTGCACTGGCCCATTTATAGTCAAGAATCATCTCTTGTCCAAGTGGATCATCTGCATTCCACACATATTCCTCTCTGCCCTCATTGTGTTGCACCAGCCCTATCTCCTCCTGCTGATTAGGGCTATTATTTCTAACAAGAAACAGACTTCTCCTTTTGTCTGGTGGCCTCTATAAACCAGGAGTCCAGAACACCCTGGCAACAGTTATTACTTCTAGTTCCCTGCAGAGTGTAAAAATGCAGGAAGAGGAAGCCCATTGGATAGGTGCACAATGGCAAATGGGGCCACTCCTTCAGCCTGTTGGTTTCCATACTCATATATTCTTCCCAACAAGGACACAACATCCATATAGAGGTTTGTAATTCATATGTCACTTGCAGTTATACCCCTCCATGGCAGAGTATTGCCTAGAAATAGGCACTTCTGTTGTGCCTTTGGTAGGCTATTCCATTGCTCTTTAAAGCCTGCTTCTGGATTGTGTGGTACTTGATATGACCAGAGGATCCACAGTCATAACATCATTCTTCTACCTTCACTGTAAGTGGGTCTTGTGGTCAGTTGCTGTGCTGTAGGGTAAATATTCTAAACCTGTGCATCAGTCACTTTGAAATCTCCCCCCAAGGTGGTGCTACCTGAGGTTCTACAGATAAGAAAGATAAATAGTTACCCAGAAGAAATATCTACAACTATCATCATAAACTATTAGTCCTTCAAGAAAGAGGAGGTTCATTATAATCAATTGCCAACAAGGGGCCACGTGATCTCAAGGAAAGTGCCACTCTGATCTCTGTTGCTAACTCATTGGGCTTTCAATGGTGGTAGGAACCAGATCAACCTTTCTGAGTGGCAGTAGCAAGTTCCACTCTTGGTCCACGGGTAGCCTCCATCTCTTCAGTCCATTAATGTGCCAAGTGCACTCATCCTGCCAGTAATAAAGCCTGGCAACTGGCAAATGGTAAAGTAGTTTAATGCTTTTTCTATGGTGGCTGCTTTTTGGTGGTCATGAGTATGTAAAACAAAGATCATATTACATGCTCACTTCCATTTATTCATCCACTTAAATACAGCCTAGACTTCCTTCTCTGAAAGTTTCTACTAGCCTTTTTTTTCCCCAGGATCCTGGTCAGCTGGTCAGTTCATTTGCTCAGAGGTCCACATATATTCTTACCTTTGGTGACATTTGCTTGAAATCTACTCATTAGGGAGATTTTCTTTTGGTACTATCTTTCAAGGCCACTTCTCTGTGCCTCGCTAATGACTATTTTTGGTGGATATACTGAGTCAGTATCCATACACCAAAACAACTGATTATTTACCAAGCTCTGACTTTTCCCTCCTTCTTCAGCTGCTCATATTGAACAGCTCACATAGCCCTAGGTGTGAGCCAACAGAGGAGCAATCTCAGTAGATGACTTGGGAGTGGGGTCTAGATTACATGTGTGTGATTTTTACTTGTGCTGTGTAGTCCAACTGAGGCTAGATCCCTGATGTAGCACACTCCATCTGACCATCTGCTGCTGATCTGCCTGATGTTATGATTAGTGTTTTCTACAGAATTCAGCTCATGATGTGTAGTTTAGGACACATGGCTACTTGTTTTCCATGGTCAAATGTTCAGTCTTAATCAGGGTCCAGTAGCACATCAAACTATTTTTCTCCACTATAAGTAGTATGTAGTAAGCAGTATACTACAAGTAGCCTTGTACCTATTAGTAGGGTTCTACACATAGAACTCTAGAGTACTGTATTTTGATCTTCCTGCGAGGGCTTGCCGTAAGTTCTACATCATACCTCCAATACAATAAGGTCTACCAGCTATTATGGTCCAAGTGATGGGGCTGCTTGTACCATAGCCTGGTGCTGCAGAGTCCTGCTTAGACTCTGCTATAAGCTACCAGACATTCATGTCAACTGAGACATGAGTAGAGCAATCCTCATACAGTATTCCATTGGATGATACATCGGTTTCTTTTTCCATTTTTCTAGTTGAATATGAACAAAGACACAACTTGTAACTAAAATCTTGAGTTTGATCCTCAGCTTTGTCTCAGTGTTATCTTTCTGTGGTAGCTTCAGGGCAATCTAACAAAATCCAGCTAGTTCTTCCAGCCATGTATGCATTACTTTCCCTCCTTTTCCTCACCCCTTCCCTAGTCCATCGCCACATGTGCTCTTTTCTAAATGACAGATCCCCGCACAGCTCTCTTTTCAGAACATTCTTTAAGGCCACAGTTGGTGACTTTAAATAACCAGGGACTGTTTATGCCCCTGTATTAGTCAGCTTTCCATCAC
Source organism: Heterocephalus glaber (assembly GCF_000247695.1). The sequence continues at coordinate 21,034,448 of NW_004624734.1, read as the reverse complement.
TGGGATAAAATACTCGCAACTTAAAGTAAGATAGGTGTTTTTTTGTTTTGGATTTTTTTCCCTCGCAGTTTCAGAGGTTTCAGTCCAGGACAGGAATGTCATGGCAGAAGGGCTCTGGAGCTCTGGAAAGCTTCCCAACTCATAGCGTCTGGGAAACAGAGAGCAGGGAGAGTCAGAAAGGAAAGGGCCAGGGATAAAGTAGAGGCCCGAGGTCCTGATCCATGACCATCCAGACACACCCAGAAGTGCATTCCACTAATAAATAACCTAAATGTCTCTCAAGCCAATCAAGTTGACAATCAAGATTAACCATCATGGCCACAAATACTACCCAGCTGATAGGAAATAGTGATCTGTTTCCCAAACCTCATTTTACCTCCTTCCTTCTCAGAACACTTCTAGTACTGACTAGACCAACTGGGTTATTCTAGAAACCAGCTGGGACAGAGTTAGGAGTGTAAATGGCTCACGGGAAGGCGACATCTGTGAGAGATAAAGGGCAAGGAAGCAGGAAATGGCAAGGAGAGCCCCAGATTCTTGGCAGCCAACCCAGTGGGGAGCTCTGGAGCAAACACTGCCTGTTAGAGGAACTCCACATCTGGCATCAAGGCCAGGATCCAGCCCCACTGCCATGCTCAGTCACTGGCTGTAGCCTTCCTGGGAAGAGTAAGGCATTAGTTAAACACTGACACAGATTCTGAGTGTGCTACAGATGGAGGCTGGCAGCAAACTGCCTTCTGCCAGCTAACCAGAAAGCTGCTTCTTGGAGGAATATGAGTGGCACATCTTCATGGCTGCTATACATATTTTTCTTTTTCATCTGTTTATACATTGTGATAATTTAGGTTTTTTTATACCAAGTTTCATGTACTGGAAGCTTAGTCTCCAGTGAGGTGGTTTTGAGGTTGTGGAACCTTTAAGGGGTGGAACGTTCTTTTGTAAGGAAATTAGGCCATGGGGGCTCTACCCTTGTGAATAGATTCACCCTCATTCAGAGAAATGAGTCCAGCCTGGTAGGAGTGGATTAATTCCCATGAGATAAGATATATATATACCTGGACATGGTGGCACATGGTAGCACATGTAATCTTATCACTTTGGGAGGCTGAGGCAGAAGGATCACAAGTTTAAGCTCAGCCAGGGCAAGTTAGTGACTGAGTGAGACTGGAGCTGGAGATGTAGCTCAGTGCAAAGGTCTTGGGTTAGATCCCTAATACTAGGAGCGGAGGAGACAACTTTGGCCCCTCGTGGGTCTCTTGTTTCCTGTCTCACCATGTGACCTTTCTCCCTCCTGCCCAAGGCAGGGTCCCTTTCTGTTTCTCCACCATGTTGTTATACAGCTGGAGGCCCTCGCTGGGATGCCAGCACTGTGCCATTTGGACTTTTTACTCATTAGATTCATGATTCAAATAAACCTCTTTGTATATTTCCCAGCATCAAGAAAGAATAGAAAAGAATTTTATAGCAACATAAAATGCACCAAAACACCTTGGCTTTTTGTCCAAGCTGCTCTTTATTACATAAGTGATGTCATTTCCTAGGTTCTTGTGTGCCACACTTAGATTGTGTGTCTGACAATCACATCCACTCCCATTCATATATCTAACAAGAGTTTAATGAATTGTGTGTTAGCTAACTTTTTGTGTATGTGTTAAAATACCTGAGATAATCAACTTATAAAGAGGAAAGATTTACTTTGGCTCACAGTTTGAGGTTTCAGTCCATGGTCAGTTAGCCCCATTACTTTGGGCCAATGGTGAGGCAGAACATCATGGATTGGAGTATGTGGCAGGAAAAAGCTACTCTACTTTTGGCAGCCAAGAAGCAGAGAGAGAGAGAGAGAGAGAGAGAGAGAGAGAGAGAGAGAGAGAGAGAGGAAGGAGAGGGCCGGAGTTCCAATATCTCCTTCAAGAGTCCACTCCCAGTGACCTAACTTCCTGCCACTAGGCTCAACCTTCTAGAGGCTGCACCACCCCCACCACTGGCTGGTGACCATGCTTTAGCACATGACCTTCGGGGGACATTTCAGATCCAAACCATAACAAATTCCAATTTTGTATCTCTAGACCAGGTCTCTTTCCTGAGAGCTCAATCTGTATCTTTCAACTGCCCATTTAGATATTGTATAGAGTCCCAATACTTAACACTTCCAAAATAACCTTATAATCTTCTCAGCACAAACTATTTTTCTGAATACACTTCTCAATGAATGGATCCACTATTTACCAGGATGCTCAAATCAGACAGCATAGACTTATCCTTTAAACTTTCATCTCATTCATCTGTAAATTAAAAGTCCATCACCAGTCATTTGCAAAATATTTTTAAACTCTGTCTCCATTTGATTCATGTTATTATGATCCAACTTCATACTGTCATCATTTTTTACTACCTGAACCATTACAAATGGTGTTTGTTTTGTCCTTGCTAAATATAGCAACCATAATGATCAGTCTGCAATGTACCATGGACAGGAGTCTCAGTTCCCTGTATAAAAGACATTAATGGCTCTCATTGGTTTCGGGAGAAGTGTCAGACTTTTCTCATGGTTTATAAAGCTGCCCTTCATCTACCTCTACCTCTTTTTTTCAGTAAGATCTCTTACCAGTTTCCCTCCACTTTAATCACTTCTATTACTTCACCCACTTTGAACTATCTTTATATTCTAGAATGTGCTCTCCGTTCTGCTACTCTTAATGCATCCACACAACCCACTTCTTTTTACTGAAACACTCTATCTTCACTCTCTTTGTATCTGATTAACTCTTACCCTTACTTTTTAAAATTATAATACATATAAAAGCACAAAAAAGCAATACAGCAAATACCAATAACTATATACGTCTATTATGATTAACCAGAAGTTAACATTTTGCCTTCTTTAACTTGGTTATGTTTCATTCATTCATTCAGTGCACTAGGAATTGAACTCAGGGCCTTGCACTTGCTAAGAAAACACTCATCACTGAGCTACATCCTCAGGCCTTTTAAAGATTTTGTTTTGAAACAGAGTCTCACAAAATTTTCCAAGCTTAAAAAAAAATTTTTTTTCAAACTTGTCTGAAACTTGTAGTTCTCCTGCCTCTGCATCCCAAGTATCTGGGACTACAAGCATGCACCTTTGTACCTGGCTCTCTTCCTTTTTAAATAATTAAGGCAAAGCTCTACTACCATCCTATCTTCTCTTTCCATCCACATCCAGGGATCAAGCTACAATTTTATCATCTTTTGCCCCTGTTATTGCTGTTAAGAAATCTGCCACTAGCTTGATTGTCATTCTTTTGTCTTTGATTTTTATTTGGTTTTAAAATGGTTGTTTTTTGGTGTTTTTTTTTGGTACTGGGGATTGATTTATTTGCTTTTAAATTCTCTTTGTCATTGATGTTCAACACTTTCACTATAACTTGTATAGGTATTGATGAATTTTTTAATCCTTTGAATTGCTTGCCCTATTTCAAATGAGATGTTCTCAGTCATTATTTCTTTATTGTCTCTCCTCAGTTTCTCTCTTCTGTAATTCCTATTAGGTGTATGCTGGATCATTCATCTTTCATTCTTGTCTTTTAACCTCTTTTATGTTTTCCAGTGATGTCTTCCCATGCTACATGTTGTCTGATTTTCTTACTTGTATTTTCTAGCTCACTATTCTTCAGGTGAATACTTTTCTGTTTTAATCTATCTACTATTTCTGTTATATATTGGTTGTCTGTTCTTTTTCATATTCTGTTCTTTCTGTGGTTTCGATTCTATCTTTTGTGTCTTTAATTATTTAAAACAAACTTACAGTCACTACAAACTCATTCTATTTTCTTGCAATTCTTGAGGGTCTAAACCTGCTAATTGTCTAGTCAACTGACTCTTTCATGATTAATGGTTTTCTTCTTATTTTATAACTTTGCTTTCATCTTCAGAAGGGCTATATCACTGAGACTCTTATGCACCCTGGGCTATGACCACATCTCATCAGAAGAGACAAATCATATGACCTTCCTCCTCATAGAGTGCTCGTAGGGCTTCCCAGTCTGTTTTCAGTTCTCTCTTGAGACCTGTGGGAATTTTCTTCTTAATAGGGAGATCAGCTATTTGCCTGAATTGTTGGTAGGTTTTATCCAGCATTTATAAGTGGTCACAGTGGGAAGGTTTTGGAATTATCTCAATTTATAGGAAGTCTTTATCTTTCAGTTCCTTGATTATTTATTCTGAAGATATTTATTGTCTCATGGGTTATATTGGGTATTGAAGACAATTGGCAAGGAAAACAGATATGGATTCTATATTCATTACTTTACAATATAAGTTAGACATCAAATTTTCCAGGAAGATTTACCTAACTTTTCTCAAATGTATATTACATAAAAATAATCCAGTGTTGTATATTTCCTCATTCTACCACAGTGTTTTAATTACATGTCTACTTGTCCATATCACCTTCTTAGCTCTAAGATGATAAAGAATGTTGTTTCAATGATTCCACATCACCTTATATAGTCTATCACATTAGAAAAACAAAAATACAAAGATGCGCCCTAACTTACAATGGAGTTACCTCCTGATAAATCCATTAAAAGTTGAAAATATAGGCTAAACTGCCTTTAACACTCTCTTACTCTCATTCCTCATTGCTAATAAACAATACCCAACATGCATGACTTAAAGGACGAAGAGGCTTATTTTTGGCTCACAGATTCAGAAGTTTCAGTCCATGGTCAACTGGCTCCAAGGCAGAAAGGGCCTGCTGCAGAGGAAAGCTGCTCAAGTCAAGGCAGCCAGGAGGCAGAGGGTGAAGGGAGAACCCAGAGAGGGAGATCCACCCTTCCATTTCAAGCACCAGTGACCCACCGCTTCCAAGCAGACCTCACCTCCTAACAGCAAGTCAGTTATAGCACCCTCATAACCAATCACCTACTAAACACACGAGGCTTTGGAAGTCATTTCAGATCCAAACCATAGCAAACACATTCAATCTGCCAACCATCAACTACCAAACTCGCCTACCTTGATTTTGCTCAGACACTTACATTAGCATGCAATTGGGCAGAATCACTGAATGCAAAGCCTACTGCATTAAGTACTTTATTAAGTGTTGAGTGTCTCATGTCACCTATTGAATATCTGTTTCCAAAAGCCACTGGCAACACAGGATGCCGTGGGGTGTTGATTGTTTACCTTCACATATTTCTTGGTTGACTGGAAGCTTCAGCTCACTGCTGCTGCACAGCATCAGGACAGAATTATGTCACACGTAACTAGGGAAAGGATCAAAATTCAAAAATTGAAAGTATCAACTGAGTGTATATTGCTTTTGCATCATAGTAAGATTGAAACATCAAGAGTCAAACCATGATAAGTTGGGACCAACTATAAATGTTGAACTCAGTTGGTTCAGAAAGTACTTGAAACTTCTCAGTATCTTTATGAAAATTCGATGATCAGCCTGACCCCCATAATTCATGCCCTATCAGCCTTCCTTTGTTCTAAAGTTCTTTCTTCTGTGCACATAACTTTATGCTAGTGTTCTGTAGCCTTAGAAAAAGCAAGGAGAGACAGCTCCCAGCACAGAGGAGGCTTCTGGGTCAATGTACCATGGCTCCCAGTGCAGAGGAGGCTTCTGGGTAGGCATACCACAGCTCCCAGCGCAGAGGAGCTGAGCTGTGTGGGCACCAGCAGAATGCCCTCCCCGCCCCTGTTGAAATGAGAAGACAGGTAAACAAGCCTCAGAACCAGACTCCCAGATCACCTACAGCAACCCCAAAGGAAAATGAGATGGAACACTCTGATACTCAACCACCTGGACTCCCTGAACTGGCAATGAAAGAGGATCTGGAAAAAATGAAATCAGAAATAATTTCTCAGATAACAGCAGAGATTGTGCCCATAGTGCAAGACATGACTAATAAATCTAGAGCGGAAACAGATAAAAAATAGAGGAGCTGAGGAACATGATAGAATTCCAAAACAGGAAACAAATGCAATCCATAAGACAGATGCAAACAGAT
>NW_004624734.1:20997850-21017144 GCF_000247695.1 Heterocephalus glaber | reverse complement strand
TTTATTTATTTGATTTTGAGACAGGAGCTGGCTAAGTTGCCCAGGCTGGCATCGAACTGTGATGCTCCTGCCTCAGATTTCCAAGTAGCTAGGATTACAGGTGTGTGCCACTGCATCCAGCAATGCTTCCACTGATTTTTTTTGGGGGGGGCAGTGAGACAGGGTCTTGCTATGCAGTTCAGGCTGGCCTTGAACTCGCAGTGATCCTCCCACCTCAGCCTCCCAAGCGCTGGGATTTCAGGTATGCACCACCATGCCTGGCCACTTCCACTGATTTTGATTCTATGGAGTCCAAGCTTGTGGAGCCTCTGATCTTATTCAACTTTGTTTCCCTTATGATTCTTTCTTTCCCTGACATCCTTTTTGTTGATTACCCAGCATCCCTGATCATCTTTTCTTATCTTTATTAGTACACGTTTGCAGCACCTAATCATGATACCCCTCTTGGGGAATTGGTGTGTGTACCTAACACACCTTAATCGTCCCCTCGGCTCCCCACCCTCCCACTTCCCTGCAGCTCTTGACCCCCTTCCCCTTTGAGAAATATCTATCTTCCTACTTCTTATTATCTATGTTTTATTTTTCTCTTTATTTGTACTTTGGGTTTGTCATATAAGAGAAAACATACAATATTTAAGCTTGTGTGTCTGATTCATTTCACTTAACATTATGGTCTCGAGTTGCATCCATTTTCCTACAATTGACTCAAGTTTACCCTTCTTTATGGTATTGTAGTGCTCCATTGTGTATAAATGCCATGTTTTCTTTATCCATTCATCTGTTGATGGACATATAGATCACTTCCAAGATTTAGCTATTATGAGTTGTGCTGCTATAAACATGGGTGTGCATGTATCACTGTAATATGATTCTTTAATTCTTTCTGGAAGATACCTAGAAGGGGAATAGCTGGGTCAAATGGCGTTCCTAGTCTTAGTTTTTAAGGAATCTGCATAGTGATTTCCATAGTGGTTATACTACTTTATATTCCCACCACAGCCTCACCAACATTTGTTATTTATTGATTCCTTGACATCCCTGATAATTTTGAGTGTTTCTTCTTGGTTCCTCTTTCTTCCGACTCTCTAATGCATCCCCCTTGATTTTCTTTTCTGTCTCTAGTTTCTTGCTTGACAAGCTCTCATGGGTTGCTCAGAGAACGCACTTATATTGCAGACTCTTGCTCCAACCTCTCAACCTAGCCACAGACCTGCATTTTTCTATTTGCTAGACATTTCTGCCTGGTTGTCCAGGAACATCCCACATTCAACATCACTCCCAAAAAACCCCTCAACTTCTTATCAATAAAAACTCCTGTTCATCCCTCTCTTTCTTCATCTTTACAGTCTTCCATCACCATTGCCTCTCCAATGCTATTGTACCACTGAAACCTACTGTTTTCATTCTCTCACATTAGTTTCATTCCTTACAGAATTTGTCATGCTAATTTCAGTTGTGTTTCCACCCCCCTGCTCATGCTCATAATCCCTAGAAAGACCTCTTGAAAGCAGCAGTTTATTGTCTTTATTATATTATATGTATATGTATGTATGTATTCTCTCTCTCTCTCTCTCTCTCTCTCTCTCTCTCTGGCTGTACTGGGGATATAACCCAAGCCAGTCTCACTGAACTCCATCCCATGCCTATTTTGAAACAGGATCTTGCTGAGTTACTAAATTGCCCAGGCTGGGATCAAACTTTCAATTCTCCTTCTTGAGCCTTGCCATGTGCTGGGATTACAGGTGTGCAGCACCATGCCTGGCTCCATCTTTATTTTTATGTTTTCAGCACTTTGCTTACTCTCTGACATATACTAGGAGTTCTGTAGATATATTGAGTCAAGGAATACAGATTAAAGTTCAACTTTTTTAAAACAAAGTAGTCAAGATCATCCATTTCTACTTTACCAATTTATTTATGTATTATACCCTCATTTACCCCTTGCTTCAACCAAACTGAAATATTCATTGGTCTCCTAAGTGTATGTTGTACTTTCCCTTTTGTATTGCTTTGTATGTTTTTTTCTTTCTGCTTGAAATACCCTTCGGCACCATAACTGCCTGGTAAAATCCTATAGTTCCTTCAAGGCTCAGCTCCAATGCCTCATTCTTCACATAAGCTTTCTCAAATCCCTAAGTCCCTGGGTTCCAACTGCATTTGGATAACACTTCTCTTATAGACCTGGTAACAATCTTACTTCTATTAGACTAAATTTATAAAATCACAGGACTTTAATAGGAGACAAGACATTAGAAGTTCTGCACGATAACTGTATCTTAGAGCCAAGGGTACTGAGGTCCAAAGAGAGTCAGTCTCTTACTCATTAAATTTGTGCTGGACTTGGAACCAATTCTTCTGAATCCCTTTCCAGAACAATGCTGACTATACATATATTTTATCTTTTCATCTAGTCCATTAGCACCAAAGGCCAGGGACTGAAGTGTATTCAACGTTGCTTCCCCTATAATATCCAGTTTAATTCCTTTTATATAGTAGTTTCACAAAATTACACTGCATGAAAATTATACTGGATGAAATTCCCAGGAAAACAGAGTATGAGGCAAAGATGACTTGCTGATGGGAGACTAAGGAGAAAGAACAGAGAGAGGTAAGCAGGGCAGGAACCAGTGTAGTCTGCTGTCTCCCAGTGCACCATGACAGAAGTAGCAGGTGATGTGGCAAACAACCGTACAGACACAGGAGCCCTCTGTGCCCAGCCGTATGGGAAAGCCAGGCCTTGGGGCAGTTCGCAGGGGGGAACCTACTGTCCCTACACCTCAGCTGTTCCACTGATCAAAGTTAGTTTGCTGCATGTCCAATTCTGTCATCCGGTGCATTCAAAGCTCCTTGGAAAGCCAGATTTCATACCCTGTGGGGAGGTTTCTCATTTAAGCCCAGAGTGAAAGCAAATGCATGTGAGACATGTCTGGTAAAACATCCCTGATCCTAAGCCTGTTACTTAAACCTATAATTTGAAATTGCTACTGCCATAGTTGTCAAAGTAACTATGACGATTAAATACAAAACTGGTGGCATCTTTTTAATTTCCTAAAGCAGGCATCATTTTTTAATGTTTTATACAAGTAAACATTTATGAACAAAATTAAATTTTAGACTGAACAATTTCTGACTTCTGTTCTCTTAAGAATAATTTGCAGCCAGGTGTGGATGCATGCCTGTGATCCTAGCTACTTGGGAGCTGAAGCAGGAAAATCCCAAGTTTGAGGCCAGCCTGGACAACTTAGAAAGACCCTGTCTCAAAATAAAAAAAATATTAAAAGTCTGGTGCTGTAGTTTAGTAGTAGAGTGCTTGCCTAGTGTATGTGAGGCTTGGGGTTCAATCACTAGTACTGAAAAAGATTTTAAAATCTACATACAACTTTTAAAAAGTCATCAAATTTTAGTGTTTCCTCATATATTATGAACCTACATTAAAAGTTCTATAAACTCCTCTTTTTACTAATTACTCAATATAGTGCAAAATAATTCATCCTTTTAACTTGTGACTCTTTGTCCTCATATGTAACTCATACCTTTAGCCAAAGTTGTTTACCAGTGCACATGGCAAAAAGAAACACTTCAGTGAGAGAAATTTTTTTTTCAAACAACTGGTTTTATGTACTTGCAAAAAAGACTCAAGAACTTGGACACACTTCAGGAACCTCTGAATACTTTTATTCAGCAGAAATTCCAGCCCAGACATTCAACAACCAGGTTTACTTAGAAAGGGGAACTAAAGAAACAAATTTCTTAAAGAGGGCCAAAATTTGAAAACAATTAATAGTGACAGGTCCAAGGATTATGCTTCATTTGATTATTAATGCTACCACTTTTTCCAGACTTTTATTGTCAGATATTGCAAAGGAGAGGGAGAAATGTCTAGGAATTAAAGATAAAATTACAGCATAAAGGAGATTTTATAAAACTGAGTTAAGAGTGCAGGAAGAGCAATTAAAGTGTACATTGTTTGCCAGCAGACACTGTAAAGTTGTAGATAACAACAAATGATAAATAGGAAAACTAAGGCAGTTCTCTTCATGGACTTAAATTTTGAAGAAATCCCATGACTAATACCAGTTGCTATGGTGGAGAATTTGCTTTAAATGAATCTACACTGGTAATCGTGGAGGGATTACATCCCTCAGTTCTAAAGGATCTTGTCACAAGTCTCTGAAGATACTTTGAAGAATCTCTAGGGCCTCTTGGAAAATAAGTGTGGAACCAGGAAAATAGGACCACTTTTGTTCTGATTTTCTAAAACGGCAGAAGTTTCTTCTGATTTGCTGTGTCACTTAAATGCTTTAAACCTCCAGTTTATAGATTGGGGACTATTTACTAACCTCATTTAACTATTAGAATTATTTTGAAAATTAATAAAATAAGATGTGCTAAGTAATCATCAATCCTAGATCAATAGAAAAATGGTAGTGATTATTTAAATCTCTTTCTTCTTTGCATTTTTGTAACACACATACCTCTTACAGATCTTCATATGCTGCAGGATGGAGAAGTTTATGCCCATTTTCTCAGCTGGCATGGGAAACACTCAGGAAAAGAGTGCAACTTATCACAATCCAAAACACTGGTTGGCATTGAATGTGTATTTGATATTTTCTGAATGAGACATGATTAAATAGTAAGCTTAGCAAGCTGTGCTGTAAATCAAAGCACGCAAGAATATATTTAACTAAAATAAATATGAGCCCTTCATTTGGCCCTAAATAATATATGACACAGTTATAGGATGGTAAGTCCCTCATCCAGAGTTCATGGTAAAAACCTCTGGGTGTTGTAGTTAACTAAAAGAGCCATGAGACAGATGAAATTCCTAAAAACAATAATTATATTGGTAGTGGCATGGCATCATGAGAAATTATGGGAATCAAGGGAAATTATCTCACTACATTCAGCACAAGTCAAATTATGTTTCTAAAGGGATTGACAAACAAGTAAATTCAGGTGACTACTATCTAGGAGGGTAGATAATACCCATGATATATTAAAAAGCATAGAAAGAGCCCAAGTAGAGCCCTGACAAAGGAAAAAAAATGAAAGATAGGCCAGCTGACTTCAGATATTTCAGGTATTTGGGTTTTAAAAATTTATATTATATGGTTATTTTTCAGTGCTACAGATCTAACCCAGAAAGTTGTACATGCTAGGTAAGTGCACTACCATTGAGCTACTCCCTAGACCTGTCTTCAGATACTTAAAGGCTACCAAGTGTTGCCCCTGTTAGGCCCATAAAAATTGTGCTCCAAAATTCAATTTTGACACATGAGATTTGGAGTCAATACAAAGAGGAATGGTCTAAAGATGAGTGCTGTTCAACAATGGAATGAATTCCTCTAGAAAGAAAAGCTATTGTGTTCCAAAATGTGGTTTAGACATGTGTTATAATTCTGTCTGTGCCTAGCAGTGCTCTGGACACACAATCCATATTCACTAAATATTTTTCACATATTGATGCCAAGGAAAATAATCATATTTAACTACGAATATACGTTTACCCTGCCCAGTAAAAGTTCAGGATTAAACCAGTTGTCTATGTTAGAATTAAGCCAGTCTCCTATGATGGTAATCTTCCGATTAATACATTGTACACTCCTATCAGTAAAGTTTTTGAACATGTACTCCTAAAATATGCTTATGAATTCCACACTATACTACTATACTAATCAGCACATTTATGCATGTTTATAAAACACACAAGTAATGTAAAGGCAAAAGGTATGAGATAAAGAAAAAGAAATGTTAGTGTTTTCTTTCTGCACACCAATGAGTCATTTCACCCATCTCACTTTGCAAAGTACTGGTCTACAAATGAGGAACCTAATATACTTCTTTCTCAAATTCCTGGATAATTTGGGCCCTTCTTGGCCTGAATGATTTACATATCAATCTTAATTTTTCCATTTCCCTTTCCTATTGACAAAACTAGCATTTTTAAAAAAGAAAGTAAAGTAATTTTCTAGAATTTCTATATTTTTTGCAAGTGTTTTTTAAAAGTAACTTTAAAAGTCAGTTTCTTTTTGATTCTGCATGATTTTGATCCATTTCTTCTATTTGTTTCAAAAAATATATGTTGCTCCTTTATAAAATACATTTGACAAACCCGCAACTGTGTGGTGTTTTGTTGAGAGGATAAATTTCAATAAATGCTGCAACAGGAATGGAAGCAATAATTTTTTTTCTCCTTTTTGTCAAACTTTCAACTGAATCCCAAAGTCCTACAAAGACTTAACAGCCTTATTTGAGTATTTACATGCTCTTTGCTTTACTAATATCTTCCGTCTTTCCTCCCAAGTTTGGATTATCTTGAAATGAATCATTAGGCCATATGATGCCAACATAGTCCCATGATTCGTCTTCATTATTAAAATTTTTCCTCTTTGACCCAGTAAGTGATCATGCGACCACTATGGTTTGTTTATTACACGGTGTTCTGAAGCGAATTGCGCTATAGTATTAAACTAACCAGCAGAGGGCGCACCAAGAGACACCCTAGCTCTGTGCCAGTGCACAGCACTCCCGCTTGGCTAACCACCTGAAAACTCAAGTAAATTCAGACCCGGTCCTCACAGGAAATTGCAGTGTTCCAGCATGTGGGAAAACCTGGGCTTCAATCAATGGCACCCTAGCAATCTGATCATCTCTTGCCAAGAATTCCTTGTATTCCTAAAGCAGTAAAGGAGGGAAAGTCTCTTTTGAATTAGTTATGCCGTGGGCCTCCAATGGCTCCTGTTTTCCTACATCCTAAAGAAACTGACTGTATGGACTGAGGTGGATCGGAATGGTGAGAGGGCGAGAAAAAAAACCTGTCACAAAATTTGTTTTTCCTAGACAAAATACAACTTAATACTTGTGTATGGAGTCTCAAATCATTAATCTACTGAATCTGTTTCTTCATCTGTAAGGAAGACATTATTATTATTAATTATTATTATTACTGTTACTATCACTACTGCTGCCATTATTATCATGTATTTAGTAACCTTTGTTTTCCATGTTCAATCTTATTTAATCCTCACATCAGCCCTGTGGGGTAGGTTTTATTGTTCCCATTTGACAGGTGAGCAAACTGAGGCTTAGAAAGGTTGAAGAACTCAACCAAGGTCACCCGACTAGAAAAGAGACTTGAATGAAGTCTCTCTGGCTCCAAAGCTTTGTAACCTAACCTGTGCTGGGAATGAGAAGACTACTAATACCATCTTGCTGTACCTTACAAAGCACTTTTAACCTTTATTATCTCAACCTCAGGATAATTCTGTGAACACAATTTAATAAACATCCACCTCATCAATCCCTCTTTACCTCTTTAGCTCCCACTTGAAAGAATTGTTAAGGAAACTAAAGCTCACAATATAAAAAAGAATTACCTAAATTCACATAGATAAAAGTGGAGCTGGAATTGAATGGGTGAAGAGACTCATCTTTGCCTCTAACTTAAACTCTAAAATGGTCATTTAAATCCTGAAGTTTTTGTATATGAAAAATGTTTGAGATAATAATAATAAAAAATATCTGTGTTAACATAACTTCCTCATAGTATTATTTACAAAGATCAAATGAAGCGATACACAGAGATATTTATAGGATAAGTAAACAATATACAAGCCGATATAGCTGTATTATTAGGATTATCCTGGGCCAGGAACTAGGTTATGTCTGGCTTTTGACAAAATTGCAAGACAGAGCAGGTTACCATTTAATATGCCCCATCTTCTCACTCCAAATTCCCAGTTTTAGGTGTTTCACCTACTACCTGTGTCTTGCCTCTCAGAGAGGAATGTTGTCTAAAAAGGCATTGCAAGGTAGTTAAGAGGCAGAAGATTATCCATATCTACTTACATTTTTTGACGAGTATGCTTGTCTTAACTTTCCCAGGAGGTACCATTCACTTGCTTGGGAAGCCATCCACAGCTCATTAGAAGCAGTTTTGTTGTATTTTGGGAACAAGAAAAAAGCCAAATGAGTTGTCATTATGATGCTCCTCGGCTTATAATGAGGTTACACTTAATAAACCAATCATAAAATGAAAATATCATAAATTGAGCATGCATTTAATACACTTAACTTTTGAACATCATAGCTTAGCAACACCAGAATACTGCACATTATGGGTTTTTCCGTTGCCTTCCATTATTACTTTATGTATAAGCAAACTGCAGTGTCTCAAAGTAACTAATAAACATCAAGCACAAGCTACTGCCAAATACCAGAGAACTTCAAATGATTTATAACAATGAAAAACTTGAACAGCAACTCTTATAAAAAGAAACTAGAATGTTTAATCTTGGCTCTGGCTCTCCAAAGTAAAGGAAATAAGAGATATGCAACATTACCTTGACCACACTGCCCTCTAGAGAGCCAAAGAAACAGTGCATGCGATAGAGTATAAAGAAGAATCAAAGGGTGCTTTATAAGGATAATGAATTCTACTGAGTTTTCCTCTTCTGAGCTCTAATATTTATAATTATATCCTTTTGAAAAGCTCCATGGCTTGGACTGATTTTTGCCTACTACAGATTTTGATTTCCAATAATATATCTGTATGACTAAGGAAATGGCCAGTCTCAGGTTGGCTGCTTCCATGAAGAACACTTAAAATCTGATTGCATAATTGTATATCCAACTTGGGTATCAGCATCAACTTGAATTTTCTCATTGGCATCCACTTTTGAGGATGACATATTTCTTGGGGAAGAAAATAGGGGTAGTTATAATTTTTGTGGACTTTATCATTTACTTCAACTGCCTTTCCAATATAAGAATCTCCTCATAATACTCCTCATTTGAATACATATGGTAAAGAAAACTAATTATCCTTTTTGGAGAATTTTATTATTCTTTCCTATACTAGACAGAATTTATCACCATTGGCTTTAAATACATTCACTAGAGCCCCCATAGACGAAATCATAAGGTATCTCACTTCTGTTTAATGACTTTTGTCCTCTCTACCACTAATGAGTCTTTTTTTCTTCTAGGATAATCATTCCAATTTTTTTCATTCTGTATACAACATGATCTGCCAAGCTGCTACCAGTTTGGAAGGCAAAGATTGAGGAGGTAGAAGGAGATCAAAGTGTTTGCATCTGCTTGCATGTGTGTTATTTCTCTCAATTTTGTAACATCATCAGATTTGAGCAGCATATCATCTGATTTTTCATTAGTATCCTAGCCAGATGCTGTGTCTTGACAATGCATTTGCTTTGGGGTTAGAGAATGCTTAATAAAATGATATTGGCTCTACAATTAAACTCTGGGGTTGAAGATGCTGCCATGCTGGTGAGTCACAGAATATATTTTTTACGTTTCTATTATATCATTATTTCAGTAACTTGGCAAAGGAAATAGGAAAATTGACAAAGCTGAACTTATTGGGTTATGTTCCAGAAGTCAGTTATCTAAAATATATTTTATTTAGGTATTAAATTTTCAGGCCAGCTTCCCAAAGACTTTTTAACTCCAATATACTTGATACTGTAGTATCATAATAGAAATCAGCTGCACAACAAATCTTGTCTCAGGCTTTTGCTTAGTATGTACCTGACATAACTGGAAGTGCTCAAAGATCCAGCACTCCATTTAGCAATGTTTTTTGAACTCCTTTGACCATGGTCACTACAGGGGACATCAGGAATATTTTCATGCTTCCCCTCTTCTATCCAATTTAGAATACCCTCCTTGCCCCCTGTCTACAGAACATAGAGACCTGGGTTTCTTGTGACCTGGGGAGGCTGGGAAGGTGAAAGGCAGTGACAGATGCTGCAGAGCGTCTGGACCAAAGCTTTTCATTTTGGTGTTTATCTCAGCCTTCGTGGGTTCCAACAGGCTTCCAGTCTTTCCTTCCTATCAGCCCAGTTTATAGTCTCTACTTTATATTCATGCTCTCCTCTGCCACTGTCTCGTACTGAGGGTCACCATGCAGGTTTTCAGTTTTGCTTCACTTGTCCCTTAATCCCTTTCCAAGGCTTTAAACATTTCTAAGGCTCCCCCACATTGGGTAACTAATTAATTAATTTAAAAGGTTATACCGCTAATCACAAAAGGGAAATTGGGCCTGCAGCGATTCCAGCAGCACCCTCTGTCCCTCTGTCTCTCTCCCCATTCTCTGTCTCACTTACACCTGGCAGGGAGAGCAGAACCACTCGCAGGAGCTACTGGTGGGTCAAGTAAAATGCACTGAGTTTTCAGAGAAAAAGCAATGATGGGCGGGTTCCAGACTCTGTGGGGCAGGTGAGGGAGGTGTAGAGTCTGACATTGGATAAGAAAGCAGAACAGAGCTTCTGTGGGATTGAGACCACGGAGTTGGGGCCTCACCTTTTTAATCTTGCGGTTGTTTCTCTCTTCACAAATGCACAGGTGCCTCAGCCCTTCCCAAGGCCAGCTCACCATCTGCCCTCTTCTGCGCTGCTTGGCTATTGCTCATCCACAAGTCTAAAAATAATATCAGCTCTGGATATGAGGATTTTTTTGGATAACTTGCATTGCAAATAGAACTTGGCCTAAACTGACATGAGGTTATCTATAGTCTTCTTCTTAAAACTCACACATTTACTACAAAAATCTCAGTGACCAAAGAGATTGTTTCAAAGTGAAGCCCTAGGCCTTGATTGAGTATAATAATACATGTACACAAATACTCTTGTAAAATTTGAAAGTCTCTGAATTTTGAAATACGTCTAGCCTCCAAAGTTAGGATTATTTCTCTTTATTCTCTGTTTTCCTAGCTCATCCTCTTTCCAGCAAAGTGTACAAGGTAAGAGCATAAACTTATGAGCTGTATTCAAATCCTGTCTCTGATACCAGTTGTGTGTGAACTTACTGAATTAGTTAGCCTCTCTGTGCCTCACTTCTCTCATTTGTAAAATGAAGATAATCATAGTACTATAGATAATCATAACACAGTAATGTTGTGAAGATGAAAATGAGTTACTCTATGTGAAGTGCTGAGAATAATGCCTTGTACGTTGTAAGCACTATAGTTTGTTATTATCATCCTTAATCTACCCACAGATATTCTCTAACTTTTCCATTATAAAAATCTGACCCTTGATGCTATTTCTCCATGGTTAACCTTCTATCAGCTTCCTTTTATTTATGCCTTAAAGAGAAGACCATATATTCTCAGTCCCTGTTTACTGCTCTGCAACGTGCTAAAATCTGATCTGCTATCTCATTATTCAACTCGATGGCACCTGCTGTAATTAGGGTCCCCAATGACTCTTTAATGCCATTTTTTAAAAGGTCACTGTTCAGTTTTTATGGTGCTTGATATTTCTGCAACATATGATCTGTCTGTGACAAACAGACTCTCATGTATCTTCCTACCTCGTCTCCATTTGGTTGCTCCCTTACTTGTTCATTGAAGGCTGACCTTCCTGAGGCTTTCATCCTTTCTGCTTTTCATACAGTACTTGGGCTCCTTGAAAACTTGCACCCAGTTTTACATATCAGTTATCATCTGGATAACAATGACCCAAGCCTGTAACATCAACCCTGAACCTTTCCTTGTGTTTCAGATTACATTTCCTATTGCTTCCTGGACATCTCCTCTTGAATGACTATAATAATCTCAAATTCGCCATATTCCAACCAAATTCATCATCTTTTCAGCGACATCCTGCCATTTCATCACCACCTCCAATTCCAAATGCTTGTGTACATCTTCATTCCTAATCTCAGTTTTAATGGCATTGTTGTCACCTATTAGCTTGAAATATGAACCATCATCTTTCTCTAATTTTTACATTCAATTAGTCACCAAGTTCCACCAATTCTTTTTTTTTTTGGTACCCAGGATCGAACTTGGGACCTTGTGCTTGCGAGGCAGGTGGCGGAACCACTGAGCTAAATCCCTGGCCCGCACCAGTTCTTTTTTAATATTGCTTTGATCTCTCAACTATCATGCACATCAGTGGCTTGACACCCTTATTGCCACAGCTATCAGAAGAACTTCTCAATTGTGCTTATGTCTTCTTGTCTCTCTCAAGATTCAACGGCCCAGATGAGAGTATCCAATTAGTTACAGTAAGGAATGAAGCATGATGGGTTTGGGCTTTTTCCTTTTAGTACTATCCAGGTCCAGGGTTTCAAGATTGTTTGATTTTCATACAATGAGTTGGGGCACATTTCTTTCTTTTCTTTCTCTCTCTCCCTCCCTCGCCCTCCTTTTCCTTTATTTTTCCCTCCCTCCTTTCCTTTCCCTCTATTTTTTTTTGGTGGGGGTGGGGAATGGTTTGTATTACAAGGAGAATATCAGTCTGTGGAAGGTTGAGTAAATTTTACAACAATTGTGGTTAGTGCTGCTTTTAGGGATGGGAATTGGAGAGGAGGAGGAGAGAGAGAAAGATTTATATGATCACAATTTTCCTTGGTCATTTATTTTCTGGACATTTATCATTTTTTTTTTTTTTGGTAATGAGGATCAAACCCAGGCCCTTGTACTTGTGAGGCAGACGGTGGCACCACTGAGCTAAACCCCCGGCCCTATCAACTCTTTTAATATTCAAAATTTATGAGGAAAACACTCTTCACAGTTTTGTTATTTTTTAAAAGTTGAAAAGTATTTACATTTTAGTTTTTCATTCTCAATGTAATTATGTATTGTGCCTTCTTTCTTTTTTTCTGATCAATTTTGCTATATGTTAATTTTTATTAATTTTTTTTCAAGAAACCAGCTTTTCTAGTAGTTTGTCAAATTCTAAAAATTATTACACAATATGTATGGCCCAGATACAACAGCAGTTATAGTTTTGGTCATATGTAGTACTTCTAGGAAAAGATTTATTTCTGTGTTTCAATGACGTTAAAAAATTCCCTGAAAATTATTAAGATTTTCCCTATGTAGTTCTCGCTATAGAATCTTAACCAATGTACATGATTATGGAGATATCTATATCTATCTATCTATCATCTATCTTTCTCTATATATACTTTTTCTCCAATAAAATATGTTTATATAAAATTTATTAGCTAAGTACCAGGGTAATAAACATTGTTACTACAAAGAAAAATATACTTGGTCTATCTTCTAGGAACTTTTAAACCAATAAAAATTTCTATCTACTCTTTACTGTCTGTTATCCTCTGCTATGAGTTATGGGATTTATTAACCAAGTTCTCATGAGAATGGGCACTGACTTACAGGGAGAGTAACTAACTCTACAGGACCCACAGCCTGTGAGCTTCAGAGCTCCTCTTCATATCGAGTCACACATGTGCCCAAAGAGGAACGTTTACTCTGCTCTTTTAGAATCATCAGAGGAATCAGAGGAAACAGTGTTTGTGGTCTGGCATCATCTACATTTACTTGGCTTGACTTGGTACAGCATATATAACATTAGTCTTTGATGAAAGGATTTTGATGTTAACTGGTTCTTCTTCTACCCTTAGCATGTACGAAGTGTGTCCCAAACCTTAAATTAGGGCTAAAATTGATATACTCATGAGACATGGATATATAAACATCCTTCATCATATCTTGAGAAACAAAGCAAAAACTTCTAAAATATCTTGCTAATTCAGTTATTTTAGTCCAAAAGCTAAACTGGAGATCTGTTCTATGTCAAGCATCCCCAGCCCTCTTGTGAGAAGCTAATTTTCATTTGCTTGCAGCCCTAAAGAGAAGTGGAACTAATTCAAGAATGTTCTTGTTGGAACTCTAGAGGGTCTGCCTTTACGGAAGTGTTTTGTTCATCTTCCCAGGGGAAACCAAAGGAGATGAGTTTAAGACTCTGACCAGAGAGAGTGATTAGAAATCAGCAACCAACCCATGACTTTAGAGTTGCCCTGACTGGTTTACACAATGACAAATACAAATGTTTGCATTGAGTGTTAGAATCCAGAGTGGTTGGTCATGTGTGTCTAGGTGATGTAAAGGAAAATACATGAAATAATTTATGTGAAAATCCACGCAGAGGACCCCAAAAGTCAGCTGCACTAGATTTCATCTCCACACCCTCCTTCTCCTCTCCATCGTGTCTTTGGCCTCCCCTGGATTTGTCTGTAACAGTCGCAAGGGTTTGATGGAACACTGGAACCACACAGTCAATATTTCTGGATTTTCTGACATACCCAGATCACCATAATTTCACTGGATGGGAGCAAGGTGACAACCAAACTGAGGCTGACTTTGTCCTGGAATCCCTACACCAAGTAGGAGGCACAAAACGACCAGGAGACCTAGTCACAGTTCCTGTAGCTGTTAGTTATGGTGTTTTGTGAAACACAGTTGCAAAAAGTTATTTCTTAAATGCTTTCCAAAGACTTAGTTCTTCACACAGATAGTTTTGGCCAACTGTAATGACGGAAAAAAACTAAAGCATGTCGGAAAGAACCTAATTTATGCCTTAAGTTTAACTTTGTTTTGGACTGACTCTTCCTGGAAAATAACCCTTCACCAGATCCTAATTTTTGTTCATGGACTGATGATTTACATGTTGGGGACTGAGTTCTGAAAAACTAGTTATGTGATATGAATGCAGCAATTATTAGTTCTAAGTATTAAGATCATGATCAGAATTTTGATATAAATTCAAAATCTCTCTAAGTCATGTGTAATATTTCAAAGCATAGAAATTCAACTTTGCAAGCAACCTAAATTCTTTTGTCTGAGAAACTTAAGCACTGAGTTTTCTTACCATGAAGTCCTGCAATGTACTCAAAATCTTCTTCGAAAAATAAGTTTAAAAACCCAAAGCTAGCAAAGAAGTTGAAGGAAAAAATTATAAGAAGTTCTGTTTTGTGGTAAGGGAGAACAAAAGGAGGAGAGAGAAGGAATTACTGTCAATTTAACATTTTATATTAAATTTCTCATGAGCCGGGGATGTAGCTCAGTGGCACTATGCCTGCCTGGCAAGCAGAAGGTCCTGAGTTTGATCCCCAGTTCTGCAAAAAATAAATTAAATGAATGAATGAATAAATAAATAAATAAAATAAATTTCTCGTGTATGGTTTTCAAAACTAATGAGAGTTTTGGTTTGTTTTTTTCAAACATAGTTGCAATGTTAAATATGTGCTTGAAATTCAGCATAGGATGTCACCTTTTCATAAAACTTAAGATTAAATTTTATATTTTCTTAAGGCACAAAAAGTGTATATATTTGTCGTATACAACATGATGTTTTAAATTATGTATATACATTGTAAGATGACTAAATTGAGTTGATTAACATATGTATTACCTCACCTACTTACCTTCCTGTAGTGAGAACACTTGAAATCTACTCTCAGTAATTTTCAAGTATATACCCATTAATTATAGTTGCCATGTGATATAATAGATCTCTTGAACTTTTTCCTCTTAACTCAAAATTTTTTATCCTTTGACCAATATCTCCCCAGAAACACCCCCCTATGACTTCCACTGCGACCACTGGTAACTACCCTTCCACCTTTTATTTCTATGAGTTCAACTTTTTAAAATTCAACATGTAAGTGAAATTATACAGTATTTGTCTTTCCGTGTCTGCCTACTTCACTTCACATAATGTCCTTCAGGTTTATTTATGTTGTCAAAATTAGAGTTTCATTCTTTTCAAAAGCTTTTTACTTTACCTACTCATCTGTGGATAGATATTTAAGATTTTTTCCATATCGTGCTTATTTTGAAAAATGCTGCAGTGAATGTGGGAGTGCAGTTATCTCAACAAGGTGCTGACTTCATTTCTTTTGAGTATACCCAGAGGAAGGCCTGAGAAGTCAGGTACTTGGTAGTTCTATTTTTAATTATTTTGATGATCCTCCACATGATGGCTGTACCAATTTATATTCATACTCATAGTGTGTGAGGGTTCTCTTTTTTTCTAACTTTTCCAACACCTGTTATCGCTGATCATTTTTCTGTTAGCCATCCTGACAAGTGTGAGTTGATATCTCACTATGTGATTTTAGCATTTCTTTGGTGATTCGTGATAAGCTTTTTTCATATACCTATTGGCACCATATATATTGTTTTGAAAAATGTCTAGTCTTATCCTTTGCCTATTTTTCTTTTTGGTATCGGGGACCAAACTCGGGACCTTGCGCTTGCGAGGTAGGCGGTGGAACCACTGAGCTAAATCCCCGGCCCTCCTTTGCCCATTTTTAACAAGTTTGTTTGCTTTCTTTCTATTGAGTTGTTTGAGTTCCTTAAATATTTTCGATATTAACCCATTACCATAACCCATTAAATTGTTAGCAAATATTTTCTTCCAATTCATAGGCTGCTTTGCCAATTTGTTTATTGTTTCCTTTGTTATGCTTAGCCTTTCAGTTTGATAGTTTCTCTTCTCTTTATTTTCTTTTGTTGCCTGTATTTTTCTGATCCTATCTGGAAAATTATTCCTAAGCTCAATGTCAAGGAAAATTTCCCCTATGTTTTCTTCAAGGAATTTTACAGTTTAATGTTTTATGTTTAGGCTTTTAATCTATTTCAAATTTTGTGTTTGATGTAAGATAAGGGTCCAGTTTCATTCTTTTATATGTAGCTATCCACTTTTCCTAGTGCTGTTTATTAAAGAGAAGTTTTGGTTTGTTTTATGCACATGTTACATATATGCTACAAATTCATTATGTGAAATCTCTTCCTCAAGTTTAAATAACTTAAAGGATGGGATTAGCAAACAGTTAAGAAAATAAAGCAGTGCTTCAATAGTTAATGAAACATGAAGTCACTTGAGTTACATAAGTAAGATAAGAATTGAATTTAAGCAATAGTTCACTTTGACCCATCTTACAAGTTCTACCTAGTTCTGCTAACACTCAGTGATTTTATAGCATAGTAAATTTGGATGATGGAAGAAAGATAATGACTACCAGGATAACAGCCAAGGGGACATGGGTAGAAATACTATAGCCCCTTCAGGGCAACCAGAATATGTAAGAAGAAATGAGAACACAAAAAAGAGCCTGACTCACTTTTTAATTTAAGCTAAAGTCAACCCTGCCTGGCATCTCAAAGTGTGATTTCTCAAAGTGTGGCCCCAGGACAATTTACATGCAAATTGCCTGTGGGTCTGGTAAAAATCTAAGTTCCCATTGGCATCAGAACATTGGGAACAGAGCCCTCAAAGACATATTTCAAACAAATAACCTAAACTAGTAATGGCAAACCTTTTAGAGTTTCAATGATAAAAACAGCCTGCAACATCAGCCTGAACCATTCTTAGATACTCTTGCTTTTGAACCTCTGGACTAAAAAGTAAGGCTAGCATCAGTGAGAAAGTGCAGAGCAGAAAGGTATTTACAAACACTACATGAGAATGGTTGATACCCAGGCCTCCACACTCTCCAGTCAAGGTCTCTACTACAACTGCTTGCAGAGTCATTGGGAAGACTTTGAATGTAGAATTTTTGGAGAATCTCTGGCTTAGAAGTAAACAAACGAAATGAGGAATTGTGCAATGCCAAATACATGGGCAGCATGCCACTCATTGGGACAAACTTGTGCCAAGGCCAGTTCCATGTCTCTCCACTCCTCTTCTTGAAACCTACAGTCTGACCACACTGAGCAGATTGCATTCCTCAAACAGACTGTGTTTTCCCTCTCCTCTATGCTCTGGCACTTGCTGTTACCTCTGCCTAGAATCTCTTCTTTGCAGAGGCTGAATTCTATTTGCCATTGACATCTCAGTGGCACCCAAAATCTCACAGTGTACAGTTTATAGGAGTAATTAGCATACTTTATTGAACTGCTTACTTGTCGTTTTCATTAGTCCATGTATTTTTCAGAGTATTCTATTTTCTATTCTATTCTATTCTATTCTATTCTATCCTATTCTATTCTATTCCATCCTACTCTATTCCATTCCATTCCAAAATGCTAGGATTTGAACCTAGGGCTTTACACATGCTGAGCAAGTGTTCTACCACTGAGTCATACTTTCAGGCCTAGGATCCTTTATTTATCTCTTTTACTTAACACAAAGGTTAATTTATGAAAGTTGATCAACAAATGTTATTCAAATTAATAAATGACTTAATGTCTTAGTGTCCCCAAATATATTTCTTAATCTGCCTGAATTGTTTCTCTTCACCTTGCCTACAGTTCCATTCAGGGTAACTAAAAATTTTAGTTTAAAAAATAAAATCATTTAGTTACCCAATAGTGTGAATAATTTCTACCTTTGGTTTTCCACAGATGTGAGAGCAACTACATACCAGAAAGGGGAAGTGACAAGGGCAATTTTGAAATACAGCAGTTTTAGAGTTAATGCCATGAATAGGTGTGGGCTGCATCAGGACCCTGAGCACTAGGAGTTAGAGAAAAGATCAAGGACAGATGTGGCGGGGTGTTTGGGAGAGGGGAGGAAGGAGGAAATAAATTACTACTTTTGAAATTTTACCTAGAAATGAACCTGACCCAGTCATGAGGAGAAAATATTCCTCCTTCTGTGGTGGTCATGCCTCTTCAGCATAAAACTCGAACTCAAGCTGGTGCTAGTTCTGCTACATGAATAGGTGAAATAGACTTTGGAAGACTGTCCTGAGAATTTGACCAGCTTGTGAAAAAAATATGTTCAAAATCCCAAAAAACATTAAGAAATCAATTTTTTGGAACCCAATCAACTCAGAAATTAGTAAGGCCTAGACTAGATTTCTCTTGCAAATCAACTTAGTAATGACAGTGGGTGATATTTGTGAAGATAAAAAGGTTAGGACTCTTGAGACCCAACAGGGTGAATATTATGAAAGAGAAACTAAATATGATTTGAGGGGCAGGAGAAATTAAAAGAAAAATGTACATGAACATCCTTAAATAAACAAATAATTTTATAATTCACATCACATAAGGACTAGCTCAATCCAATACATCAGTGATATAACCCATTCAGAAAGAGGGAGACTCAAATTGTGCCAAGATATAAGCAAGACTGAACAGGCAAGAAAATGTGAATTGTTTAGTGCTAGCCAATCACCAAATCTAAAACTCTGCAACAAAATATTAAGTAGTCAAGGACATAAGAGGTGTTAATAAATATTGTGGAATAAATTAATACCTCAACATGTGTCTACTCTGTGCCATGTGCTATAGTGATGCTGGAAAATAGTCCTGCCTAAGGCAAGCCTGGTATTAGATATTACAGAGATGACAGTCTGGTGGAAGGAAAAATCATTAGAATTGCTCTGAGTGCTGAAAAGGAAGTACCAGTTGCTAGTGAAGCATGTAGCAAATGTTCTCAGTCTAAGCCAAAAGGTTACATAAAACATTTCCATCATCGGTGTAGGAAAAGATTTTATGAACAAAACCTCAGTTGTCCATGAACTAGCACAAACAATAAACAAATGGGATCTCTTCTTATTAAAA
>NW_004624734.1:20958978-20976992 GCF_000247695.1 Heterocephalus glaber | reverse complement strand
GAAGAAATGAGTGATCACGGTGTAAAACACAAGCATAGAAAAAATTAATTTATGCAGAAGTATTAATACTTGAAATGCAAATAAAGAATGTTAAGTACTTGCTTCTTGGTCATTTTTCAAATGAATTATTTTTCTTCTCCCAAAGGACAGCGACAACAACCAACAACACAAAAATATACACAGACACATGCACACCCTTTCTCTTCAAAATATTTGACTCTGTATTCCATATTCCTGAGTAGAATATGTACACGATAAATATATGCATGGTCACTCTTGAATGTCTAGCACATTGTCCAAATGAGTTTGAAAGTTTCCTAGGCCAAGAACATCCATTTTCTCTGGATAGAATTCACTGGCAACAGTTTTAAATTTTAATGAGAGATGGTTAACTTCTAAACTGCCAAAAAGACATGTGAGAACTAAGGGAAAAACATTACCTTGTGCCAAATCCCACAATGCTGTTAATAAGAAAGCTACTTTCAGAATACTGGACAGATGATGTGTTCATCCAGCTGTTTTTATCTAAAAGAAAATGGAATGCCAGCTATGTTTATGAACATCATTTTATTTTTTATTTGTATTTCTGGCACTGGGATTAAACTCGGGGCCTATGCACTGAGCTATAGCCCCAGCTCTTTCTGTAGTTTTTATTTTGAGATAAGGTTTCACAAAGTTGCTAAGTTGCCCGGGCTGGGCTCAAACTTTTGATTCTCCTGCCTCAGTCTCCCACAGTGCTGGGATTACAGGTGTGTACCACACCTGGTTTCAAGTCTTAGCACTTAAACCATTTTTAGTTAATTTGATTTTTTTAATATGTCATAATTACTTTCAAGTCACTGGGACAAAATATTTAACACCCACAACTTACAAGGAGGAAATGTTTATTTTGGCTCACTGTTTTAAAAAGATTTAGTCCATAGTTGGCTGGCGCCAAGGCGAGAAAATCATGGTGGAAGAATCTGGTGGAGGAAGCTGCTTCTATTATAGCAGCTAGGAAGCAGAGATAGGAGGGAGGAGTGCGGAGGGAGAGAAACCCTTCCAGGTCACGCCCAGTGAACTGCTCCTGCCGACCAGGGCCCACCTTCACCTAACAGCACATTTAGCTGTGGATTCACCAGTGGATTAACCCACTGATGAGTATGCTCCTCCCATGATCCAGTCACCTTCCAAAAGCCCCACCTCTGAACACCTGAGGCTTTTAGGGGACATGGCAGGTGTAAACTATAACACTATCTATTGTTAGATAAAAGTCTAATTTCATTTTCTGCTTATGAATTCTCCCAATATTATTTATTGAAGAAAATATCCTTTTTTTTTTGCCACCTTTGTCTGAAAACAATTGATTTGTGTATTTACTTCTGGGCTCTATCTTATTCCATTAGTTGGTGTGTTTGGTTTTATGCCAGAATCTTACTGTTTTGATTACTTGTAGCTTTGAAATGCATTTTGAAGTTAGGTAGGATAATGCCTCCAGCTTTGTTCTTTCTGCTCAAGATTTCTTGTCTTTTGGGGGTCTTCTGTGATTCCCCATTAATTTTATAGTTATTTTTCCATTTCTATAATAAGTGATGTTAGAATTTTGACAGATATTGCATTGAATCTAGAGATAATTTTGAGTAGTATAGATATTTTAGCAATATTAATTCAGACACGCTAGCTTAAATTTCACATGGTTTCTTGTAGATGAGAAACCCAAATTATAAATAAAGAGCAAAATAAAAGATACATAATGGGAAGCAGGGAGATAGATCTTTCTTAAAGAGGATGAAAAAAGGAATAGTGATGTGTTATGTACATGTACCAACTCCACACAAGAAATGTAAACATTATACACTACAAATATGTGATAATAAAAATTAAAAATATATTAGTTCTTCCATTTCATGAATATAAAATTTTTTGTGTCTTCTTCAATTTCTTTCATCAATGTTCATGGTTTTCAATGTGCAATCTCTCAACTCCTTATTTAAACTTACTTTTAAGTATTTTACTTTTGGTAGCTATTATAAGTGGGATTGTTTTCTTAATTTCTTTTTCAGATATTTCATTTTTAGAGTACAAAATATGTTGATTTGTTGCCTATAACTTTATTGAATTCATTGATCAGTTCTAACAAGTTTTTGGTGAAATCTTTAGAGTTTTCTATATATAATAGCATATTGTCAGCAAACAGAGACGTTTTTAACTTTTTCCTGTCCAATTTGAAGCCTTTTTTTCTTTTTCTTTTTTCTTGCCTAATTGCCCTGGCTAGGACTTCTGTACCATGCTGTGTAGAAGTGGTAAGGATGGGCATCCTTGTCTTGTTTGGAAACCAGTGATTTCTGTCATAAAGTTATCCATGATCTATAAATCCTATTTTTAGGTACTTACTCAATAGCAATGAGAATATATGTGCATAAAAAAATTTGTATATGGATGTTTATACTAGCTTTATTTATAATAATGTGAAACTGGGAACAACCATTGAATAATGACTAAGCAAATCATGCCTGTTCATTGCAATGGGAAAGGACTACTGATCCATGCAACGGGGTAGATGAATCTCAGAAATACTATGTTGAACAAAAGAAACCAGATAGAGGGGCTGGGGATGTAGCTCAGCAGTGCCACACATGCCTAGAAAGCACAAGGTCCCAAGTTTGATCCCTGGTACCAAAACAAAACAAAAAAAACAACCAAGAAACCAGATAGAAGAGGTATCATTACATTTATGTGAAGTTTTTTCAAAAAGTAATTTCTGATGCTAAAAGTTAAAGAGTGGTTATACTGGGAGAGGGTTGAGGTTTCTAGTTGGAAAGGGGCACAAGGAACTTTCTAGGATGATGGAGATATTATGTATTTTGAGCCAGGCACTGATTATATGGTATATATACAAGTATATATAAAGCATAAGTTTTACTTATAAACACTGAAATATATATAAGTATGAATTTCAGATTTGTACATTTTATTGAATGTAAAGAATTCCTCAATAAAAAACTGAAGGAAATAGTTTTAATATAAAAAATTACTCCGATCATGCAATAATACCACATTTAATATTTTCAGCAATCTGGAGACCTGAACAAAGAGTTATAAATGGACAATGCTCTCCCAGATGGCCTAAACTGGAAAATTTCCTTTAAGTGAAACCTGTCGAGCTTTGCTTGGGTTTCTAAGGTTCAGTACATAAAATTTTATTAAAACTCAAATGGAAATTCTGCCTATCCTAAAACGATGATTCACAGATGCTCCTGGATTCAGAGTGGTCTGTGGCCCCATCTCAGCTGCGAGATTATGTGGGGTTATGCACTGCAGATATACAGTACCTCATATTTTTATATTGTTTGCAAATAATTCAGGAGCAATACTAAATCCCACTCTTGTACTAAGGTAAGATAGAAGAAACAATGATAGCTGGAAAAGAGACAAGGAAACTCAATTTTACGTCTCCCCTGTTACCTTAAAATTCTGGGCCAAGCTCCTGCCCAGTACTGCACAAAGAAATGTTAATCGTTTAGGAAAATTTGGCAAAACAACATTTATTAGTCCCAAATTTATCTAGCCTATCTCATCTCCCTTGAAAACTAAGGACATTTACCAAGATAAAAGTAATTAAATAATCTTCAGTGTTTGCCAGTGTTCACAATGCCCAAGTCAGGTGAGGAATTCCTGGAAATCTTCAAACATGTAACCCCCTAGGGGTGCAGGGGAGGTGCAGCCTTTAGGACTGCCCCATGATGAGGTTGCTTCTTAAGCCACAGTAGTTACCCCATCATGGGAACCAAAGCAGCTCTTCTACCAAGAAGGACAATATTTGGTGCGGACCGAATTGCCCCTCAAGCCAAAGGAATTCCTCTGGAGCAATGGAAAACAGAACTGAGATAATGAACTGGACCCTGGGCCACCCCAGCTAATCCTTAAAAGTTGACCTTGTGGGTCAGGGATACAGCTCTGTGGCACCTCGGCTGCTGGCAAGCACAGGGTCCTGAGCTTGATTCCTGGTACCAAAAGAAAGAGAGAGAGAGAAAGCTGACCTTGTGCTTTTGTGAGTGGGCCAGTCTGAACCTCTGCATCAGCGTGAGCCTCTCCAGTTGCTGTGGCTGGGGTCTTTTTCTATTCGTCCTTGCTTTCTAATTATTATCATTATTTTTTTTTTTGTACCGGGGCTCGAACTAGGGTCCTTATACTTGGGAGGCAGGCAGTGGAACCACTGAGCTAAAGGCCCGGCGCTTTCTAATTCTTAATAAATCTGTTTGCGCTTCTCACTGATGTGTCCTGAGATTCTTTTTCCCCTGATGTAAGTCAAGAACCAACCTGGTGGACCAGGATGAGGACCTCATCTCCTCTTTGGAGAAGATATGTCAGAGTACATATTTAAAATGTTTCCTTATTTAAAAATAATCTATATGCAAACAGTCTCAAGATCTGGACTGCATGATCCTTCTAGATTTGCATCCACGAGTTTAAATCTTGTGCTTACTGCATTCT
This sequence comes from Heterocephalus glaber, assembly GCF_000247695.1. The sequence continues at coordinate 20,972,519 of NW_004624734.1, read as the reverse complement.
CTCATCACTTGTCAGAGAGTATTGAAATTGCATATTAATCAAATTCAAAAGGAATATCTTCTCACCAAAAACTATGCCACCAGGAAAATGATAAATGTCACATTAAAGTTATATTAAATATTGTTCAGTTTAGAATCCATAGCTTTATAATATGTAAATATCTGAATTATTTATTACAAATCCCTCTTTTTCTATCACCAATACTTTCTGTGCCCATCTCCATGAAATATTGGTTGATTTATTGGCACAAATACCTGTGGTGATAAAAGGGTTAAAACTCCCAGCAACCACATTTCTGTGCTGACACATTCCTACACAGTGCGCACTAGGTGGAGGCACTGCATTAATGTTGACTAGAAACTGCACATGATAGGAAATATAAGGCCTATTCATTTCTCCCAATGAGTCGACTCATCATCTTTCAAAGAGTAATGTGTATAGATGTGTTTAACTAAAACTAAAGAGACTTCTGTGAAACCAAAGTAAATGGCCTTATCAATTTGCAACTTTAACATACAGCTTTAGATACAATACAGGTGTTTCTGAAAGGTCAGCAGGAACCAGGCAACTCAGGAAAAAAAACATTCCTGCAATATTTAGATTTGCAGGATAGATCCTTTTTCCATATCCTCAAATCTTCATAAAAACCCCAATCTTTCATCCCAAGAGCACAATTCCTCTCTTGGAAAGTTGCCTTCTATCACTTTTGACACAGTACTCTAATCTGGAAAAAGAAAACTGTTGTCTTTTTAAAATTCTGATATTGATAAATTCTTTTATAACCTGCATCATTGGCCTCTGCAATTCTGCTGTCCAGCCCAGCAGTATTTAATACAACAGGAGGCTCCTGGAATGCAAATCACATTGATATTAAACAAATAAATTTGATTCAGAATTGCAAATATTCTCAGTCTGTTTGCTAGGACAACAGAAATATGCCACACAGATGGGAAGGGTGGTGTTCTGGACCACACCGGATTAGTCATGGCAAAGATTAACCAGCCTTCTCAAATTCAGTCATGCTCACCCTCATACTTCACATCTTCATCAAGTAGAGGCTGCAATAGCAAACACAATGTACTTAAGATTCTATAAACTGTTGTGGAACTCCAGTCTATACCACCTTGAAATAACTTTCTTTGACTTAGCTTGAGATGATTATTTGTATAAACTGCAGGCACAAGGTTAGCACTGAAAGGCTCCCCCTGTATAAAAGAAATTTATATCTCTCTACATTCATGGAATAAGCAGCTAGTGGAGCAGAAGCTTCCTTCCTGAGAGAGCCCCACACATCTGGCTAGGAATCACAGGAAGAAGGAAAGTGAAGATCGTATCTGGTCCAGAGAGATGACTACCCTATTTCCAGCACCCAGATCTTCTGCAGGTTGCTTCTTGAGACTTCATCTACATAATAAGATAACTTGCTCACCTCAACTAACGTCCACAACCCATGCTTCCCTCCCTCCAGGAACCCCAGAACTTTCTAGTCTTTGAGTCTTATTCTTAATGTGTGGCTCCTGTATTTCTGCATGTTAATAAATTTGTATGTTTTCCCCATTAATCTTTTTATTGTCAGTTTATTTCATAGATAAAAATGAACAAACTTAGTTTCCTTACACTGTAAGAAACAAGATGTTGGAATGTTGATTGGATTTACATGTTGGTGACATTTCAGTGAAATAAGCCTAGTGTCATTCAAGATTACTGTGGAAAATCTAATTACACAGTTTGTTCTTGTTGGAACATAGAGAAATATCTGCTGTCTTTAATAGCATTAACCAGATTTTCCTTCCCCGTTCCTACTGCAAAATAAAAAGGCAGTACTTTCTTAAAACTGGATCATATTTTGCAAAATGTCCAAGTCAACTGGTGATGTTTCACATGAATTTCTGCTTCTACATCATTATATCTTCCAAATGCATTGAGAAATTTAACTCTTTTGACATTTGAGAAATATAACTCTTACTTCAGTGCAAGTCAATTCAAATTCAGAAACTACAAAAATTAAAAGGAAATCATTTGGGGTCTTAGAAGTTACAGTTGGAAACAAAGGTTCAGAGAGCTTAGAATCAGTGTTTGGGGAAGGAAAGAAAGATGGAAAGGAGGAAGGAAAGAAGGGAAAGAGAGAGAAAGGAAGGAGTATCTCTAGGTATAAAACTGCTACATAGAAAAACAACTACAAAACCTCACTAAGGGTTATTGCTTATGTATCTGAGGTCAGCTGAAAATCAGCAAGGTAGCCACATATTACAATAATTTGTTTTCCTCAACTCTCATCTTATAGTAAAACTATTAAGGAAAAAATAGAACAAGAGATCTGTAAGTAAATATGGTATCTTCATTATCTACTTAACTATATGCTATGTCCTTACCAATCAGTTTTGTTTTTTATTTGAAGAGAAATAGATGCCTCTAATTAATGTTTTTATAAGGTTAACCAGACTAGTAACTTTTTTTAAAATAAGGAAAGTAAAAGAAATTTAAACTAGCATAAATTCAATTTTGTGTTTGTTTTTCAATGTTATGGGCATAATGCAATGAATATACCTTGGCAAAAATACAGTGGTACCTTGGTTCACAAACTTAATTCTTTCCACTTTTCTGGTTACAAACCTAACTGGACAAGAACCCAATCAAATTCAATGGTTTGGTTCAATGTTGACCTTATGGGGAAATTTGATTTGGTTCTTGTCCATTCAGTTTGCAACCAGAATCATGGAAAAAATTAAGTTCATGAACTGAGGTACCACTGTATATGAATTATTAACTTGAGATTAAATTTTGCAATTTATATGCTTGGTTGTCATTCTGATATTTCATTTACATTATTGAAATCTGTCTTCTGCCTCACCCTGTGTTATGATCATTACAACATTAACTAAGTCCATCTAGCAAATAGATATTTCTTTTCATCCTAGGCAGGACGGCCAACATTCCTTCTTTTACTTTTGGTGAAGATTTATTGTGCATATTGTATTATTATTGATACAGCTACTCTTAATTATATAATCCTTACTGGTCTATGTGTAATGATGGGCTTGTGTGTGTGTGTGTGTGTGTGTGTGTGTGTGTGTGTGTGCAGGAAAAAGACTTCAAGAAACAGATACTATAGATTTCAAAAACTCTTACTTTGGGGAAGAATTTGTACATTATTTGAACCTTTAACTCCAATTGTATTTGTATACTAGTTCTGTTCCATATCTGTCTTCTTAGTAATCACTGTAACTTTTTTCTAATTTTCTATTTAATTCTACATGTTATTTACTTTTGAAAATAGGATAAATCCCAAAACTTTTAGTCAATGAAAGTTATAATTTAGGCCCTCATTACCTACACACAATGTGTGCAGTCTTACAGAAAGTATGTACTCAGGATTTTTGCCTTAGGATAGCTCTGTAAAACTACCTTTATGTTTAAGAAACTCGATCTTTTCAGATGATACTCAACAGGTGTGTATCTTATTGTTTGTTTTCCTTTGGCATGGCCCAATTTTACACTGAGATTTTAGTAGAACAACTTGCTCTTCTCATATTTTTCTTTTAACATCAAAATCCAGGATCTGAATTCATATAAATTTTTTTTCATTTTTACATATGTTTTCAGGACATAATGTTCACATTCCCTATATGGAGCTGGTACATATACATAACACACCTTAATTCATTTTTTTCATACTTTTTTCTCCCCCTTCCTCCCCTTCTTTCCCCCTCCACTTTCTATTGGAGAAACATCTATCTCTCTGCTTCCTATTATCTGTCTTCTATTTTGCTCTATCAACCCAGTTAAGAGAATGTGACTGGCAGAACTTCAAGAGAGGACAGATAGTCTGTGGGACTTGAACGTCTGAAATTATGTTAGAACAACTTTGGGCTTTATGGTGAAACAATAGTACCCTTGTGCTATTCCTATCACCTTCCCATATACATAAATTAATAGGTCCTTTCATAAGTAACCTTGCCTGCTGATGCTTTGATTAGGCAAATTACAGGTGCATTTTAAGCACTGCAAAAATGAATAGTTCAAGGAAAGCATAGATCAAGGAAATAGATCACCCATGAATAGCGCTGCAGCCTAGAGGGAAAAATCCATAATATTATTATCCTATCTATAAAGAAGATACTACTAAGTGGCCTGAGTATCAATATTTAAATGACAAAAACAGACAAAAGGAGAAGATGATTACTAATACTGAGGCACTGTCCTTTTGCAAAGTGAGTTAGGACAGCAGACCACATTTCCCCCTAGGGATTCATTCAAATCGTCAACACATAAGGAGGGGAATTCAGAAAAGGAATGCCTGGTGAAGAGACATAGGGGAGTGCATGAAGAGGCTTCCTTACTTGTAAGGAAAACAGTCTCAGCATTCTGAAGTTGTATCCAAAAAAGCAGACTGGAGGAAAAGCCACACCTTTAAGTTACACATCCAACAAAGATGTCTTAAGCCTCTAAGGAAGAAGTAGCTCCTTACTAGTCAGTTATTTCTAAACTGCAGCAAATAGGTGACATTTTCTTGGTAATGGTTGAAGAGACCTTTGCTTGGGAAAATATTGTAACTCTAAAATATCAGTATTTCTAATATTTAAGATAAATGTGTTTAATTCCTCTTAATAGGTACTCAATGTATATTCTTGTCAGCATTCCAAATTATTTTTAGTGACAAGTGCATGATATGAAGTCAGAAGTCCTAATATACTTACGAATGTATTTTATGCACTTCAGATAACAAATGAAATGTGATGTTAGGCATACTAGTTGACCTTTAATCCATAGATGAATATTTATTTGCTGCATCTGTATCTTACTCTCCATACTTATCTTGTTGGGGAAGAAAAGTTGTATGTTTTGAGATAGTCAGAGACCACCATAGGAACAAAGAACAAACTCCCTCCTGCATCCTTAATCTGTTACTCATTAAAAGCATGATTTGTGTTTTATTCTAAGATAGGAACTTAAACGTGGTTTTTGCTAAATACCGCAACTCTTTACTCAGCCCTACAAATGCCCAATAAGTAACTAAAAGCAAAACAAAGCTTGTCATTTTGTACAACTCTGGGTCAAATTCTTTTCAGCTCTGCAAATAGACATGTTAGTCATATAGGAAGTATCTATCTAAACTATGTCAGGACAAAGTTTATTAGCCTTAAATTTACCTAGTCAGTGTCATCCTCCTTCAAGATAGAGGACATCAAAATAAGAGTAACTAAAGAGATTTCCAAGATTCTCAGGGACATGCAATGAATGTCCAGTTCCAGAGCCTCTCCCTGGAGCAATGCTTTGAAGTCGCCAGCCATTGTCTTGAACCAGTAGTCACCCAGGTCCTTTCCTGTCTTTTCCTACCTTCCAGTTAAAGCCTTTATCTGTAAACCCACACCGGCACAGGAGGAATGACAGCTTTTCATTGAGCATTATTTGTGTTGATCATGTATGATGAGAGGTCTATGATGCATCTACTAATGTATCTTTTATAATTCAGGTGAGTTATCCAAAAAGACCAATGATGAAAACTCTAACTGTGTCACTGTCGTTTTCCTCCTAGGAAGCTCATAGAGACACATCTGAGAACCATCCCCAGTCATGCGTTTTCCAATCTGCCCAACATTTCCAGGATGTAAGTCATTTTTTTCATATAAAGAGAAGTTGGCAGTTGTGACATGCTACTTTCTAAAATGTGTTCTGTTAAGAAAAGTACTTATTGTCCTACTTGCAAATGTCAGTGGCATTTATATTTTAATGTATTTGAAAATTTTATGTACTTGATATTTGTCTAATTTTGCTTCATCTCTGCTTACTAATTCATAGATATTTTTTAAAAACCTAAAGCAAATTTAAATGGATTTGGTCCTGAGAAGTTCATCATTCTTGGTTTATTTTAGTATATCTTGTAATGTGGAGGACCTTTATCTGGGACTCTCTTCCATAAACAGACACATATGCTGTTCTCTAATCCACTTATCCTGGTTACCAGTTGACTCACTTTTCAACACTAACACAAATGCTTACATTTGGTCAAAAATGTAGCCAATGGCTTCAGACTTTTATACTTCAAAAAAAGAAAATAAAAGAATTAAAAATAATTTTCAACCTTGAAAACTGAATTGCCATGTACCCAGTTAGGAGAAAAAGAACTTCCATGTTAGGCTGACAAATATAGTGTGTCTTTATTTCATTTCATTAATTCTGACATGCAATGCAAGTAATTCACATATACCAAAGGACACCACCAGGAGCAACCTGTACAATTCCTGGCTAAGTTTATTCATTTCACAACCATTGACTGAGTGTTTGTTTTGCCACTTTACTACTTCTCACTTAGACACAGTTCTGACACTGGACATTTTTGGTTGTCAGACCTGGAGCGGGAACTGTTACTGGCATCTGGTGGGTAGAGGAGAAGGGTGCTGCCGAGCATCCTGCAGGGTACAGGACAGCCCACCACCCCACCCCAGACAACTGTAGTAAAAACCTCCAGCAGTGCTGAGGCTGAGAAATCATTCTCATTTAAATTCTCTGCAGTCTTTGATGTTGCTAATCAGCACTTCCTTTTTAAAATTCTCGCCTTTTTTGGTTTCTTTGCTACTTCTCTCTCATCACACTTATCATCTCATCCTGACTTTTCCTCGGTCTCCTTTCCTGACTTCTCATTTTTAACATTTTTGCCAGTCCCTGAAATATCAGGTCTTTTTCTGTGTATTTTGTCTTGTTTCCTCTATACCCTACTCCCCTTGCACCAACATCTCCATTCCTTTGTCCTCACTATCATCTAATACAGTTAATTCCTAAGCATGTATCTCTAGGCCCCATTCACCCTTACAATTCAAGCTTTCATTGAAAACTTCCCTCCAAATATCAACACTTAATGCCCCACAAGCACTTGTGATTCAGTTCATCCCAAATAAACACATCTTCTTGGCCCAGACTTTCCTTCTCTATTCCTCCTTTTAATAGCCCTACCATTCAGCATCTTGAAACCTAAAAACCTCAAATTCCTTTTATCGCTTCCTTTTCTCTCACCTCTCTTAAACAACTGTCTGCTTGTCTCCACGTGGATGTACCAACAGCTTAGCTCTTACTTCATTCAACAAATATTTCTTGAAAGAAAAGAAACAAATATTTTTACTAGGTGCCTAGCATTTTGTAAGATGGTCCAAATATAACAGCAGACAATACAGAGCTTCCATTCACTCCTAAGGGAGCCATGAATGCCGTGATGGGGTCAGTTACTGGACGTAACGTGTACTTGTAAGAGAGGTTGAATTGCCCATTACCTGGACGGGAGCAGGGAGAGGGCTGCAGAAGGCTTCTGGAAAGAAATGCTGCTGAACCTGTGATCTGCATTATCCAGCAAAAAATATGAGGAAAGAAGTTCCAAACAGGAGAAAAAAATCTAGAGTTCTGAGGAATTAGACTACCTTTGTTGGGACTGGAGCTTAGGCTGAGAGGGAAGTGGAAGAGAGAAGGAAGGAAGAAAGGAATTATAAGAAGAAAGTCAGGTATAGTGGCACACACCTGTAATTCTAGCTACTCCAGGGGCTGAGGAAGGAGGATTAGAAATTCAAGGCCAGTCTGGGCAACTTATCCAGACCTTATCTAAAAAAGAAAAAGTCTAGGGATGTAGCTGAGGATTAGAGCATTAGCCTGGCATGTACAGGCCCTGGTTGCAATCCCCAGTACCACAAAAACAAACAAATAAACAACTGAGAGGGAGTCTTACCGATCATGTAAAGAAGGGGTTTGAAATGTTGGATTCTCTGGGTGTCTTTTCTATACCCTTTGAAAACACTTAACATTTGCTCTGTTAATTCCATTTACTTGTCTGTATCCCCCACTACTGGAAATTCCTTGAAGCTAGAGAAAAGTTTGTTTTGCCAGTTTCCAGCCAGGCATCTGACATAAAACAAATGTTCAATAGATATTTGTTAAGTGAAAACAAATACATATACGTGAATAATAAAGATATGGTATATCTCAGGGCAGAAGGAGCACTCACCAGAATGATCTACATACAGAATGATACCTGATACAGAGCAAATTCCCATCTGTTATTCTGGCATACTAGTAGCACAAAATATCCTATTTGGGATAATAAATGAGATAGTCATTATAGTAATTACACAAGATTGACATGATAAGAAGAGATTTGAAGATGAGATGGAATCTGATTTTTTTCCAGTTTTACGCTGAACTGTATTTTTTTTTTTTTTGGTACCAGGGATCGAACTCAGGACCTTGCACTTGCAAGGCAGGTGCTGGAACCACTGAGCTAAATCCCTGGCCCTTTTTTTCAGTTTTAAAGTGGGATAAAGTAAGCAGGTATCACTACTTTATCCCGCTGAATAAATGGTCCCTACATGTCCTCACAACTATATTTAACAGCCATGAAAGGAGGTGCCTTTAAGTTGGAGAAAGAAGAATTTTGGTCCCCATGATGTGACTGAAGGACTGTCTCTCTAAATTCTTCAGAAAAGCTCACACTTTTTAACTAAGAATTTCAGTAGAGAATTTGGAGCAATGGCTATGCTGCAAACTTAGGGAAGCAAATTGGCAGCCTTCGAAAAGACTCTTGGCTTCTGGGTGACTCACTTGCACCCATGGTCAAACTCTTGCAGTCCTTAAACTATAAATTAATCATTTAAAATGTGTTCCATTGTTCCCTCTATGATAGGCAAATAATATGTGGAATAAAATAAATTATATAATGTTGCTATACACAGGGTAAAGAATTAGGAGACCTGATCAATGAAAAGTTAATTGTTTAAAGAACAGGTAATTCAAAAGAAAAGCACGGGACCATTATAATACTCAAACATGATTTTAAAGACTCAGTATGGAATAATTAGTGCTCTTCTTATAAACATTGTGTTGATGACAATATTTTACTAATAGATTCATTTCAAAATGGATCTCAACCTTTCTTGCACATTATAATCACCTAGGAAGCTTTTGAAAAGTAAAACTGCCTGATCCATTCTTCATAAACTCTGATTTAATTATCCTGGACCAGATCTTGATTATAGGAGTATTTTAAAAGCTCTTTGGGTAGTTCAATTGTGTGTCCAGGATTGAGAATCTGTGTTATGACCAGGGCTGGGCACCAGCTGTTACTCCTTAACTTTCTCAAATGTCATAGAAATGCCTCTATGACATTCTAAAATGTTCAATGAATTTGACTGCATTAGTCATTCTCATTACAAGATGGAATGTGAGTAAACTATTTAAAACATTTTCCTTATCTATTCCTGAAAAGCTCTGTGTAGGAGTTTATCTTTACTTTTCTTTTAGCACTTAAAACTTTGATTTGAGTTATCTTTTGCTTATAAAATTCAAAGTGACTCTTACATTTTCTACCTTATTCCAAATCCAGAAGAAAGGTCATGGGAGAATATGTGGTCACAACTCTGTCAAAGATTCTTCTAGAGAATTGTGATTTTTCTCTTCATCCTTTTAGAAACTTTATTTCTAATCCTATGTGATTAAATTCTATCTTTAAAATGTTCCCTAATTTTTCTTTTTTTGTACCGGGGATCAAACTCGGGTCCTTAGCTTGTGAGGCAGGCAGTGGAACCACTGAGCTAAATCCCCGGCCCTATTCCCTAATCTTTTTTAAGTAACTTTCTAATGCTTTTATTTTTGCTATTTCGAGTAACATATCTATTTATTCATTTATTCAATTGCTTAACATATTTATTAAGCATCTACTACACACGAAAAACTATAAAAGGCACTCAAGATTCACTGGTCAAATCACACAATCTTCCTTTCACAGAACTTAACATAATGAGATAAAATACATCAAATATCCAAACCACTGGAAGGGTGCACTGTGGTCATTACTGAAAGGAGAAGTTTGTGATACTGTTATGGTATACCACAGGAATTTTAAACTTATCAGGAAGTTGGGAGAAATCTTCTAACAGGAATGACTGTTGAGACCTCAGGATGAGTAAGACGTAAAGTATTGAGAAAGTTTAGGCATCATGGGATCTGGGAAAAAAGTAGTAATTAGTTTTCACATAATTAGAATGCACGCAGCCTGTGCATGTTGCATGATCTGGGAAGCCCTTGACAAAGAAGTTACATCAAAAATAACATTTGGAGTTCACAACTGTACTAACTTTCTACTTTGTCTTGTATTTTTGTGATGTTCAGCTACTTGTCTATAGACGCAACTCTGCAGCGGCTGGAATCACATTCCTTCTACAATTTGAGTAAAATGACTCACATGTAAGTACCAGAAAAACTGCACCATAGACCCAAGCCATAGTCAATCTGGACTGATAATCTAGAGACTACAGATGGCAGTGAGGGCTGGTTTCTAGATCACAGATCAAAACTTCTGCTTAGGGGCCAGGGATTTAGCTCAGTGGTTCCAGCGCCTGCCTAGCAAGTGCAAGGTTCTCAGTTCGATCCCTATTACCAAAAAAACAAAAAAAACAAGAAGAACAAACTTCTTCTTATGAGAAAATTCTCAACTTGTCACTCTCAGTTTACATTAGCCCATCCTAATTATTTTTCATTTCTGTGGTTGGAAGTTAAAGATGACCTGGCTTTGAATTGTTATTCATTCTATTACTACTATGTCAACAGATTTTATTGGTGTGAATATCAATTAGTCAATAAACATATACTGGGTGTCTACATGATTTTAGAGCTTGCATAAGATTCTACAAAACTGATGTTTTTCCTTAACTAGGAAAAAGAAAATTTGTTCAGTGACATTAGACAAAAGGAAAATTGATAACTACAGATATGGAGTTAGTCAGAGTTGAATTTAAATATGGGTTTCTTATTAATCTTGAAAAAGTAATTAATATCTCCCAGCTTCATTTATACAATAAGCATAATTAAAGTTATTATAAATATGGAGTGATATAATGATATAAATATTTAGCACTGTGCCTAGTACATCAAACTAATAAATATGCTTCAGAAATATTATTTCTGTTATTTCTCTAGTGCATTACAATCTATGAGAAGTTTTACATAAATAATCACATTGCATTACTTTGCACCGTCATGAATTATGAAATATTAACTATTGTCTTAATGTATTTGTTGGCTTTTCATTACTATATCAAGATACTTATAAAGAGAAAAGTATAACTTTGGCTCATAGTTCTGGAGGTTCCTGTCCAAGATCAGGGGAGGCTCGGTCAAAATATTTCTTTTGACCAGGGAACACATCATAGTAGGAACACATGGGAGAGAAAATTGCTCATCTCATGAAACAAGAAGCAAAGAGCCGGGGATTTAGCTCAGTGGTTCCAATGCCTGCCTTGCAAGCACAAGGTTCCGAGTTCAATCCCTGGTAGCAAAAAAACCCCAAGAAGCAAAGAAATATAGGAAGAAGCTGGGGTCCCACAATCCCCTTGGATCTAAGGAACATCCATTAGGTCCAACCTCTTATAGTTCCACAGGAGCACCTCCTGATAGTGCTGTCCTGAGGACCAAGCCTTTAACACATGAACTTTTTTTTTGGTACTGGGGATTGAACTCAGAGCCTTGTGCTTGCGAGGCCAACACTGGAACCACTGAGCTAAATCCCCAGCCCTAACATATGAACTTTTGAGTGACACTCATCTAAACCATAGAAATGAGGGAAGAAAAAAAGTAAAATATCCATCTATAAATGTACGGAATGTTTTAGACATTATGCTAATTATGTACATTTTTTGTTTAATCCTCATTTAACCTTCAAAACAAATTAGTTGTTTTCATTGCTTTTCTCATTACCAAGACAAAATGCCCAACACCCACATTTTAAAGGTTTATTTCAGCTCACAGTTTGTAGAAGTTTCAGTCCATAGGTGGCAGGCTCCAAGGCAGGGGAGCATGGCAGAGGGGAATTGCAGAGAAGAAACAGTCCATGGCAGGATAGGCAAGAAGGCAGCAAGCAGTGAAACAAATCTCTCTTTCCCTTTTATCCTATCCAGGCTACAAGCATTTTGGGGGGTGCCATTCACACCCAGAGTGGGCCTTCCCATTATCCACACCCAGAATTATGTTAAACCAATCAGTGGACTAACTTTGTACCAAATACCCTTAATCCCACATTCACCAACCTTAGATCCAGCCAGCTCTGAAAAGCCCCACCTAGGAGTGCATGAGGCTTTGGAGAGACATTCAGATATAAGCCATAACACCAATGAAGTGAAGATTATTACTTCTAGTATTTATATGTGAAAAACACAGATCAGAGAGGCTAAATATGTTTTCTCTGGCCATATAAGTGCTAAAGAATAGGGCCAGAATCTTCATACTATAAATGTCCAATTAAAAAATTCTTATATGTACAATACATTATACTCAAGAATACTGAGGCCCAAAATGTTGCTTCCAACTATGATAGGCAAGCTTAGATCAGACTGACCATTAGTCTAAGATAATCTAGAAGAAATGGACAAAAGAAAAATCTGTTTACAAGCATTAGAGTATTATGAAGGCAATAGGATTTGAGGAAAGATAAGCAAATTCCCAAAATAACATTTGGTTATTTTCTTTGTGAAGTTTTTGCAGAATTGTAAGCAACAGCTCAGAGACTAAGAGGATGACTAGAGATCTAAACTGTCTCATTAGGGTAGGGAAATAAAAATTGGACTCATGGCTCACTAAGAAGAATCATTCTTAGAAAATATGCCATGGGAATAAAACTAGGATAATTAGAAATAGATCAACTTTCACAATAAAACAAAAATTAAAAAACCAGACATATTCCAAAATAAACCAAAGACCTGTTGGAGGAAAGTGATTAAATAAAAAACAAGCAAACAGTGAGCCACAGAAAATTCAGATTTTGGAGTTATTAGATATAGACTTAAAAATAACTGTAATTTGGGCCAGGAAACTAGCTCAGTGGTTCCAGCACCTGCCTCACAAGCACAAGGTCCTGAGTTTGATCCCCAGTACCAAATAATAATAATAACTGTAATTTAATAGGTTCAAAATTTTAAATGATAAGAGAGATAATTTCAGGATACAACTGGGAACTATAAAACCACCTGGAAACTCTAGAACTTAAAATGTCAATAGCTGAAATAAAAATCTTAATACATGAGTTTAATGACCTTCCACTGCTCCCAGCACAGAGGAGGTGAGCCCTGGGGGCGCCAGCGGCATGCTCCACCCCCACTCCACCCACCATCGAAAGGAGAAGACATGTAAACAAGCCTCAGAACTAGATTTCCAGATCACCTACAGCAACCCCAAAGGGAAACAAGATGGAAGACTCTGATACTCAACAACCTGGGTTCCCTAAACTAGCAACAAAAGAGGATCTGGAAAAAATGAAATCAGAAGTAATTTGTCACATAACAGCAGAGATTGTGCCCATAGGGCAAGACATGATTAATAAATCTAGAGAGGACACAGATTAAAAAAAAAATAGAGGAGCTGAGGAACACAATGGAATCCCAACATAGGAAACAAATGCAATCCATAAAACAGATGCACACAGATTTTCAGGACATGAAAAACTCCACTGAAAGTCTACACAGCAGAATGAGCCAATGTGAGGACAGAATTTCAGATATAGAAGATAAGATTGC
>NW_004624734.1:20939111-20954563 GCF_000247695.1 Heterocephalus glaber | reverse complement strand
ATGAGAAATTAGAGACATTTATTGCTAAATGGATGCACATTGAGGAGATACTCTTAAGTGAAATAAATAGGACATGTGTAAATACCAAATAGTTTCTCTGGTGTGAGAAATTGAAAGTGTAAATAAGATCTAAATGGTATAATAGATAATCTGAAATAGGAAGAAAAGGGGCAAAGGGGAAGGAGAAGTTGGAGGGGTAGGGGAAAGGAAGGAAGGGAATGGAATTAATATGAGAAAAGGAAAAAAAGAAAGCAAAGTCTTTGTAAATAGGAAGGGATGGAGGAGTTGAAGGGAGGGCAGGGGAAGAGGGAAAAAATAAGAACCAAAAGAGTATGTAAAGGTGCAAATTTCCAATGATGAATGTCATTATATTGTATACCTAAAATGTACTAATAAAAGGATATACAATTAAAAAAAACAATAGGTCTGTCATAGCTCAAAAGAATTTGTAACATAAAAGATTGGTCAGAAGAATATATCTGGCCTGAATCATGTAGAGAAACAGAAGAGCTCTATGACACAGTAAGAGGTCTAGCATATCTATGAGCATCTCAAGAGAAAGAAGAGCAAAATAATGAAAAAACCAATGTGCAAAAGGAATTTTTCAAAACTCTTAAGAAACATCTAGTCACAGATGATGGAAATACAGCAAGCCCCAAAAGGATAAATACAAAGGAAATCTCATTAAGGTACATCATAGTAAAGGTGCTAAAACCCAAAGACAAAAAGAAAGTCAGAAAAAAAGCAAAAGAAAAATAGATAATTCTTTTTCAAGGATACACATAATAGTTGCTAAAATTGACCATTAGTGGGACCATAAAAACAAGCCTCAATAGTTTAAAAAAAAATTAAAGTATGTTCCTGACTAGTAAATAGCCTGAATTCTAAATAAGTCTGACTTTTAAATAACCACAGATCAAGAAAGAAATCACAATACAAGTAGAAAAAAAATTAAATGATAATGAAATATGTTATGAAACTTGTAGGAAGCAGTCACACTCCAAGTAAAATGTATAGTATTTAAAAGAAGACTGAAAATAAATGATTTATATTTTTCATAAGAAATATATATAAGAACAGTAAATTAAAACCAAAGAAAGTACAATAATACTAAAGTCCAAGAAAACTTTGGATCCAGTAGAATAGGAACAACAGTCAGCAAATTCAAAACCAAACCTTCTGATTACAAGTGGAATTCCATTTATCAAGCCATTCTCTGCCCCTCTCACCAAAAAATAAGAGCAACAAATTTGCAATAAAGTCATATAAACTTGTTGATCTCAAAAACAACAGTTTTTTTTGTTATGGCTTTTTTCATAAAGATTCCAGTTGTTATTTAAAAGTAAATATTAATACCCCCTCACCGAAAGTATTAACTTCATAAAGCAAAGGAAACTATTAAAATAAATAGTTAAAAAGAGGATAAATTTATAAATGGATGTATAAAGATATATATATGAAGTGAGAGTTTATCTTAGAAAATAAAAGAATAATGAATCTTGCATTCATGAAATTTTCCTAATATACATGTGAAATTATCTGCAAGCATGTTTGGTGAGCAGAAAAGATACATCAAACTTTTTGTATGCATGCCACCCTCATCTTTAATGCATTTATTTTGTAATCATTTATTAAGCAGTGATTATAAACAAACTGTGATACTTCTCTCATGAGAGAAACAGAGCAGAAAAATTACTCTCCTTCCCTAAAGCAATTGAGAATGGTTTTGTGGGGTGTTGTCGATATAAGGTGTGAAAACGAACACTGTAGGAATAATTTGTTTAATATATAGACTATGTAGTACCATCCAGCTAAACTCTCTTGGGATTCTTGAAATAGAATTAAAGACCTCTGGCTTATTCAGAAAAGAGAGCTATTCATCATGTTTAATTTTCTCCAAGAATAGAAACTAAATTAAGAATGCATATTTCAAATGAAAGGCCTCAATAATTCTTTTACATCAACAGTAAAAGAACAAAATGTTATTCTCTTTCATAAGTGACTTTCTGCAGCTGCCCTCTCTCTATTTTTAGTCATGTGGTTTGGTACATAGGAGGCTGAACTAGAGAAACACAGGAACTTAGCACTTGCCATTGCTTACCACCCCTACTACTAATCAGCCTTTCAATGCCTCTTCAACCTTCCGGTGAGAAAGCTCTACATATGTCCTCTGTGATGGCTTCATAATTCAAGTTTAGGTTTTGTTCTATGATATAAAGTGGAGTTGTGGGACATAAGGACTAAAATTTTACTGTTAGTGACCTAGAGCCAGCATTCAAAAATAAAAAGCTACCCACTTGTTCAATAAATATCATATGCTTAATGCTGTCAAATCTGTGTCCATTGCAACTCAAAACAGTGGATCATTCTATTTTTGTCAAAACTTCCTCCTTATGCCTTTATGATACCACAAGGAGACAACAACAGTTGTATTCCTACATGCTGCTCAGTCTTTCTCATTGTATCCTTTATTGACTTCTGATTTCTCACCCCTAATTGTTGGAGATCCATATGGCCCAATCCTATGACCTCTCCTCTTCTCACTCCACGTTCTTCTCCTGTGATTTTATCCAACAACTCTCAAATTTATATACTTGTTTCAGGCTTGTCTTGGTGATGGACCATATACTTTCTGGTCTACTTGACATCATTTCACAGAAGTCACACATAGCTTACAGTATATTTAAATATTCCAAACTGAACTTTTGATTGTCCTCCTGAAATCTACTACTCCTTCAGAGTTTGCTGAGCCAGAATATGATGCCTCCATTCATCTTGATGTAAATCTCAGATACCTTCTTTCCTCCTGTGGATTGCTGGTTTTGTTCAAATTTAGAAATTTTTGTTCACTATTTCAGTAGAGCAAGTCAGAAGTGACACCATGTCAGTTCTAGGACCAGTCTTCGAGACAACTGGTATTTTTCACTGTAGACTCTTGGAGCCCTGAATTACCATGACAATATCCAGTAATGCTGATGAAGAAACTATATGGAAAAGTCCTGAGATTACACGAGGATGGTGAATATCCCAACAATGCCCATTAAAAAGTCTGGCAGCAGAGCACATCTTCTTGGACTCTGTAGGTTTGTTCAGACCAGTTGAAAACCATCCATGAATTCCAATGGATGCTACATGCACCAATTTGCTGTAGATTTGTGGGTTTACTGTACTCCCAGGCTCTCTATTCTGTTCCATTTGCCTGTGTGTCTGTTTTTATGCTGATACCATGTTGTTTTGATTAGGGAGGATGCAGCAATTCTGATCATCTGAACTGGCAGCTCAAAACAGATACCACTCCTTTTACAAAGTGAGCAGAGGCTGAAGGTTGTGTGAAATGTGGGCAGTGGGCTAAAGGGAAACCATGCACATGAAATTTGGGTTACCATGCTCCATGTGTGTGTGACACCCAAAACATAACACAATTACTCACTTCAACAGAGCTACTACTAACAGTTACTAAAACCACATTAAAAGCACAGGATAATGAATGGTTTGAAAGAGAGCATTTCATAGCAGAGAGAACCCAATTACACACCTTTGTGCAACAGAGTGCCTCAATAGTACACAAAATAAACTTAAGCTGTTTACAATATTTCCTAATTCTTTTTATTTTTCCCTCTACATTTGACTATTTTGAAAGGTTTTTTTATTAATAAGTGGACTCCTCTGTGGTTCATATACAATCATAAGTGAACTTTAAATTCCATTTTATACAGACATCTTAAAAATACTGGGAGTGAACTATGGTAGAAAATATTGCTCACATTGCTAATTAACATGTGCATATGAAAGGAAGAAAATGTTTTGTTAGTGCATATGCCTCCCAGCAGAAACCCACGCAAAATAAAAGCCCCCCAAATAAACCATGCAGTAGCTGATTACCCAAAAAAAGGTAATGTCCACAAAATTAAGTTTTTCCATGCTATTCTACTTTCCAGTACTAATCTTCAATTTGGATGGTAAGCTATTGGATGCTTGAGGTATATAAGAAGGGCCACCTGCACATGGAAGAAAATCTGTTGTCTTAAGGGTTATTTTTGTTTGTTTATTCTAATACTTTAAGATATTTAAAGAATATTTTATTTATATCAAATGTCACTGAACGACAATGACATTCCAATTATAACAGATGACAAACAATGCCTCTATCACTAGGCACTTTTAATAGGGGGTTTAGGCTTTACAGAACCCTTCTGACATCCCACCACCCTCATCCCACTAAAATTACCCTTTAGGGAAATATTATTGCATATATCCTGATTGATTTATGCAAGAAATTAATATGAAATGACCAAAAGAAATGCATCATTTAAGATTAATAAAACAAACTAACATGTCAAGTTTGAAAGAGAGACAAATTGTATATATTCAAAACTAATTAAATAATTTAAATTTTACTTATACTTTATATATTAGTGAGACACAAATATAGGCTATTTTCTTCTAAAATTTCCTTCACATAATAGAAAATTTGTTTATTTAAAATACCAGATTTTGTGATAAAACCATCATGGTATTGGCAAAAGAACAGACCTGAGGATCAGTGGAATAGATTAGAAGATACAGAAGCAACTCCAGGCATACTCAGCCACTTCATCTTTGACAAAGGAGCCAACCACCCTCATTGGAGGAAAGATAGCCTATTTAATAAATGGTGTTGGAAAAACTGGATTTCAACCTGCCAAAGATTAAAACTAGACCCATACCTATCACCATGCACTAAACTAAGATCAAAATGGATTAAAGATCTAAATATTAAGACAGAAACACTAAACCTGCTGGAAGATAAGTTAGGTAGAACTCTTGAAGATATTGGCATAGAAAAAGACTTCATGAACAAAACCTCAGTAGCACAGGAACTAGCAGAAAGAATCAACAACTGGGATCTCATCTTATTAAGAAGCTTCTGCACTGCAAAAGAAACCACCAACAGAGCTAACAGACAACCCACAATGTGGGAAAAAAATTTTAGCAGCTGTACCTCAGACAAAGGACTACTATCTAGAGTATACAAAGAATTGAAAAAAATCAGACCCCCCAAATACAAAGACCCAATTCAAAAATGGGCATCTGAAATGAACAGACATTTCTCACACAAGGGGGTAAAAGCAGCAAACAAATATATGAAAAAATGTTCAACATCACTGGTCATTTGAGAGGTGCAGATGAAAACAACACTGATATTCCACCTCACCCCAGAAAGAATGGCTGCTATCATAAAATCAACCAATAACAAATGCTGGTGGGGCTGTGGGGAAAGAGGAACCCTGCTCCACTGCTGGTGGGAATGTAGACTGGTGCAACCACTGTGGAAAACAGTATGGAGATACCTCAAAGCGCTAGGACTAGAAGTCCCATTTGACCCAGCTATTTCCCTGCTGGGGATCTTCCCCAAAGAATTAAAAGAATCATACCATGGTGATGTATGTGCACCCATGTTCATAGTGGCACAGTTTGTAATAGCTAAAACTTGGAAACAGCCCAAATGCCCATCAACTGGAGACTAGATAAAGAAAATGTGTTTTTGTAAATAAAATGGAGTACTACTCAGCAATAAAGAATGAAGAATTAGAGACATTTATAGCTAAATGGATGCACATTGAGGTGATACTCTTAAGTGAAATAAATAGGACACACACGTAAATACTGAATAGTTTTTCTGGTGTGAGAAACTGAAAGTGTAAATAAGGACACAAAGCATAATAGATAATGTGAAGTAGGAAGAAACGGGGCAAAGGGGAAGGGGAAGTGGGAGGGGTAGAGGAAAGGAAAGAAGAGAGTGGAATTAATATGAGAAAATGAAAAAATGGAAACAAAGTCTTTGTAAATAGGGAGGGGTGGAGGGGTTGAAGGGAGGGCTGGGGAAGGGGAAAAAATAAGAACCAAGAGAATATGTAAAGGTGCATATCTCCAATGATGAATGTCATTATATTGTACACCTAAAATGTACCAATAAAAGGATATACAAAAAAAAAAGAGAGAGAGATTATGTAAAGGTGCAAATTTCCAATGATGAATGTCATTATATTGTATACCTAAAATGTAGCAATAAAATTAATTAAAAATTAAAGGTTCCTCCAATATCCATTAAGCTTTAAATTAATACTTGGTGTTGAAATACATAAAATGTTTAAATAATTAGTAACTATTTCCTTATAGCTCCCAGACCATAAGTTAGACATCCAATATTATCCATTTAATCACTTCCTTCTCTGATCACTAGAGGAAGCAGACCTAGTCAAAGTGACCTGCCCTCCAGCTTTTTTAACGATGTCCACTTATAGTCAGACTGTTAAAAAACTGAAAATCAAATGGAAGCACAAGTTTAAGCTGGAGGCATGCTGAGAGCCGGTGCAGGGCTAATATCCCCATTCAGATTTTTTATTTTAAACAACATACTCATGCATTATTGCACTTCTCAAAAGTTTAATTATGCTGGCTGGATAACTTCTTTTTCTTTTCCAGACATCTCATTATAAATCATTCTCCTTGCCATGTGCTAGTTTAAAGCCTTCTTGTTTCTCTTTGTCCTGTTAGAGCTCAGGGAAAAAAAAAACCCTGAAATACAGTGCTGTGGCATCTGAGTAATCCGAACAAAAGGAGATTGGAAATCTTCAGAAGCAGCCTTAGAATTGAACTCTATGTCTGACCTTCTCTCCTCCTCTCTCACATCCCTGTTTTTCCCTTTTCTTGACCTCTTTGTAGAAGACAGAAATGGCAGACTAGATTTTTTTTCTTTCCCCAACAAAAATGAGACAAGGCTTTTTTGGGGGGGCGGTGTGGAGAATCTAGTCTACCATTTCTCTGTTCCAATTGGACAGGTTTTACTGAGTTTGCCCCCTCTGTCTATTACCTTTAGATAATATCCACAGTGCTCATTATCTTGAATAAGCCAATTTCTCTGCTCAGGGCTTTTACTGAGAATTAGCAAATGTTTCTCAGAAAAAGAAAGCAACCAGAACTTAGACTAATGTGTACTAAATTATTTGTCTTCTGATTTGTGACTTCACTTACCCTGGTCATCCATGCTACACTCTTAATTTACTGGTTTATTTTATTCAAAATCCAATGAAGGAGAATCAAGCAATAATTTATTGTTCAAATATCTTTTGTTCCGTGGATGATCTCTTTGCATTGCATATTCTAAAGATATTTAAAAATATGGAATATATATTGCTTTGCTTTGATATTAAATTTGGGGATTTTGTAAGCCTTTTATGATGTGTTTTCCTTCTTTTCAGCAAAATAAAGTGAAAAGTAAAAATTGCACATTGCTTACCTCCAAACTCATGAACTAAAAATGACCACTAGCAATAGTTTGCCCTGCATTTTAAGAATTTTATCCATGTTTATTGTATTAGTTTGGTCAGGCAAATTACGATAAGAAACAGGAAAAAATAAAAACATGGTAAGGCAAGTAATAGGAGGGATGGATATGATCAAAATATATGTATAAAGGCTCCCACAAAATGTGAAATTAAGGGGGGCAATGGTCATATATATGTGCATGTATGAATCTGCCAAAATGAAACTCATTATCACTCATTATAGCAAATATGCACTAATAAAAAATAGATGTGGAAAAAATAAAAACATGCAATATCCCTAAGGTGAATGAGATTTATTTCTTGTTCACGGAACTGGACTGGGTGGATGCGCAGGAGGCCAAGGCAGGCCTGCTGCATACAATAGTGATCTGACTTTACTCCAGAGGGGTGTGCTAAATCACAGGCAAGTTTTTTTTCTGTTCGTGTCCTAGCTCTCTGGAAGCATAGCTGGCCTCCTGCATTCTTAGGCCACAATTACTTAACTCAAAATTGTGCCCTCCCAGGCATGCTTGGAACTAATTCGAATTTAGGCTTTGCTTTCCCCCTTCTCTAGTTAGAGGTTCTTTGTTACTTACCTCCAGCCCTTCTTTCTGTCTTTTAAAGGGTTATACTAGATGCCTTTGCTTCTTATGTGATCTGTCTCCATTTAGGTAAGCTACTGGTTACTCCACCCCCATTCCATTCCTTCTTTGCTTCTGGGAAGACTTTTTAAAAATCACTTGTGAGCAAGTGTTGAGCTGACTGGACCGTCTTTTTACCTCAGCAAGCAGCTTCTTTTCCTTGTGTGTTTCTTTTTTCCCCCCTTACATTTGTCCCCAGCCTCATTTAATCAACTGTTACTAGCAGCAGTGTTTCATTTCCCTTTCACTCACTAGCCTTTAAACTGAAATAGGTGACCTGCATCTACTTTCATTGTGACATTTTTTGCAGACCACTCATTCAAGTACATTTGTTCAAATTTCTGAAACAACTTTCCAGCCAGCAAGCCATGCTCAGACAATTCCCAAACTCCCTAACTATCTTACATGCATTTGTCTCTGACAACAGCTCAAACCCTCCTCCCCATAAGGAAAGCTCTGTCAAGGAGTTAATTGTTCACGTTGAATCAGAGAGAGAACCACATCTGCCGAGGGTTCTGGAAAGGCAAGACAGGGTAGTCATGAAATTTTGGAGTCAGGTGGCCAGTGGCTCCAGTGTATCCCAAAGATGTGCTTTTAAAACTAGAACAAAATTTAAAGAGTGGTTTAATGAGGCTCTTTTCAATACAGGGACTTGGCTGGGTAAGAATCATAGTATAATTGTTCAGGATTGGTAGGTACAACAAGGTGAGAATTTTAAAGCAAAATGTTCTAAGAGCCTAGAGATGTAAGTAGTTGATTCTTTCAATTGAAATACTGATGGGTCCCTCAGAAGATCCTATAGTGAGAAATAAAGTTATTTGCCTGGGTAAGAGTCTCTCCTAAGGTAGGGCGGTTACATTAATGTAGGCAATGGACCAGTAAGGTTATATTACTATAGACAGTAAGCTACATGTGATGGGAGGAGGAGTAGACAGATTCTTTCCTCAGAGTTAATTCCATCCTTTTTTCCAACAGCTGATTCATAGTCAATGTCCTTGGTCACAATACCTAACCTAGCAGGGTTTACAAAAGATTTTTTTGCAAGAACGTTTCTATACCTTCAGCTCCAAGTTGTCAGAGTCTGTGCTAGCTTTTGTTAAATTTGTGAAAATAACAATAATAAAACTAGTATTTATAGGAGGATTTCCACAGTAGGAAGGCCACACACCAAATCCCTTATAGATATTATTTAATCCTCATAAGACCCCTATGGAGGAAGAGGTGCTCTCATTGTCCCTACTTTACAGATGAGGAAACTGTATCTCAAAGAAGTCAAGGACCTCATGTAGCCAGAAGCGGCAGAGCCAGTATTCTATCTCAGATCCATCTAACTGTTCAACAGTGAACAGGAACAAGCTGCAGATACCAGCTACAACGTGGACGAACCTCCCAGCCATCACACTAAATGAAAGAAGGAAAACAGAAAAAACTATATATTATATGATTCTCTCTATAGGAAACGTCCAGATAAGGCAAATTTATAGAGATAGAAAACAGATCAGTGGTTTATAGGTATGAGGGAAGGGATGGGAATTAACTTTTGTCACTGAAAGAAATATTTTAAAACTGGGGCTGGGGATTTAGCTCAGTGGTTCCGCCACCTGCCTTGCAAGCACAAGGTCCTGAGTTCAAATCCTCAGTACCAGAAAAAAAAAAGAAAGAAATATTTAAAAACTGAATTGTGGGGCCAGGGATTTATCTCAGTGGCACCACGCCTGCCTCACAAGTGCAGAGTCCTGAGTTTAATACTCGGTACCCAAAACGAAACAAAAAACAAAAGAACAAAAACTGGATTGTGATGATAGTTGCACAATTGTATATATTAACTATAAGTTATTCAGCTGTATTCCTACAACACATGAACTTTATGAGATGTAATTCCTCCTCCAATAAAACTGTTTACAAAATTGCAGAGGTCAGATTCAATTTTTCTGATTGGTACCATTGATGACTGGAATCAAGCCTTAGGAGCCATCCCTAAGGAGAAAGAATACAGGTTTAATTGGGCTCTTACACACTTTGTCTATAAGCACAGGTAGGCCTTTAAACATTTTTAGCCAATCTACATAGTTTGATATTTTTAATTTTACTAGTGCCAGTTGGTGTTTTCACAAATGCTAATTGGCATAGATAGGAATCTAAGTATGTAAGTTACAGACGCATATGAGATCACAACATTTATGCTGAAGAATCTTTAACTGCCATGGCAAAATAAACTCCTGTGAAATATTCATGCTCACTGTGTGCCCTTCCTCTGAAATGTCAACTGACAGCACCCCTCTCTCCTTCCTACAGAGCTGCCATCTACCATATAATTCACTCAAACTCCCACTCCTTGCTCATTGCTTTGGGCAGGAAGCTAGCTGTTGTTAATACTAAAGATACATGTCCTCAACTCTTAAGCAAGCCATTGGAAGGGTTTTTCTTTTCTATCGAAATATGAAAGGAAGAAAAACCCTCTGGAGCTACTCTATTGTGAGAAAGGGGTCCATAAATTCAAATGCATTGAGACCAGGTCAGGGAAACAGGGGGACTGAATAGCCAGTGTGTCCCTGTGCGGAGCCAGCAGTAGTTTGTGGCTGGTGGGACTGATTCCCGAGAGCAACAGTCACTGCAGTGCCACATAAGTGCACCTACTTCTTATGAACATTTGTTAAACCTGACTGATGATTTTTTAGCTTTGGTAAAAAAACATAAATGGGCATGTTATGGTGACTGTGTTCCTTGTAACTTTTACAGAGAAATTCGGAATACCAGAAGCTTAACTTACATAGATCCTGATGCCCTGAAAGAGCTCCCCCTCTTAAAGTTTCTGTAAGTAGCAACTCCTTTCTCATCCCACTTTTAATTTTTAAAATTTCTCTCTTTTTAAGTAATTTTAATTCTGTGGTCTTCCAGGAGACTCCCTAGGCTGATGTAGTCTGGTGTCATTTTAGTGATGCATAATTCTATTCCCACCCCTTTCCACCAGGCAAGGTCTTAGGTGAATGGCTCACATTTTCAAAACCCATCCAGAAGTCAGCACATAGTGCTGGAACCAGAGACCTGCTCCAGGAGATACAAGGGAGAAAATGTGATCACAGAACAAAATACAAAATCCTGATGGCCAACTGATCGATTTTATTTGGAAATGGTACTGTAACAATATGAAAGTGGCTGTTATACAGCAAAAAAAAAAAAAAAAAAGACACAAATGACAAAATTTAATCTCTTGAGGGTGGAGAAGAGAAATGGAAGGGACGACACTTACTGCTTGGTTTTGACAATACCTTGTGAGCTAACCATAGCTCCGCGAGAGCAGGAACCACGTTTTTGTTTTCTCTGGCATCTTTGCTGACCAGCACAGAGTAGGTACTCAATAAAAATGCATTCAGCCGATGCATATCTATGACTTCTGGCCCTCCAGACACCAGCTGGAAGCATCTTCTTTCCTGCTTATGTGCATTATAAAATTAGAAAACAAAAATAAATGAAGAAAATAAAAACAAACCTTGTAGGGCTTGAGTCTAAACAACAATCACTATTAACTTTCAGTTCATTTGCATTCAGTACTTTAAAATAAAAGTGTACATCCATAAGCATTTTCTGATATAAATCTTAAGGTTAAATAGAATTCTTTCAGAAGAGGAAGGAGGAGGGTGAAGGGAAATGCAAATAGATGGGGCAGCACAATAAACACACAGGGGCATCAAACAACCTGGCTCATTTGGGGAAAGAAAAACAGTGCCTTGTTGGAGAAAGGAGTGTGAGATACCGGGAGAAGGGAAGAGAAAACTGATTGTATATGTAATTCAAGTAATACCTGGGAAGCAATGAAAATTTATGGAACAAGTCAGTCCCTCTTTCGAACTTTGCGTTCCAAAAATCAATCAATAATCAATCAGATATTTGGAGGAAATATTAAAAAAAAGACTTCTTCAAAGTTTTGAAGAGTAGAGGCTGTGGTTCAAATTTCTTTAATCTGGCATTTCTAGCCCTTCATTCTATGGCCCTTTTCCTTCTCTTACATGAACCCTTACTACAGTTGAACTAGTGTGTTGACTGTACATCAAATACATATAATGGAATATCTTTCCTCTGCTTTGGTATCTGCAACATCCCATTTGCTCATTTTGAGGCCTGTGGCTCCTGCTGCCTCTTCAGACCCTATGCCTTCCTCTCTAGCATGAGTCAAGTCTGAATTTTCCTGTGCAACACCAAGCCTCTCAAAAAATTTTCTGCTTCCAACTAGCTACATTTTAGTAGCTGCAACAAATTTTAAACGAACTAAACCTGAAAGGCATCAGGAGCCTGAGAGTTTTTGTGTTCATGCTATTTTATGCATGTCCTTTAATCTTGACATTTTTTCCTCTATAACACAAACTTTGGAAATTTTCCTTCTCTTTCATTGGGTTAAAACTTGCTTGCAGTGAGATATTATGTGAAGAAGTTAGGAGTTGGCTCCAGACTGACTTCAGAATCCATGCTTTTGGCTATCATATTACACTATTCTACTTCCTATGTGTTAATTTTCTTACCTGAAACTGTCCCTCTTTCTTCTTCTTTTTTTTCATATAATTTAGTGGCATATTCAACACTGGACTTAGGATATTCCCTGGCCTGACCAAAGTTTATTCCACTGACATATTCTTCATACTGTAAGTATGCATACCCTGCAATGTTTAACACCATTTTTTCTGTCACTGACAAGAACTAGGGTGCAACTGTGAAGTTTGGCCAAGTTTCAAGGAGGAAACAGTGATCGATTGTGACAACCCTGATGGAAGAAGCAAGATGAGGCTGGGAAATGGCCATGGGATTTAATAATGTGGGTCACTGGTGATTCTGACAGGAATAATTCTAGTGGAGTGGTAGGGTGGGGAAGTCAGACTGGAATCCATGCCAAAGCTCAAAGGAGGACTGGAGGGGAAGAATTAGAAAAAATTATTATAATAAATTCTTTTGAGAAGGTTTGCTATTAAAAGGGAAAAGATAATATCCCAATTGATGGAGGATTGGGAAAGAAAAGGTTTTGTTTGTTTTATTTTTAAGTGGGAGAAATTATCGCATATTGATGGGGAAAAAATGAATATAGGGCAAAATTAATGATAACTATGATACTTATGTTTTAGAGTGGTTTAAATAACTTTTAAATACTTTCTCATGCATTGCATTTGCTCTACTCAACCATCTTATAAGGCATAGAAGGAAGTTATTATTTTCCTTTTTGACAAATGAAACTGAGGAACAGGGAATCGAAGTGATTTTGTCTTAGCAGGGTCCCATGGAACAGTCAAGAGTCATGCCCAAAACAACTTACTGTGACTTTCAATTAGTAGCTTTGTGCTTTTTTCCCCCGAAAAAAACCCCTGTGACACAGATGAATCATCTTACCTAAGTAGACAGAAGCAAAGGGATATGTGCAGAGAGAATTACACAGGATGAGTTTGCACTATAGAGTTAGCAAAATGTGAAATGATAAACTCCAAAGTCTTGCTCACTTACTGCTCACTTGCAGCTCTGAATTCCTGTCCATCTAGGACCGCTCTCACCACCTGACCTGACCTCCAAGCCCCAAGTGGTTGAAAAGGGTCAACAAACACCAAACAATAAAAGAGATTTCGCTGTACTGAGTTATTTAAAGTGTCTATGTGCAACAAGAGGCCATTTCCAGGAAGAAAGCATTTCTTCATCGAGTGTTTTTGTTCCTCTTTCTCTCAGTGAAATTACGGACAACCCTTATATGACTGCAGTCCCTGTAAATGCGTTTCGGGGTCTGTGCAATGAAACTTTGACACTGTGAGTATTGCAGATTTCGCTCCTGCTGATAATTGAATTTTGTTTGGGGCCATTTTCATAAGAACCATATTAAGTTACTCTTTATTATGGAAACGGTTTAATGTAACTGAGTGTATTGCCGTTAGTTTGGTACTCTGTGGACCACAAGCAGGTTTAGGTAACAAGTATATTCCTGTATGGCAGTAGTTGATACATTTTTTCTGTGGAGGATCAATTGAGCTTTATAAATTATATGGCTTCTGTAGCAACTGCTGAACTTTCCCAAGGTCACTGAGTTAGAGAGTGGCACCACTTCAGTCCCTGAATACTTTGCAGTCACACTTTTCACTCACTAACCACAAACTATTATTAAGCTCCTGGGGACATTGAATAGACAACATAGTGTCACTATACATCATTATTTTTTTAGAGTAGCTCTCAAGAGGTTCAAAAGTACATGCTTAATCAGGGATAGGCACAAAAAGTTCTAATGGAAAAGACCTAATAAAAGTATGAAAGAGAAATAAATTCTGCAAGCTGATAGAAAATTCCTGTCTCGGTGTGACGGCCACAAAGTAGAGTTGAGGCCATCTCTGCAGATCCCTTCTCTCTATTCTCAGTACCCATGTTCAGCACCGGCAGGTTCTTTTGCATGGATCTCCAAGCTCCCTGGGTCTGGTCATACTACAGCCTGAGGTTCTTTATTAGTTGCAAACCTGGTTCAGTAATTCCCTAGGAAAACTGACACAAGCTTCCACACAACTTTTTTAAGGCAAGTTTTCCAAGTTGTTCCTAGCCTAATCTGTCTGGGTCCCATGAACTATCTCAACTGTTGGGAGTTAGAGCACTTCAACTGATCCTTTTCACAACACAGAGTTCTTTTGAAAAGACAAGAGATTCCTTCCCAGCCACCATTTCTTTTGACAGGACAGAAAGGACCTAGGTTCTTAGCCTGCTCAACCTCAAACCTCAGGGTCACTTAGCTGCTCTGGAAAGCTTTCCATGGTGTATTTAATGACCATCATAGGTTAAACTCCTGCACTCTCACCTTCTTTATAGAACACTACCATCCCCTTTGGACACATTTTCCAAGGCCATTTATCCATGAAGTTTATCTCAGAAATATAACTCAAAAGGAAAGAACTTTTTAATGTCCACAATTCTCAACAAAGTTTAAAATAAAAATGTATAATTTTCACATCTTTGTAAAATAACTCTACTTGAGAAAAAAGTTAATGTATCCATTAGCATTTTACTAGCATCTATGTCTATGTCCCTAGGATTTGTGCTGTGGTCCTTACCCAGGACACTTCAGTACTTGGAATTAAAGTCATTATGTAATTTTTTTTAAAAAAGAAAAACAAACACATAAACAACAACAACAAAACCATGAGACTATTTCCTATTTCCCCACAAGTACACAATACAAATCCAAGTCTTAGGATACTGCTTTAAATTTGATCATACCATAACTGCCCCTCATTGTGTTATATATATAGTGATCTGGTCTTCCCACCAACCTTTTGACTAGGTATCATCATATTTTAGAAATAAAGAAACTGAGGATTAGAGAAGTTGATAAATTCTCAGGATCACCCAAGCTATTAAATGCCACAGCCAGGTCTAGTTTCAAATTTGAAATCTCCTGTGTGCTTTTTCCCACTCTTTTATTGTGGTACTAGGGATTAAACCCAGGTCCTTCGCACTGAGCTATGTTCGTGTGTGTGTGTGTGTGTGTGTGTGCGTG
>NW_004624734.1:20911279-20921376 GCF_000247695.1 Heterocephalus glaber | reverse complement strand
AGAAACTGAAAGTGTAAATAAGGATCAAAATGTATAACAGATAATGTGAAATAGGAAGAAAAGGCTCAAAGGGGAAGGAGAAGTGGGAGGGGTAGGGGAAAGGAAAGAAGGTAACGGAATAAATATGAGAAAAGGAAGAAATGGAAACAAAGTCTTTGTAAATATAGAGGGGTGGAGGGGTTGAAGGGAGGGCAGGGGAATGGGGGAAAAAATAAGAACCAAGATATATCATATAAAGATACAAATTCCCAAAGTTGAATGTCATCATACTGTATACCTAAAATGTACCAATAAACTTAATGAAAAAAATATAGAGTATGTGACTGCCAGGTGCCATTCAACAGAAAGACAGACTCATAAAAATATTACAGTATAAAACTGAAATTTAAATGGATCAAAGATCTAAATATTGAAACAGAAACACTAAATCTACTGGAAGATAGAATAAGTAGAACTCTTGAAGACATAGATGTAAGCAAAGATTTTATGAACAAAATCCCAATTGCACAGAAAATATCAGAGAATCAACAACTGGGATCTCATCTTATTAAAAAGCTTTTCAACAGCAAAAGAAGCCACCAACAGAATGAACAGACGACCCACAGAATGGGGAAAAAATTTCACCTGCTGTTCCTCAGACAAAGGGCTAACATCTAGAATATATATAGAACCCAAAAAAATCAGATCCCTCAAATTTAAAGACCCAATCCAAAAATGGGCATCTGAAATGAACAGACACTTCTCAGACAAAAAAGTACAAATGCAAATAAACATATGAAAAATGTTCGCCATCACTGTTCATTCAAGAGACGCAAATTAAAACAACACTGACATTTCATCTCACTCCAGAAAAAATGGCTATCACCAGAAATCAACTAATAACAAATGCTGGGGGAGGGAGGCCTATGGAGAAAAAGGAACCCTTCTCCACTGTTAGTTGGAGTGTAGACTGGTGCAACCACTGTGGAAATCAGTGTGGAGATTCCTCAAAAAACTAAAACTAGAGGTTCCATTTGACCCAGCTATTCCCCTTCTTGGTATCTTCCCAAAAGAATTAAAAGCATCATACCATAGCAATATATGCACTCCCATCCTTATGGTGGCACAGTTTGTGATAGCTCAATCTTGGAAATAACCCAAATCTCCATCAACCAATGAATGGATAAAGATGTGGGTTTTTATACAATAGAGTACTACTTTGCCACAGAGAAGGATAAATTTGAGACATTTCTAGGTAAATAGATGGATCTTGAGACCATATTCTTAAGTGAAATAAATTGGCACACATGTTCATATATCACATGGTTTCTCTGGTGTGAGAAACTGAAAATGTAAATAAGGACCAAAATGTCTAATAGATATTGTGAAATGGGAAGAAAATGTTCAACCGGGAAGGAAAAGTATGGAACAGGGAGAGGGAAAGGAAGAAAGGGAAAAGAAAAAGAAGAGAACAGAACGAAAAAGTGGAAACAAACCTTTTGTAAATAAGGAGGGGGGAAGGGGTTAAAGGGAGCAGAGGGAAATGGGAAAAAAGAATCAAGATACATCATGTACAGGTACAAACTCATATGATGAACATTATTGTGTATATCTAAAATGTACCAATAAAATTAATTTTTAAAATATTGCACTTTATCTTTGACCACTTTATTCACCAGCTATGGCACTGTTTGACTTCTGGTTCTTTCCCAAAGTTACGATGACCATGAAAGATAAGTATTTAAAATCAATTCAGGGCATTAAAGCAGCCACAAAAGCGCAACTAAAGACATTGACAAAAAGGACTTCCAGAACTGCTTCAGAAAGTGGCAAGAATGATGGGATAAGTGTGTTCAAAACAAGAGGGAGTTGCTGGGGATTTAGCTCAGTGGTTCCACTGCCTGCTTTGAAAGCACAAGGTCCCGAGTTCTATCCCTGGAACCAAAAAAAAAAAAACAAGAGGGAGTGTTTTGAGGGGAATTAATGGTAATGTCTCTTTTACCATAATAAATTTATTAAAATTTAAACATTCACAGTATTTTCATTTACATTAGATACTACCATGAAAGCATTATCTGTATCTAAGCAGATCACCTTAGGATCTCTGTTGTTTTCATTTTGCATCAGCTCATGGTGCTTAACTTACTAGATATGCTGTGAGCTTTTTGTTGTTGTTTTGTGGTGCTGTGGATCCAACCCAGGACCATGCACATACAGGCTCTACCACTAAGCCACATCCTCAACTTGTGAATTATCTTTAATATGTAATTTGGAATCATCTGTAACAAATATGTATGCATTTTATTTATTTTTAGATAATTTTGTTCTCTTGAAAAACTGAGGGGGATGCCAGTTTCAAAATCCTTGAAAGTTTTTATCCACTTATATGAAATTTTGTTCCCAAACTACTTTGTAACTTAAATTGCTTCAAACTATAAAACTCTCAAATGCCTAGTGTTTTCAAAATGGAAGGGCGCACGGTAATGGAGGAAAAAAATAAAAACCAAGATATATCATGTACAGGTATAAACACCCAGTGATAAATGTAAATGTATTGTATACCTAAAATGTACCAATAAAAGAATTTAAGGAAAAAAAAGAAAGAAAGAAGTTCAATGTACCCATCAAATTCTTTCCACTGAAGGTATACACTATAATTTTTTTTTGCCTGAACACTTCTTATTACCAAGAATAGTGTTATCAGATACAATACAGGCCATTCAACTTAATTTGAATCATAAATAAAAACCAGATAACTCTTTGATATGCAAATGTTTCAAAAATTGCATGGGGAATAGTTATACTAAAAAATAATACATTCAAATTATACAAGTTATAAATTTAACTGGCATCCTGTATTTTTATTTGCTAAATCAGGCAACCCTGCTCAAAGATATGAATCTTTCTATTCTTTTTTTTTTTTTTTTTTGATACTGGGGATCAAACTCAGGTCCTTGCGCTTGTGCAGCAGGTGGCAAAACCACTGAGCTAAATCCCCAGGCCTAAAGATATGAATCTTTGATAGTCCTTGTCATCATCCACCACCTTTACTTCCATTCCATTTCTGATTTAAACCTTGTC
Organism: Heterocephalus glaber; assembly: GCF_000247695.1. The sequence goes on along the minus strand of NW_004624734.1, from coordinate 20,918,316 downwards.
TTCAAACAAATGGGAATATTGATCAATACTGAGAAACAAAAAGTTAAACCAGTTGGTATTGAAGAGGATTGAAAACACAATCCACTGGCGAGAAAAATAAGAAATTTAGACAACTTTGATGATAAGAAATTTAGACAATCTTGATGAAATTGAGATATACATACTAAAAACATGTTCATTTTGAGATATCTGCCATAATTGTGTATACATCTTGCACAACTAGAACATAGAATGTTTTGAGTGCTTAAGCTAGAAAAAAAAAGTATCTTCTAAATTCTTAAAAGCCAGTTAATAGCTAGGGAGACCATGTTTTTATTTTGATTTCATATTTGTACTAATTTGATATGATCTTAAACTCACCTTACTCATTCTCTTTTCCTTCTCTCACTGTCTGTTTAGTTACCTAAACAAGAATAAATACCTGACAGTTATTGACAAAGACGCATTTGGAGGAGTATACAGTGGACCAACCCTACTGTGAGTAAGACATAAAAAGGGGTATTTTAGTGTGTTTTTTTATTTACATTTTTTTGGAATAGAAGAGGAACAAAGCAGAGAATCTGATGGTCAAAGGTAGAGAAAGAATGCTCTTGTTTTAGGTAAAACCTTCTGTTAATACTTTCTGCCTGGCTGTTCAAACTACTTCTTGGAAAAACATTCTTGTTCTTTGAGACTCAAAGGGCTCCAAGCCCTAGCAGGTCCTCCTGATGCCTGGTCAGGCAGCTGCATTGACATGGATGTTCGTGGAGGTTTCTGTGTATGGAGCAGTAACTGTTGGCAAAATTCTGACATACTCAAATAGGTAAAAGGCACTCTAGTCTTTGCAGAGAAAATATACATACCTGAGTACTGAACAATGCCTGGAGAATATAAGTGAAAGCTTGATTCATATTGGGAAGAAAATGAGACATATGCACTTTTTAAAACAGTTGAAAACATTTGTGATATCAGTGATCAAGTTTCATCAATTGTTTCTCTCCAGCCTTTTTTTTTCCCCTCTGTACCAAGGGCTGAACCCAGGGTCTGTACATGGAATTATATTCCCAGCCCCTTTTGTTTTTAATTTGAGACAGGATCTCACTAAGATGCCCAGACTGGGCTCAAACTTGCAATCCTCCTGCCTCAGCCTCCCAGAGTGCTGGGGTTACAGGTGTGCACCATCACATCTGGTCCCTCCAGCCTCTTTATTAGGACTGCCATCTTCTCCATCCTCTTGATTTTGCCCTAGTTTAGAATCTGTCGTTGAGCTTCTAGCTTAGTCCCTGCCAAAGTGTACACAGTACCTGGATGCACAAGACCATTCTTTAGGGGCAAAAAGAAATTATATTTATGTTCTTAAATAACAACAAATTAAGATGTAGGGCCGGGGATTTAGCTCAGTGGTTCTGCCGCCTGCTGCACAAGCGCAAGGACCTGAGTTCAATCCCTGGTATCAAAAAAAAAAAAAATTAAGATGTTGTATGCAGATGACCGTAGGCCCTCAGGTGTCAGGTAGGGAATAGATGCATCCCTGGAGAAGAGTGGATGATCCACAGTCCTAAGGTCTTGACACCTTCACTGTTTCACATTTAACACCTTTGTCTCACCTTTAGATTAAAATTGCTGTACCAGGTCTGGGAATTTAGTTCAGTGGCACCACGCCTGCCTCGCAAGCACAGGGTCCTGAGTTGGATCCTCGGTACCAAAAAGAAAAAATTGCTGTACCAGGTGGGGAGTCACTGGTAACTCATAACTTGTGTTAATGTGTCAATTTTTTCTGTGCTAAGACTCTGTCATTATTTCTTTTGAATCTAGAAATCATTTTTCTGTTGTTTTGTTTTGGTGCCGGGGATCGAACTCAGGATCTTGTACTTGCGAGGCAGGCCTGGTGCCAGTGAGCTAACTCCCGGCCTCTTTATCTGTATTTTCAAGGTAAAGGTGATAGTTCAACAATGAATAAGGGAAGTTATTGCTTTTCTAAAGAAATTAATACTGGAGAAACCTTTGAGACACAGGTATTTGGAAACATTCATATGTTATGTGATTTTCCTGTTATTAATAGTGAATGCCAGGACCAGGGATTTAGCTCAGTGGTTCCACAGCCCGCCTTATAAGTGTAAGGTCCCAAGTTCGATCTCTGGTACCAAAAAAAAAAATGGTGAATCTCATAAAAATTCTTTTTCAAAAATCAGATATAGAACTTCACTTTTTAAATCCTTCAAATTAAGTTTGTCTGTGCTGGGCCGGGGATTTAGCTCAGTGGTTCTGCCACCTGCCTCTCAAGCGCAAGGTCTCGAGTTCAATCCCTGGTACCAAAAAAATAAGTTTGTATGTGCTGAATGGTATCCCCCAACACACATTCCCCATCGAATTAAAATGTTGAAGCCTATGGTTAGGGTAGAATATCAAGTTGATTGACTTTGGGATCCACTACAAGGACTGGTGGAGCACACTTTCAAGTGGGTCGTGTTGGCATGGGCTTTTGGTGTGTGTCTGGCCCCTTTCCTCTTTGACTCTGGCACTGTTCCACAGCTCTGCTTTGTGGCTGCCATGAACTAAGCAGCTTTGCTCCTCAAAACACTTCTACAATAATGTCTTTATCTTGGAGCCAGCCAATAATGGACTGAAACCATATGCAAATGAAACATCTCCTCTGAAATTGTGGGTGTTGGGTAGTGTGTCTCAGGGACCAGAAAGCTAGTGCCAGAGAAGTAGGGTTGTTGGTATGATTGTTACTAACCCAGTGTATGGCAACCTCAAGGATACAAAAGTGTCAGCCTTTCACTTGAGAGGAGCATTCTTGGAATCCCCTGATCAAGAAGAACCTTGTAGAAAACTGGTTCCCTGTGATTCATTTCACCATGCTTAGCAATCCAAGCACTCCAAGGCTGCTGCAACCATGGTCTGAGGGTATCAAGCTATTGCTTCTGCTGGGAGCAGACCTTGGCATTGGCCATGTGATGCTGGTTTTATCAGCATGCGCAATGCAAGAGTTATGGGGTCAGGGAGACTTCCACCAAGATTTCAAAAGAAGGCTTGTGAAGCCAAGCAATGAGCCCCCAAGGGCAGTTTATGAAAGGGTGGGAATGAACCCAAAGTTGCAGTGGAGACCCAGGAAGTTGGAGATGTACAGAAACATGGAATGTCTGCCAAGGAAAGCTGTAAGGCATGAAGGGAGCCAGCCAAGAGATAGACTGTGTGGGCTCCAATCAATAACAGCATAGGGGTGGGACTGATCAAGCCCCCTGGGAACTTACATCTCACCTTTGTACACCCCAAAGGCCAGATATAGGAGGTACATGATTTAATGTTTGTCCTGCTGGGTTTCAGTCTAGCTTTGATCCAATTCTTTTCTATCCCCCTATTCTTCCCTTTTAGAATGGGAATGTTTGCCTTGTGCCATTGTACCTTGGGATTGTGTAATTTACTTTCTATTTTTACAGAGATTCATAACTAGGAATTTGCCTTGAGTCTCAGAAGATACTTGGACTTTTGAAAAATGCTGGAACTCTTGAGAGTTTGGGGAAGGGGTTATTGCATTTCTGGCTGTACTTGAGATAGTTATAGTATGTTAGGCAGAATTATGAACTTGCTATTGTCTTTACTTAGAGATTAAGTATGGTTTAAGGAGATGTATTTTGGTAGCAAGTTGACAAGGGTTGGGATGTGGTGGTAAGGGTGGAGTTTCAATATCCTTGGCTTTAGGATCCAACCCAGGAGACTGGTAGAGCACACTTCCAAGTAAATCTGGGTGGGTCATAGAGGCATGACATAGTGATTTATGTGTTTGTTCCTCACCCCTTCCATTCTGGCACTGTTCCACTGCTCTGCTTTTCTACTATCATGAACTAAGCAGTTTTGCTCTTTCACCAGCCTTCTGCCATGAGGTTTCTGCCTTGGAGCCAGCTGATTGAGTGTTGAAAACATGAGCAAATTAAACCTCTCCTCCTTTACATTGAGGGTGTTTGATATTGTATCTCAGTAATCAGAAAGCTGACTAATATAATGTCTTAATGTCTAGTATCTTAGAATGTGGCTCTATTTGGAGATAAAGTCTTTAAAGAGGTAATTCAATTAAAGTAAGGCTGATAGGCTGTACTCCAATCCAATCTTAATAAAAAAGGAAAAGAAAAGGACATTAGAACATACAGAGAGATACTAGGCAGGCAGAAAAATGCACAGAAGAAAATCCATGTGAGGAGAAGGCAGCCATATGCAAACCAAGGAGAGAGGCTTCAGGAGAAACCAAATTTATTAATGCCTTTATCTAGGAATTGCAGCATCCAGAATATATTTTTTTTGCTTAAAATGCCCAATCTATAGAAGTTTTTACGATAAACATTATGGTTTATAGCTAGATATCTCCCAAGAGCCTCATGTGCTCCTAGAATGATTGGATTACAGGGGCTAATAGCTGATTTGCTATTAAGAGATGAGGTCTAGTCAGGAAAGGCAAGTCACTGAGGCCTGGAAGAGCTTATCTCCCTCCCTGGTTCCTCCCTTAGTCTGTCCCTGATTCCTATTTGTCACATTGTGAGCAGCTTTTTGCAGCTCTCCTCCACCATGCCCTTCTGCCATGCCACCCTGCATTGGAGCCAACCAACTATGGACTGAAACCTTAACAAACTGGGAGCCAAATTCAACCTCTTTTCTTAAATTATGGGTGTCAGGTATTGTGTCCAAGCAACAAAGAAAATAGCCAAGACAGTAACTCTAGCAAAGTACTAGAGAGTTTCAGGGGGTCTAAAATCCATGTGTAGAAAATGTGAAAATGAAATGCCTTCAGATTAGTTTGCAAATACAACTGATTGACATTAGACAATATGAGTTTCAATAAAAGCATGTACTTAATTATTGAATTGTATTGAAAAATGAGAATCTTAACATAATGAGAGTACTTTTGGGAAAAAAAATAGAATATTCATTCTCAAACATAAATTAAAAAGCATAAATTCCCAGTTGCAAAGAGTAGATGTGATCATGTAAATGAGTGATTCACATCCTTGAAGACCAAGAGAGAGTACTTGCATGGATGAGACCAATAATAAGCAAGCTAATTCAAATCACAAAATGTAGGGAAGATTCTTCAGCAAATCTTAAGTATTCTGCAGGTAGGGGAGTAGGTGACGTTGAAGTTGGAAATCTTTTAACAGTTCACTGTTCTTCCAGATTGCCACTCTTATCTTGAACAATCAAGCAACCACTTCTTACATACTCCAGGAGGAGAGTTTTCTTTCAGTTAAAATGTCATCATAAAGATTTAAGGATAATAGGCACAGCTGAGGTCTGAAGTGAGGCACTGTTCTTGAAAAGAGGATGATATGAAAATGTATATTCTAGCATATAAGATCAACAACCCCCTTTCCAATTAACTCGTAAAATACCAGCATCAGGCAGGAGATCCGAATTTGGGAGTGGCTGACCAGCCCAAAGAAAAGGAAAAACCTACAGAAATGATCATTGATAGTCTTCCAAATTTATTACCATAAAACTCATCAGCCAATAAGTCTACATACAGAACTTCTCCTGAGCCTCTTTCACAAATAAGAGCAGACATCCAAGGCTGGGGATTTAGCTCAGTGGCACCGCGTCTGCCTTGCAAGCACAAGGTCCTGAGTTTGATCCCCAGTACCAAAAAAAAAAAAAAAAAGAAGAAGAAACAGACATCCAAGGATCACTGGATCTCAGAGGAAAGACACTGACATGGAAAATATCAATGTTTTTCAGTTTCAGTGTATAAATCTTTCACTTTCTTGGTTTAAATTTATTTCAAAGTATTTTTTGTTTTGTTTTTGATACCACTATAAAATGGGAAGATTTTATTTTTTCTCAGAGCTCACTGTTAATTTATAGAAATGCAACTAAATTTGTAGGTCAATTTTGTCATCTCACAATTTTACAGAATTCATTTATTGGTTCTAACAGGTTTCTGGTGAGTCTTAAGGTATATAAGAGCATATATTTGCAGAAACCATTTTTCTTTCTCTCTCTCTCTCTCCCTCTCCCCCGCCCCCAGGAATTGAACCCAGGGCCTTTACAATTAGCTATATCTCCAGCCTCTTTTATATTTTCTTTTGGGACAGGGTCTCACAAAGTTACTCAAGCTGGGTTCAAACTTGTAATCCTCCACCTTAACCTCCTAGAGTGCTGAGATTACAAGCAAACCCAGCTCCTTTTATTTCTTTTGCTTACCCAATTTTTCTGAATAGGAATTTCAATACTACATTGGATAGAAGTGAGGATATGAAAAACTGACAAAAGAACAAAAAAGAGAGGAACAGAGACAAAGGAAAAAACCCAAAAAAAACACCCTCTAAAGTTGTAACAAATATGTTTCACATAAATGGAAGAATTTCTTTTAGAGAAATATTCATGAAATGAAAGATTTTGGAAATTTAAAATATGATAGCCATAGCAAACAAGTAAAATAAGCATGTTTTGTTTTAAAAGATAGAGTGGATAACATCTCCCAGAACCAAATATATAGAAGAGAAAGAAGGAAAGATAAGAAAATTAGAAGTCCAAGCCAGGTGGTCTATAGCCTAATTAACAAAAGTTTTAGAAAGAAAAAGCAAACACTATAAAAGAATACAGTAGGAGACCATTTCTCATAAATGAAGAAAATGAGTGATAAGAATTTTTTTAAAAAAACTTACAAAGTACATATATGGCTAAAAAATAGAAAGCATGGAAGGTCACGAGTCGCACGGAACACGTCAAACCAGCCCGCTGCAGACAGGCAGGTCTGCAGACACTGTACCAAGGTCACGAGTCGCAAGGAACATGGCCCCGGCAGCAATCCACTGGACACACACACACCCCACCCCATACCCCTGCTCCTTTGGCCTCTTCTCTGTACAGCCACCTGGTTCCACACTACAAAGATGCAGAGGACACCAGACCACCAGACCACTGTACTGGGTAAATTGGAGTCATCTTCACCTCCCATCAGGACCGGGACTATCTTCAGGGGAAGGGCAGCTGGAACCTGCAATACAACTCTGCAGAGTTCAACCCTACAGGAGGACAGGGAGATCAACTTGGGACTTGCAGCCAGA
>NW_004624734.1:20873507-20905450 GCF_000247695.1 Heterocephalus glaber | reverse complement strand
TGTAAATACCAAATAGTTTCTCTAGTGTGAGAAACTGATAGTATAAACAAGGGTTAAAATGATTAAAATGAATAATTGATAATTTGAAATAGGAAAAGAGGTCCAAAGACGAAGGAGTGAAGGGAGGGAAAAGGAAAAGGAAAAGAGGGAAAGGAAAAACAATGAGAAAAGAAAAAAAATGGAAATGAAATCTATGTAAATAGGGAAGGGCGGAGGGGGTGAAGGATGCACAGGTAATAGGGAAAAAAATAAGAACCAACATATATTACGTACAGGTACAAGCACCCAATGATAAATGTAAACGAATTGTATACCTAAAGTGTACCAATAAAAGAAGTAAAAAAAACAAAAAAACCAAAAAACCCAGAAAGTATGAAGGTATATGATGAGCTATGAACACACTGGGATAAAAAGAATGACCTAAAAGTGTCTACAGAGAAAAGTCATGTTACTTGTGAAGGCTAGAGAATCAAAATGGCATCAGTCTTCTCAGCAGTGACATGAAAAGGAGATGATAGAGAACACCCTTCAAATTCTGAGAAACAGTGATTTCCAAACTATTGGTCAAGTATGATCATAAATTATATTATGTCAACTTGACCTGAGTAAGACTGGCCTAGCAGATTAGTGAACTCTGAATGTGTCTGTGGATTACAGACACAAAGGCCAAAAACTGAGGAAGGAAGACCCATAATGAATAGGCTTGTATCCTGGAGGGAATAAAAAGGAAAAAAAGAAGGAAGTCTTCCATTTTCTTTTATAGAAAAGCCTGGTAATCACCATTGCCTTTGGATGCTTGTCTCCCTTTTCTTCAGGCTTCCAATGCCAACACTTTAGTCTTCCAACATAGACCCTTCAGTTTTCTAACATAGATTCATACCAGACTCTGAATGAGCTCCAGGACTTCGATCTTTGACTGGATCCAGCACACAGGTGGCCATTTTGTATTCTTCTACCCCTAATTCCACAGGTAGCCATTGTAAGCCTATCTTGTAAATCCTTTATATAAATACGTATAATCTGTTCCTCTAGTAAACCTTAACTGATGCATCAAGTGTGATAAGAAAATAATTTTTGGACATTCAGAGTCTAGGAACATAATTTTTTTATTCACTCTTTCTTGAAGCATAAACCAGGGAAGAGAATAATGAATAATTAAGACAGTGATCACCATGGGAAAGAGGCTAAAGAAATTCCCAAGATCACCACAAAGGAAGGTCCTAGGCTCCAACATCAGAGCTGAAGGACAGAGAACTCCAAGAAGGTCTTTTAGAAACAAAAGGGGATTAGTAAGTTTTCTGTCAGAATTAACTATGTGGCAAAACTTGTTTTAGAAGTGTTTTACAGAACTTTGGAGATGTGTGAAGACATTATTAGACCCATTCAAAGCAAGACGTGTAAATAAAATAGAAGCAAAGAAGCAGACAGACGTGTCATGCAGAAACAAAAAAAATTACACTAGAAAGTCAATGAAATCATAATATACAGAAATGTAATAATGGAAATATTGAATATGAGTTTTACTAAATAAGTCCTAAAATTATTTTACAGACTGGCAAGGTTTCAAGAGAGTAAATGTGTGGGGAGGGAGGGTTATGGAAGACAGTTAAATCCTTATCTTCCACAGTAGGAAGTCAGTGGATGAAATGTTTACAACCATGGAATGAAATAGTCAAAGTTAAAATTGATTGCTTTTGGGATATTAGAACCAGATGGTAGGGAGGGACGAAACAGGGTCTGCTGTTTGTGTTATCAAGTTTCTGATGTAAGTTACATTAAAAAAATAAATCTATGCATTATATGGGTAAAAATTGAAATTAAACTTGAAAAGAAAGCCACAAAGTATAGAAAAAGAAGTCAATGAGATGTCTGTATCTGAAAGGTCAGTAAGAGGAGAGTAAGAAGTGAACAGAGTCCCGTCTCATTCTTCAAATTCCAAGCACAGTTGTTGTCTTAAAATGTGTTTGTTAACTAATCATCCATGGCCTGTGACATCTATTTAATTCTTATCTTGAACTTTTGTCAAAATCTTCATTACTTTATTTCCCACAAATCTTCCAATAACTAGATTTTAAGATCCCAGAAGAAGCAGACTGTGTCCCACAGTTTTGCATTTCCCCCATCTCAAAAAAGAAGAGAGCAAGTACCCAATAAATAGCTGATGAATTGTAATTGAATTATCAAAATGCCATGGTTTGATTGTCATTTGGTGTAAAAGCCAAACTTGGAAAGCCTGCAATCCTATCTAAGGAAAAGAGAATTTGCTGCCCTCTGTATTTCTGCCTCATAAAATTTTCTATAAAAGAACACAATTATCTCTAACAGTCAACAAAAACAATCAAATTTTCCCACTTAGTTTACCACCTTTTCTCTAGGTCATTTCTCAAAAAAAGATCTAATTTAAAACAAGTACAGCATCTTTTTACTAGTCTTTGTGAAATCAAAGAGGAGAGCTTTTGAATTTAGCTTGGGAATTTACTTCCTGATTTTTCTAATCAAGATATGCAATCTCATTTTCCACTTTTATACTTTCTATTTTTGATTACCATGTTTTCTTTTCACTTTATTTTGAAAGAGAAGCTCTTGATGTCTATAATGCCAAAGAAAGAACACGCTGAAAGGCAATGCTTTCCGTAATAACCAGTGTTCTCTAAATTCCAAATTATGTAATCATTTAACATACTGATGAAAATTACTATAATGTAATGTAATAGTTTGAATTACTATTATAAGTACCTTTTAAGAAGACAGAATCTGTGTGATAATATCCTTGAGTTTGCATTACACATATCAACACAAACAAATTTAGAAATTGTTGTTGCTTTTAGCTAATCAAATTAATCATTAGAAAATCCAAAGGCCTACTTTCTTAGTTTAGAGAAAAACAAGGCTTTTAAAAAACTTTTTATGATCATCATAAGATTAGATGGCTGAAAATTTGAGACAAAGTTCTTTAAAGCATACCTGAAATCCACAGATGTGTAGAATACATAACTTTCAAAGTGGATCCAGGGAAAATTTATTTTTATTGACTATAATTTACAGACAATAATATATACAGTTTTTAATTGTATGTCTTATTTAAGTGAAAGTCTTCATTACCTAGAAATTGCCTTTATGCCCCACCCTCCTGTAGCAAACTACATATCTTTTGATTTTTCTAGTGTAAAGCTCTAGGAGTAAAATTGGCAGGTCATAGGACCGATGTTTTACTTTATAGGAAATACTACCAAACTATATCCCAAAGTGGTCGACCCACTTTCTATTTCAACCAGCAAGGGATGACATCTTTATACTGGCTAAACCATTTTATTATCAATCTTCTTTTTTTTATTCTGGGCATTTTAGTTGGTATACAGTGGTATCTCATCATGGTTGTCATTTGTGTTTCTTCAATTATTAATGACTTGACCATCTTTTCATGTGCTTATTAGCCATTGGTATTTTTTTTTTTTGTACCAAGGATCAAAAACTTGGGTCCTTGCACTTGTGCAGCAGGCAGTGAAACCACTAAGCTAAATCCCCGGCCCCATTGGGTATATTTTTTGAACAACTCTTGTTCAAATTTTTGCCCAATTTTCTATTGGTTTTTTTTTTTTTTTTGTCTTCTTATTATTGAGTTGTGATCTTGGCAAAATTTTTGGCTTGAATGAAATCAATTTTGATTCTAACCACAACCTCTCTGCCATCCCTAATTTATCCTTTTTATTTTTGTACTGGGAATCGAAATCAGGACCTTGCACTTGTGAGGCAGGCGTGGTGCCACTGTGCTAAATTCCCAGCTCTGCTTTCTCACTACCATAATAAAAGTATCTTTGCTCTATCCAAGATTTCTGTCTTGAAGCCAGTTGACCATGGACTGAATCTGTGAAACTGTGAGCCAAACTAAACCTCTCTTTTAAATTGTGGGTATTGCTGTGACTGTATCTGACCATGTGATTTGGTATCCTTCAGAATGATTTGCAGGAGGAATTTGGAAAGGTTTGGAGATGCAGGCTATTGAAGACTTAGAAGAGCTTACTGGATAATTCTGATTGGAGCTCAGAAGGCCAGAATGCTGATAGGAACGTGAACAGTAAAGGCCAGGCTCAAGAGGTTTCAACTGGAAAGTAGGGCTCCATTGGCAATTAGACTAGAGGCCCTGTGTGTTACACTCTGGCAAAACATTGTCTACATTTTTCCCATGTCCTGATATTTTCTATAAAATTGAGATTAAGTGTGGTAGACCGATTGACAAAAGCAGCCTCTTCACCAACTAAAAATTCCTGCCTCTTGCTCCTAGAGCTGAGCAGGGCAAAGCTATGTGCCAGCTTACCATCTCTGCCATCACCTAGATAGTTATCCAACAAGAAGAAATTAATATAGAATTCCAGAAATAAGAAACAAACCAAAGATTGGAGCTGAAGATCTCCAGTGCTTGCTTTTTTTAAAATCCATTGACCAGATAACTAGAACTGTCTGCATTGCCTAGGCAGGGTGGGGTTTTATTATTTATTATTTACTATTAAAGGGTCTTTATTTGGTAATGACAAACATGTTATTTATAAAAGCCTGATTTTTCTTAATACATTTTAAAGATTTTTAAATTGTTTCAGATCTGGTCCAGTTCAGATTTTTAAGAACTTCAATTTTAATTTTTAATAAAATTTTCAACTTAACTATTTCAAAAGATTATATACAACTTTATATATGGACAACAAGAAAGATGCCTCTTGTGGGCATCTCAGAAACAGCAAGACCCCACCTGTTCCTGGTTCAAGGGTGCAAAACTGTAAAGCTTTCATTTGAAAGGGAGTCCTTAGGACCTCTGCTTGACAAAAGCCTCCAAGAGAATCGGTTTCCTGGGATTCATTTCACCATTCTCAGCCACACAGGCACTGAGGCCACTGCTCCCATGGTCAGAAGGGACCTGGCTACTGGTCCCACAGTTAGCAAACCTTGGCATTGTCCACATGATGTTGGGTATTGTTTTATCAGTACCAACTTGAAGAATGGAAGAGTTGTGAATTCAGGGAAGCTTCCACTCAGATTTCAAAGAAAGGCCTGGAAGGCGAAGAAAGGAGCCTATGAGAGGGCAGTGGGTGAAGCTATGGGAAGGAAGCCAAAGTTGAAGTGGGGACACAAGGAAATCAGAAATGCCAGGAATATGTAATGTCTGACAAAGAAAGCTGCAGGCTGTAAGTGGAGCCAGTCCAAGAGAGAGGCTATGTTGGCTGCAACCAGCAAGGCCACATAGGTAGGGCCACACAAGCCCTGTGAAACTCCTGTCTCACCACTATCTGCCTTGGATGCTAGATAGGAAGCTATAGGACTTAACTGCCCTACTGGGTTCCATTCTTGCTTTTGTCCAATTCTTTCTATCCCTCTATTTTTCCTTTTTAGATGGGAATATTTACCTTGTGCCATTGTACCTTGGGATTTGTAACTGATATTTTATTTCTACAGAGGTTCAGAGCTAAGCAGTTGCTTTGAATCTCAGAAAACACTTTGACTTGGACTTTTTAAAAATGCTAGAACTGTTGAGATTTGGAGGAAGAAATTATAGCATTTTTAGTTGTAGATAAGATAGTAGTAACATATTAGATGGAATTATTACCTTGTTTTGTGTATATTTGGAGTTTAACTGTGGCTTAAGGAGACATGTTTCGGTGTCAGTTTGACAAGGGATATAATGTAGTGGTTAAGCTAATTGTGTCAACTTGATTGGTTTGGGAGCTGCCAAGGGGATTAAAGCACACTTCTGGGTGTATCTGTGTAGAACATGGAAGTGTGACCTTAGTTACTATATCAGCATGACGCCCCTCATTCCCTTTCCTCTCTAATACTATTCCCCTACTCTGCTTTCTGGCCACCGTGAGCTAAGCAGCTTTGCTCTACCATGCCTTTCCACTATGATGTTTCTGCATTGGAGCCAGATACCCATGGACTAAATTTTCTGAAACTGAGCCAAATTAAAGTTCTCTTCTTTTAAGTTGTGGATGTTGGATATTGTCTCTCAGTAACAAGAAAGCTAACTAATACAGAGATATTTAGAGAATCAAGATACCATTATGGTTGGGGTGATTACCAAAGGCCTTATTAAAGGAAGCGGTATTTGAGATGGGCTTTAGGTGGCAAGTGGTATTGCAACAGACACACATAGAATTGGGTGAGAAAGAACAAAGGCAAGACTACAAGAAAATATAGGGTGTGTTCAGAGGAAAAAGAAACATAACTTGGACATAATGACAGTGTTTGAAAGATATGTTGACATCATATTTTGGGGCAACTGATCTGAAGAATAAGGATGGCCCAATTTAGGTTACTATGGGACTCTTGGTAGTTGCATAACCCATTACAGATTGTGGACGCCCTCAACTGACCCTCATGCCCTCTTTCTTTTGCCTCTGGTCAACTTCAATTCTGACTATGTGAGTCTTGTATATGTTGAGCTAGGATTGCTCTTCTGAACCTCCTGGCTATTTGGGAGGATAGAGGCTCCATCAGAAGGGAGGGGAAATGAGCCCAGAGAGCAACTCAGCCTGGAATACCTTGTCTTCCTTTCTGTCCTTGCTGAGAAGAGCCCTTGGAGCGGCCCCATTGAAGAAGATGGGAATCTCCTTGTGGTGCAAAGCCAGAGGAGTTCTCTCTGCTAGGCTACTCTATTACCAACTCTGAAATGAGTTATGAACACACAGCCAATAGATCTCTTGGGGTACACCCGTGGGAGCTGAGTTATTGGGGAATCAAAGTACAATAGCCCTCTTAATTCACATACCCACATCTCCAGAGGCACAGCAAAGAAACTCTGAAGATCACAGAAGAATTTAGAAAAAGAATAGACAATTATCTTTCCCAAATTGTGTACATGTTGACTTCTTAACAAGAACAAGGGATGATGTGCTTCAGTCCTAGGAATCTTGAGAACAGAGTGATTGTGTTGACAGGTCAGGGTACTTGGTTCCCTCCACCAATCCTAATTTGTTAATGGGTAGCATCTACTACTACCATGGGCACTGATAGGAGAAAAAAAGATAAAAACTTTAAATCATAGCAGACTATAATGACAGGGCTAGTTCTTATAACTGTTGAGAAATCATTTGCAAAGCATTCCCCAACTAGTAGATTGCCTTCTGATGAGAGAGAAATGAAGGAGATATTGCAAAGGCCCTCAGAGTCATACAAACCCTGAATTTTGGTTGTCTTAAGTGTATAACTACTATCAACTTCAAACGTTTTTACTTTAAACAAAGGAACAGTTCGCCAGAATCGTGGAAATGGCCTATTCTAAGGCAATGACCTCAAAGGATCATCCATTTTACATCTGGAGATTTAGGCTGAATCAATGTTTTCATATTTATGATAGGCCCAAAAGTTACTAAGATAACTTTTCATCTCCATGAACTGTTTCTTATTACTTGGTTTGGCTAAGGTTAATTCAAGAAAGGGCTTTTTACCTGGACTAAAATTGATAGACTATAAAAGAATTTTTGATGAATCTATCTTAGGAAAACAACATTGGGAAAATATCCTAAAATATCCATATAAACCCTTAGCTATTTTATTAACTAATTATCTCTTGTAGTCAGGAGCCCTTAAAAGTGATCAGCCTGAAAAACACAGAGCAAACATAAGTATTTCTCTCCTTTGCATCTTTAAGTATAAATAAATCTACCTTTTAGTGAGTGTCTACTAGGCTTTGAACCAAATATTTTTACATAAATTTCATTTTATTCTTTCAACTCCAAAGGATTGTGCCCACTCCGGTATTGCCCCTCTCGTAATATTTACCCATATGCAGTCTCAATTATTTGTGTGATGAATAAAGAGAAATGAGAGTCTATTAGGACCACAAAGTGAGGGCAAAACCATATGTGCAATATTCTATAGTAAGTTTTATCCATGATAGTACAAGTAACTAGAAGATGTTGGCAGTAGTCAAACTAATGGGAGGAATTAAATCAATCTGAGATTAAAGTTTTTAACAAATAACTCACAAACGTATATACAAAAAGCAGGTTTTAGTGTGTATAGTTAGGCGCACAATTCTTCTCAAGAAAATACCTGTAAGTACTAAATTCTTGACTCTTCTGGGAATTTTACTCCTAGAGCAGTGAAAGGGGTCAGGCAGTTTTGGATTTTTCACTCTGACATACTATCTGTAACAAGTCACAGAAATTGCTTGTGCTAATTAGGTTCTGCCTCTGAGTCTAAAAATTATAAAGACCTTATAAGAGAATGGGGGGAAAATATAAGAACCAAGATAGATTACGTAAAGGTACAAATTTCCAATGACGTATTATATTGTATACCTAAAATTTACTAATAAAATTAATTTTTTAAAAAAACAAAATGCATTTTTTGTGTCTCTCAGGTAGCTTTGAGCCCGATCCTTTGCCATGATGGAGATGGTCATTTTTGTTTGTCTGTAGGAGGTAAGAGGTTGAGCAGGGAAGGGATTCAACATTGAGGAGAGGGACATGTTTGTGTTTCAGCATCTGCTATTGGCAGTAAATGGCTGTTTCCTCTTGTCACCATGTGATAGAGCACTGACCTTAATGAATTACAGTATATGGACAGTTTGCTGTCACAGGATTAGAATAAGACAGATGGCGGAATAAGACACTCCATGAAATTTCATAAGTCATGGAAGCCATAGACTTTAAAGAAATGTAGTTAGGCAAACCCAAGAGGGAGAAAAAGAGGATATCTGAGTTACGAAGCAATTTCATTTGTATCCCTAAACTTTGATAAAAGATTAGCAATTGATGATCATTTATTTGACTCTTCAGATAACTATGTTCTTATTAATGCAATTTTTGAGCTTTTGTTGTGTGCTAGGTTCTTTACAGTTTATGGCCTTGAGCCTTTTAAATTATTCAATATTGGCTGTAATTACCCTAACTTAACAAATAAGGAAACTGAAGTGAAGAGATATCAAGTAAGTGCCCTGAGCTCAAATGGTCATAAGGGAAGTTGTAGGATTCATATCCAGCACTAATTTAGAAGCACAATCTCTTCTTAGTACACCAAATCAGCTCCCTTCGTGTATGATTATGCTTGCACCTATTATAATTCTTTAATTTTACTTGACCATTTTATTAAATTTCTATTTAAAATCCTCCTGTGGCTTATTCAAATTAAAGGCCAAAGTGCTCAAAAACAGACTTCAAAATCATGCTTTTTCTCCCCTATCCATGTTCTATTGTCTGACTCTATTGCCTGTATCTTTCTTCCTGGATGTTCTATTCCAGCCACACTGGAAAGGTCACCCTGGTACATCTCCATATTGGGGATTTTACACTAGCTGTTTCCTTTACATAGAAAGCTCTTTCCCTAGATAGCTACAGGGCTGGCTCCTTCACCTCCTTCAAGTCTTCACTCAAGTGTCAGCTTAAATGTCAGGCATCTTCCCTACTCTTCAACCCATTTCCTTGCTTGTTTTTCTCCTTAATGCTCATCACTGTTTAATATTCTAGACACTTATTTACTTCTTTACTCTATTGGCCTTCATCAGTATATAAATGTGATAGGAAATGGAATTTTCTTCAATTGTTCCACTGTAATCGCCATGCTTTGAACACTGCCTTACCCACAGCAAAAATTCATTAAGTATCTGATAAATGGTCAATAATTTCTAGCCAAATGTCTTAGCATTAAAGCTACAATCCTAACACTTCTTTCCTCATCAGGTCTCTGAAAATGAACAAACACAGTAGTTAAGTAGTACAGATGAACAATTGCAAGTTCATGTTGCAATTTAATCTTCATGTGAGCAAGCTAAAGACAGTTATTTGTAGGAACCAACAGCTGTGAAAGATCTCTTAAAGTCAATTATTTAATTCAAAAACATACTAATCATTGACTCATATATTAGAGCCATAAAATGGAATTGAGGCAGATGTCCTTTCTCCTCATTGTTGCTTTTACAGCCTTATCCCACCCCGCTTCTTAGAAACCCTCCTCAACTTTGACTCACAAGCCACCGGATATTAACACTCACATATCTTTTTTGCATTATTACATATGAACTCCAAGCTTATTTTGTCTCGTTTTCCTGGTTTTTTCACATTAAAATTTTGGGACAAATAATAATTTTATATGGTTAATGTGTATATTTTGAAGTGATTGCCACAGTTACCTTTCTATCATCACATATAGTTACTAATTTATTGTTGTGAGAACATTTAAGATCTATTTTCTTAGCAATTTTAAAGTTTAATACAATGTGTTATTTAATACATTAACTATCATTACTATATTGTACAACAGATCTCCAGAAATTATTCGTGTTTTAACTAATCAAAAGTCCCCTTGATTCCCCATTCCCTCTGTTCACATTCTACTCCCTTTTTCTAAAGATTGACTTCTTTAGATTCCACATTAAAAGTGAAATCATGCAGTATTTGTGTTTCTATCTCTAACTTGTTTCACTTAGCATAATGCCTTCTAGGTTCATCCACATTGTTGCAAGTCACAGGATTTCTTTCTGTGCGGGGGAGTTGCTGAATAATATTTGTGTGTGTGTCCTCAGGAGAGTGGAGGGTGAATAGGAAATATATATACATATCACATTGTCTTTATCCATTCATCCACCAATGAACACTTGGGTTGTTTCCTTACTTTGGCCATTGTGAATAACACAGTATGGGAGTGAAAATATCTCTACAAGATTCATTTTCTTTGGGTGTATATCCAGCAGAAAAATTGCTGGGGCTATGTGATAGTTTTACTTTTGGGTTTTTTGAGATACTTTCATCCTATTTTCCATAATGGCCATTCCCATTTACAATCCTACCAGCAGTGTACTGCGGTTCCCTCTTCTCCTTTGTCTCATTCCTTGAAGGTTTCAGCTCCTGACTCAGTGTTACTAACTTTTCCAGCACTATTCTTCTAAGCTTTGGTGATTTTAATCTCCATGTGGTTTCTGAATTACTAACCGTTCACTGTCTCTCCTCTCATTTCCTCTTTCCTATGCAGCTTAAATTCATGTTCTCACTCACTTATATGTACAGCTGACAAACTGTCTTGTTTCTATTTTCATTCCCACTGTTTCATCAGGAAAAGTCCAACCCTGTTTAAATCCAACTACCCAACTACTCTGGGCCTGGATTTTTGGAGCTGAGCATGGTTTCACTTTAAGTCATTCCCCCCAAGTGGGCTCTCAGTGCTACCCAGCATTGATGTCCAATTTTCCTGTTTGCTCTTCACTCTCCTGGATGACAGCGTCATACCCTTCCCCTCTCTTGAGCTCTCTAGATCTTCATCGTCATATTCGGTTAATCACCTTGATTTTTTTTCACTGAAAATAAAATCAAAGATAAATCTTCATGCTCCCACTACCATATGTACCATCTCTGCCCATACCCTCTGTCTCCTACTGTATTATAAATTACTTTGTAAGGTTAGCCTCTTCACCAAAGCCCTGGATTGATACCTTAAAAGTTAGTCAGATCATACAGTTCCTTTGATCTTACTCCAATGAAAAAACAATGTCTGTTTGATGGCTTCCCATTCTCTCTCTGACTTCTCCCACATTTCCTACTGGTTCACTACCTCAGGTCCAGCCACACTGGCCTCCTTGGTTCCTCAGATATCCTGGCAGAGCCCCACCTCAGGGTCTTTACACTGTTGGTTCCTCTGCCTGGTGCACCCTTCCCAGTGGCTCTCCTCCATCTCCTTTAGACATTTGCTCAACTATCTCCTCAATAAGCCTTGAAATTCTCCCCTCTTGTCAAATTGTGACCCTACTTCTGGGCTCTTTCTTTCTTCTCTATATCCCTTTTTACCCACAGTACTTATCATCATCTAGCATATTATATATTTTATTTTATTTTTCTTAATTGCCCCTCTATCCCTACTGGAATGTGAGCACAAGAAGAGCAGAAATGTCTCCCCATTCTGTCTGTCTTGAACTTAATGATTCTGAAGCCTTCATTTTTAATTCATTATTAATAAATTGTTTTTTAAGCAGTAAATTAATCTTTTTGCTCTTAGATGTATTTCATCCACCAATACATCTACTGTACAAATGTGACTACATATTTATAATAGAACAACCACAACCCTAATTGGCAATTGCAGTTGAAAATTTGGCAAGTCAATTAGTGCTTATTTAATTTGTAATTGAATTCTTCAAAAGTTAATCTTAGGTAATAATCAGTGAGAAAATATCTCATGAAAAAAGGAAATTGTTCCAATGTTTGGGATGCTAGAGTATATAATTGTTTCTAAGGAGAAATGTATTCTTCCTATGACGTCATTATCTGTTGGCTTACACACACACACACACACACCCTATTACAATTTTGATGATATTCTATCCCTGCGTGTAACACTGTATACGTTACTTTTTCCAAATTCAGGTCCTGTTACTTTCATTAAAGATCTAAGTTGAGATGATTCCCAAGACCCACACAAGTAGCCTTCAAACTGTCTGCCAGGCTCCACTTAGGTGCACCCTCATTTGTGAGTAAATACTTGGTAGAGATGACTTCTCATGCGAGTTGGTGCCCATCACTTGATGAACTCTTTAAGGACAGACAGTGCCAGAGTCAACAAGAGAGAAAAACCCTCTAACTAATAGGTTTCTATCCATATAGCTATATTTACAAGTGAGTTCAGACCTTTTAGCAACTATATCCTTCTCATTCCAGAAAAAAATAATCTTAATGGTACATTGAATGACTTATTTTAGTAAAAAAGTTACAGTATTAGAAAATCCTGGATTCAAAGTGGTCAAATAAAAACTTGGGTGAATAGGAAAAGGTACACCTTCACATAACTTAAAATGATGCCTGGCTTGTTAAGTTTTGGAATTTCTTCAGCCTGAGACTCTTTTTCCATCAACACCAGAGTTGGGAGACTGTCTAGTGTGGCTCACCACTGCACACATATTTGTTCTAAGTTGTCACACAGTTCTACGTGCTAAGTAGAGTAATGATTTTAAAAGATGGCATACTGAACTGAACCTAAGGCTTTATTTTCTCTCTTCTTCAGCTATTCCTAAAAAAGATGAAAAGGAATTTTTAATATATATAATCTATAAGGGGAAAAAGGTCAAGAAGAGCAAATCCATAGTCTGGAGAGCTATAGAATTGAGGAGAAGGAAGGGGAAACTTAGTGAACTTATCTGGAGCAAATAGTCAGAGTCAGATGTGTTGCCCTGCACAGAACTTTTGAGATACGGAGTTAACAGGCTATGTGCATGGCATATGGCAAGAGTGAGACATAGGGCTAAAAATAGAAGAAGAGATTCATTTAATGTCTATACTTGGAAACATTAATCCACTACTACATTCATGCGAAGTGCCAGTATCCAAGTAGCTTACCTCTAAGTTGGAAATTTCAAATCTTTTCTGACCAAGTTGGAAAACTCTAACACAAAAAAGACATCTACAATCTGGCATTTTATAGTCCAGCAACATAGTGGCTAGCTTCATACACGGTTGCCCTACAGCAGTCTGCCAGTGAAAAAACTCACTCTTAGGTATGAATATGTCCCCAAGGATCATCAATTAAAGAAGGCTTTTAATGTGAGAGTTTGAAACCGAGGCAAACAAATGTCAGGAACTGCCCTGAGAGCCAAAGACATTGTAGAGAACCGACACAGACTTTTAACAAAGCACTTAGTAGTGACCTGAGATTAATCTGCAAAAACTTTCCATTCTATTATAATAACAACAATGATGACTATGATAATAGCTAATATTTATTGAGAACACACTGTCTGTACTGTTCAACAAACCCATGATATGGAAACTTAGGTACACAAAAATTACAGGACTGATAGCAGGTTTAGAAACTGGGATTCAAATTCAGGTCATCTGAATTTAAAACTCATGCTCCATTATTTCCTGATCTTTTGGCCAAGATCAAGTGCAGTAAAACCCATACCCTTATACACAAGGTTGGCCTTTCTCAAGTATCCTATCACAAGAAGGAACAAAGACAAGAAAATCCTCTTAGTAGTGTACTTATGTGCTTGACAAACATGTATTCAGAGCCTTCTGTTGGCTAAACACCATTATAGGTGTCCACAATTCCGCAATAAACACAACATGCAGAGTCCCAGCTCTCATAAAGTGCAAATTAAAAATTCAGTGTGAGAGAGAAAATAAAGTGAAAGAATTACACCAGAGGACTTAATAAAAGTAACAGGAAAAAATTATGACAAAAGATGGAGGTCTGTCTGAGGGATCTAGGAGGTTCCTTTCCCACTTGCTAGGAATTCCAGAGAGGAAGCAGAGAAAATGAAGAGTAAGTCACTCCAGAAACAATACAAGAAAATTTCCACAAACTGGAGAATACAGCTCTCTAGACTAAAAGATCCTTTCAACACCCTTTGCCCCACCCGATAATTGTAAAAAGATCCATACGAAGGCTCATCTTCATGAAATTTTATACCAGGAATAAAGAAAAAGTCATGAAAATTTCCAGAGAGCCAAAGTGTAGCTCAGTTGCAGAGCCTAAGTGGGAGGCGCCAGGTTCAATACCCAGCACAAATGAAACAAAACTAATAAAATACATTTTCCAGAGAGATAAAACAAGTCAATGATCAAAGAACAAGAATTTGAATGGCATAACACCTAAAACAGTGCTGGTTGCTGGAACCCAATAGGGTAAAACCTTTAAAATCCTGAAGAAAAAAATGATAACCAGGTTGAATGGAAGAGTAGGGCATGTCAGAACACTGAAAATATCTTTCTCATGTGACTTTTCTAAGAAGTTATTTGAAAACATTCTCCACTGAAATGAAGGAGATATTCAAGAAGTAAGACAACAGAATTCAGGGAGAGACTCCCAATGGGGAACGACGAATACTTTTCTGAGAAGCTTAAATTTCATTTGGTAGACCCTGCAGGAGCCATGGATTGCAAGCGCACAATGAGATCATGTTTTAGAAAAAATATTCTAAGTCTGAAGGTGGAATTAGTCAAAGATTTTTGGGAGACCATTATGAAGTTTTTGCAAAGCTCAGGGGAAATGTAGTTTCGACCTAAGCTTGATAAACTAAGGTGATACCAATGAGAATCATAAATAGTTGACATCTGATGGGTGAGGGGAGCACAACTGTATTTTGTTGAAATATTGATGGCATGAATGAAGGACAAGGGCAAGAGATATTCCATGAGGACACTGAAGCTTTAGGCCCCGCAAGATGGTGGGAAAACAGAGAATTTTAAAAAAATACTATTAGGCTTGAAAAGAAGATTCACTCCACTTAGGATGTTTTGAGTGAAGAGGCAGTGCTATGTCCATTGGGAAGTGAAAAGGACCTAATACTTTCCTTTCTGAAAACACTTACTGTCTGTTTAAAGCTGCAGATCTCTGTGAGAGAGGATAATTTTTTAAATAAAAAGAATAAAAAATAGTAGGTCTCCCCTGCTTGGTCCTGTAAGTGCACAGTGGTAGAGTGGAGTGAGCTGCATGCAGAGAGGCCAGCTCCACTGGAGCACTTTGGAGCAGCATGCCTAATGGGCATTTACAGCTGCATCCGGTAGCCTCAGATATCTGAAATGAAGTTGGAGAGGAGTCAAGGGCCAGGTCTGCAGGGCTTTGAAGGACATGGTATAAAGAATGGGCATTATTTGTGGTACACTGGGAAGTTACTGCAAGGTTTTAAGCAGAACACACCCTCACTCACTTATGACGACTCTGGTTGCTCTATGGAGGATGAATTGGAAGGGAGTAAGAGTGAACAAAGAAGCTACTGGAGGAAAGAGATGATGTTAGCTAGAAACAGAAAAGCTTATATTGGTGATGCAAATGCAGTCCTTGTTGGTTTCTGTGAGGAATTGGTTCTATGACCCCATGAAGATAGCAAATCAAATTTTGGAATACTCAAGTATTATATATAAAATGACATACTTACATGTAAACTATACACATCCTCTTGTATACTTCAAATCATCTCTAGATTACTTATGATGCCTAATACAATGTAAATGTCATGTAAATAGCTTGTACTTTTGGTTAGGGAATAATGACAATAAGGACTGTACTTTAGTATAGCTGCCATTTTACTTTTTTTAATATTTTCAATATGTGGTTGGGTGAATTCATGGATTTGGAACCTGCAGATGCAGAAGGCTGACTGAACATGGATTTGTGATTATTTTGGAGTTCAAATCCACTGGTCTTTTGGTAGAGTAAATGTTGATTGGGTAATGGTGAGGAAGCCCCAGATGTTATGAGTTTCTCCAAGGTTACTTTGAGCAACTGAAAGGATCAGAGTGCAGATTACTATGATGCAGGAATAAGGAAGAGGAGCAGGCCAGGGTGGGAGGAGGGGGTCGAAAGCTAAGTTTGGATAGAACTGTTAAACTGGAGATGCCTGTGAGGCTTCTCAGCGGAAATGTCAAATAAGTAGTTGCATGGACCGGGCTTTAGCTCAGTGGTTCCCTCGCCCGCCTCGAAAGAGCAAGGTCCCAAATTCAATCTCCGGTACCAAAAAAACAAACAAACAAAATAAGTAGCTGCATACACAGGTTAAAGTCTGGGCTGGTGCTGTATTTGATGGTCCTTTCTTTTGGCTTGAGTTCAGATAAACTCCAAACTGGAGCACCAGAGGGAATGAACACTTACTGAGCACCCACTAAATCCCAAGCACTCGCTGTGTTACAGATGATTCTGTCATCAGGTTTATGCACTTTCTCCAACACCAATTATCTCCATGCCTGCCCAAGCACTCTCCCACATCCCAAGACAAGGACACAGCCAGAGGGCCCCTGAATATACCCACTGCAGACACTCAGGCAAACCACAAAATCAATTCCTTCTCCCAGAACCTGATGAGTCCCTTGGGACAAGGGGGTGCTGCACTTGGATCTGTGTTCAGCCTCCAGAGACATGAAGATAAGAGGTAAAGCTCCTGGGACACTGAAGCTGAGAACTCCAGACCCAAGTTTTAGTTAGAGCTCCACCCTTAGTTGGCTAAGTCTCTTTGGACCCAAAACACCTTGTTTCTTTGTCGAAATTTCAGTATCTGCCTACTTAATAATGGTACTCTAAGTCAAGTGTGGTGGTGCATGCCTATAATCCTGTCTATTTGGGAGGCTGAGGTAAGAGGACCACAAGTTCAAGGCCAGCCTGGGCAATTTAACAAGACCCTATCTCAAAATTTTAAAAAATAAAAAGTGCTGGGAACGTAGTTCAGTGATCCCCTGGATTCAGTCCCTGGTCCTGAAATGAGAAGCTTCTGAACCCTCGGCAGGGGTTGGTCTGAGGTTTGGCTTAGTCTGTATTGCAGGTGATTCTGATGCTGATCCAGGGCAGTGCCTCAGCCCAAAATGCTGATTTGCAATGGTGAGCCGATAGTGCCCCGGCCCCAAATAACTGCCTCAATGGAATCTCCGTCATTTAGACCACTATGGCAGTTTTTAAATAAGGCACCAAAGTCTTTGACATACATCCCATTAAGAGGTGGATTCTATGTCCCTTGCCTTTCATTTGCTAATTATTTCTGAATCTGGCTGCTATACTGTTAGAAGTGCAAGCCACGTGTAGCAGCCTTATCAATAGCCCCATCTGAGCTCAGGCTTTAAGTCTACTCCTGAGACAAGCCAGTGGAGGACCCCACAGATAACCACAGCTCCTGGCTGTCAAGTCACCGCAGCCTTCAGGTCTTCTCAGCTGAGCCCAGATAGCACAGAACAGAGACATTAACTTCAATAACCCCATTAAACCCTGTTCACATTCCTGATCCACAGAAGCTATGCTCGTAATAAAAAGATTGTTGTTTTATGTCACTAGGTTTGGGGGTGTTTTATAATGCAATAACTAGAATGGTCACTGAAATGTTTTCTCAAGAAGTGTTAAAATGCAAACACATCCCTCAGAAGGATAAATTCTTTCCAGTGAATACACAATTGCAAAGCAGGAAAAATAAGCTACGAGATGCTTTCTTCACTGACTTGAAAGCATTGTTGGATAAAGAGACACATATGTTGCTTCCAGAAAACTAGAAGCAGAAAGATGCCACACCTTGGAAACAGCATGGCTAAAAGAGAAAGAGGCATCCAAAGGACAGATGAGGGAGCAGGGCAAAGTCTGACTTTACCTACTTCTCAGCTGTACAGAAGCCTGGCTCTCAACTCTCTCATAACTGCAAAGTCCTTCATTTATGTCAGTTTGCCTGTTAAAATTCACCTGGAGATTATACAGCAATAAATGCCACAGGTAATTCTTACTATCAGGCAAGCTTGGAAAATACAGAGCTATAGAATTTAAATCAAATAAAATACACAATAGCAAATATCATACCCTTCTCCCATAAGAGTCACAGTTCTGTGGTGAGAATGAGGTTAATATATGAGCCTTGTGTTTGTTAAAACAAACAAGGAAACAAACAAAAACTAAAAGCAAGCTCTAGCAGCCTTGTACCTTGATAATGTAAATCCCAATTACAATGCTGTGTAAGAAGAATCTGAAAATATAAGAATTCATTTTACCTAGACACTACTATTTATATTAAATATTTTAAATATAAATGCTACTTAATATAAAGGACTACTTAATTAATTTTTAATTGATAAACTATAAAATAAGGATGTTAAATACTTATAATCTTATTCAAGCTATTATTCAGTGCAAGTAAAAATGATGGAGCAAGATATAAACCTGGACACACTAGGACTGAGAGAAGAATAATGAATGTCAAGTGAAAAGCTATGAATCAATTCTACTAACATGTAATACCCAATTCCTATTCCCATCATCCTTGCATTTCATAGTACGAAGAAATGACTTGAATCTCATTTCAGATTGTTAATATAAATAATTGAATTTCCTTTACAGGAATACATTTATAGTATTCTAAATAAACTCTGCAAGAGCAGAGGAGAAGTTTTTCTTAGTCATGAATGCACAATGTGACTGGTTAGGACTTTCAAGTTCTGCATCATTAGAATATTTTCATATATTACTGGTGAATCAGTGAATCAGTCCCAAACCCCTGGTTCCCACAGAAACAGATAGCAATATACCTCCCTGTGAGCCTGTTCAATTTTATTTCATTTCTCTCTTAATAGTTAAATGATGTCATTTTGCAGCGTAAACTTGACATTCATCTCTGATTCCATGAGTCTGAAGATATTCTGGTGAATAAAATGAATTGTCTATGGAAACAGAATGTGTGCTGGTGAATACTCCAATTTCAAACAATGAAAATAGAAGTTCCTAATAAAACATTGACTTAGATGCCTAATATCGCTCCTTAGACTAGTGCCTGTGTTCCTCCTTCGACTACAAACTCAGATTTCAGGGTCTGTAGCTGGAAGGAGCATATCAGTTTCCCATTAACCTCAGGTCTGTTTGATTTTCTGGCCAAGGACTGAAATATCCTGGCTGCTCACTCCCTCCCCATGCTGTTCTGTTCTCTGCATCCAGGGATGTGTCTTATACCAGTATTACTGCCTTGCCGTCCAAAGGCCTGGAGCAACTGAAGGAACTGATAGCAAGAAACACTTGGACCCTTAAGAAACTCCCACTTTCCTTGAGTTTCCTTCACCTCATCCGGGCTGACCTTTCTTATCCGAGCCACTGCTGTGCTTTTAAGAATCAGAAGAAAATCCGAGGGTAAGTGTCAGGCACCTAGAATAAGTGACTAAAGGCCATGGTGGAAGTTAAATTAATTTCTGGGTTTAGAGAAGAATCTCTGTGACTTGAAAATCAGGTAGAAAAGAATTAGAAACATCCATAACAACAGGAATCCATCGGACTCAATGGCTGGATGGCAAGCAGCTGCAGATGAGAAATAGGCCAGTGTTTCTGGATAGCAGAAATGGGAATGGAAAGTAGTAAGAGATAAGACAGTAGGCAAAGTCATGACCAGGTCATGTAGAACCTTATGGAGGTTACACAGACATGATTTCTATTTCTCATTTCCAGAAGCAACAGGAAAGACAAGTTTACAAGCACAGCAAGTAGACTGCCTGATCAGCTTGGGCCTTGAGCATGTCACGGCTCATTGGTTACATGAGACAGGCTTTGCAGTAAGCTTGGTTTGTGCCCCAGCCCTATCAGTTTCTAGCTGTTACATAACTACCCTGAGCTTCTAAAAGTGAAGATCACAAAGTCATCATGAGAGGGGTTTTCATAAGATGAAAGGAGCAGCTGAATAAAGAATAGATGAAATGGAAAGGCATGGGACAGTACAAGTTCTCAATAAACGTTAACTGTGATATATATTATTTTAATACCTGACTGCTTATGAGGCTGTGAAGGAGGGATGGCCTGCTTTTCCTCTGTATATTTTGTCACTTTTGCTTTCACTTGAACTTTTACCTGTACATTTCCCTCTTTATAGCTTGTACCTTTCCCTGTTCTCCTACCTCCATCTTCATTTATTTATCTCTTATTTCAGTCTTTCTCAGCTTCTGTGTAAGTATCTGCTGGTTGACTTTCTATACTCATATTTATTGTCAGAAAAAAGTTGGGACCCAATTGTGGAGGCAAAAGCAAACAAGAAAGTTGAACCACTGGGCAAAAAAGGCCAATATGGGCATAAAACTGCAGGAAGCCTGGAAGAGGACACAAGAATTGTGACAGCAGAGTCTATACTGATGCCATATGGCAGCAACTAGGAAAAGATCAGGGATGAGTAGAAGGCTAAAGTGGGCATTGGGATCAGTGTCCAGGTTTCTCATTAACCTTCAAACGGGTTAGAACAGCTATCATTTTAAACAGAGTTTGGTAGGTCAAACTCTACTCAGCTGCTGAATCAAGTTGAACAATTTCTTTTGTTATAAGTCTGGCAAGCTACAGAAAAATGGAATCGTTTTTCTATGAGCATGTCTGCATGGGAGTGTCCATTTATTCGTTTGTTCAACCAGTATTTATTTATCACCTACTTCATCCCTGGCACTGTCCTATCCACAATAGTGAGTAGGACAGACAAGAGCTCCTCTTGCGTTTTGTTTACTGTTTAATGAAGGAAACCAGAAAACAACAAGGGAAATGTAAGAAAATATCAGATAGTGTTTTGAAGGAAATAAACACAAGTGATAGACAGTTTATTTGAGGACATCAAGAAACACTATTCTCGCAAACCCAAGTTCAATCCCTGGTACAAAAAAAAAAAAAAAGATTCTTCTGAGAAACAGACATTTGAGTTTCAAACCGAATAATGAGTACAGGCAAAGGAACATAGAATTCTAGAGCTCTTAATAGGAATAATAATAAAAATAACTAGCACATAGATATAGCAGTCATGATGCTGCAGGTGTAACCCTATATGAAATAGGGTTTGTAAAGTTCATTTTACAAATTAGTAAATTGAGGTTCAGAGACCTGCCCAAGGTAAAACGGCTAGTGAGTGGTAGAGTCTTGTGCTACCCTAATTCAACATCATTGCCATTTGCGGCTTTACTGCTATTCTTGAAGTGATGGTAGATGAGAAATAGGATTAGTGTCACTGGGTCCCAGTAGGTGAGGGGAGGAAACAGGCAATGATGTGGATGAGACAGGCCCGACCAGATGGTGCATAGTCTTGTAGAATCATATTCATCAGAGTAAGTAGTTTGTATATGTTTCTCAATGTTACAGGTTTTAAGCAAAGTGGTGATTCATTTTCATTGCCTTGCAGAATCCTTGAGTCCTTAATGTGTAATGAAAGTAGTGTCCAGAGCCTACGTCAGAGAAAATCTGTGAATGCCTTGAGTGGCCCCACCTATCAGGAATATGAAGATCTGAGTGACAGCAGTGTTGGGTACAAGCAAAACTCCAAGCTCCAGGATACCCACAGTAGTTCACATTATTATGTTTTCTTTGAAGAACAAGAGGATGAAATCATTGGCTTTGGCGAGGAGCTCAAATACCCTCAAGAGGAGACTCTACAGGCCTTTGACAGTCATTATGACTACACTGTGTGTGGGGACAATGAAGATATGGTGTGCACCCCCAAGTCAGATGAGTTCAACCCTTGTGAAGACGTAATGGGCTACAGGTTCCTGAGAGTTGTGGTATGGTTTGTTAGCCTGCTGGCTCTCCTGGGAAATGTCTTTGTCCTGTTTATCCTCCTCACCAGCCACTATAAACTGACAGTCCCACGCTTTCTTATGTGCAATTTGGCCTTTGCAGATTTGTGCATGGGGATATACCTGCTCCTCATTGCCTCTGTGGACCTCTACACTCACTCGGAGTACTATAACCATGCCATTGACTGGCAGACTGGCCCTGGGTGCAACACAGCTGGTTTCTTCACTGTTTTCGCCAGTGAGTTGTCAGTGTACACACTGACAGTCATCACCCTGGAGCGCTGGTATGCCATCACCTTCGCCATGCGCCTGGACCGGAAGCTCCGGCTCAGGCACGCATATGCCATCATGGTTGGCGGCTGGGTTTGCTGCTTTCTTCTTGCCCTGCTCCCTTTGGTGGGAATAAGTAGCTATGCCAAGGTCAGCATCTGCCTGCCCATGGACACAGAGACCCCTCTTGCTCTGGCATACATTGTCCTTGTTTTGTTGCTCAACATTGTTGCCTTCATCATTGTCTGCTCCTGTTATGTGAAGATCTACATCACAGTCAGAAATCCCCAGTACAACCCTGGGGACAAAGACACCAAAATTGCCAAGAGGATGGCAGTGCTGATCTTCACTGATTTCATGTGCATGGCTCCCATCTCATTCTATGCTCTGTCAGCACTAATGAACAAGCCTCTCATCACTGTCACGAACTCTAAAATTTTGTTGGTTCTCTTCTATCCACTTAACTCCTGTGCCAATCCATTCCTCTATGCTGTTTTCACCAAGACCTTCCAAAGGGATGTGTTCATCCTACTCAGCAAGTTTGGAATCTGTAAACATCAGGCTCAGATTTACAAGGGCCAAAGAGTTTGTTCAAAGAATAGTATTGGTATTCAGATCCAAAGGGTCACCCAGGGCAGAAAGCAGAGTCTCCCCAACATGCAAGATGCCTATGAACTGCTTGAAAACTCCCACCTAACTCCAAATAAGCAGAGTCAACTATCAGAAGAGTATAAGCAAACAGTTTTGTAAATTTAACCTATGCTACTCACAATGGTAGGGGAACTTTCAAAAGGCTGGTTTTATTGAATGTGCATTCCAATCCCATGACACATAAACATACAGCTGACCCAGTTCTTGTACAGATGATGTTTCATGGGACCAGAGTTCATCTCCAGAGAGTAACTAGCATTAAACTAATCACTGCCTCCAAGAATGAAGAGAAACTACCAGTATATCTGAATCCCAGGTGATGGCAAAATAGTCTGTACTTTCTGCAGGACTTGCGTGATGCTAAATCCAGAGATGACCCTGTGTGACATGTTCAGCAAATATTGACTGAACCATGTTAACATTAATCTTCTCACTTTTTTTTTTACTTTTTGAGATAGGGTCTCACTATGTAGCCTAAGCTGGCCTCAAATTCAGAGCGATCCTCCTCTCTCAGCCTCCTAAGTACTGGGATTACGGGCATGCACCATCATGCCCAGTAATCTCACTTTCATATAGAATTTCATACTAAAGATTCAGCAAATGGTCAATGCTATTAATTTAGTTAGTGACCACAATATAAAATCAGCCCTGCTTTGGCTCAGCTCAACTTCATATTCTCTGAAACGGCCTAAGAGAGCTTTAGAGCCTTAAAACTGAAAAGTTTTAATGAATAGATGTCATGCAATAGCTATGGTGAGGCAGGAAGGAGGGGGAAGTTTTAGTTTTAAGTTGTTTTTTTTTGGACTCTTAAATTACTAATCATCTCTTTCCAAGGATCTACCTAATGTGACCCAGCTGTTATGTGTTGCCTGGAGAAACTGGTAAGGTTTCACCTTATGTGGTCTAGAAAGCTAAGAATTGCTCTCCTCATAGCATAAAAGATATGAACTCTAGAAAGTACTTCTAAATGGCAAAGTGTTTCTAAATAGGAATTCAGGGCAGAGCACACTTAATCACCTGTTGACTTATAAGCAGGTTGGACACCAGTTAATTATAGAACTTGGAACAAACCACTGGGCCTAAGAAGTCTAAAAAGAAAGGAGTTGAATGCCTTATTCCACTTAAAATCTCCCTATATAGAGATATCTCTTTAACTCAAAACATATATTTCTGTGACAAAGGCAAAGAAAAGCACTAATTAAGTTGAATCTTCTTTACCTATGTTGTAGAGCTGCTTTCTCCCTCTTTTTGAAACCTAGACGTATGATCCAGGAAATTTTTTATTTCATTTTTGGAGATGCTGTCTGAACCAAAAATTTTGTTGCATGGATTGGATGCAAATCACTCATCTACTGCTAGAATTATGAGGCTAAAAACAAATTGTTATTTATATAATAGGGTAAAAGGTGTTTTGCAAAGTTTGGTTATTTGGAGTTACTACAATATGCAAAAACACTTGAAAATATTTGTCTTCAAAGGCTGTTTCTTTGCCATTTCCAGTCTACAATCCCACTTGGAAGCTGTCAAGAGACATAACTTCTCTACTGACACTGCCAACTTTTTCTAGCCCTTTTGCTCACTGGACATAAAATCTTTATTCCCCATCAGTACTTTTTTACTTAAAGCAGTCAGAAACTTTATCTATGGATGTATTCTTCAGGTTACTTCCATGGTAAGCCCCTTAATTTCTTGCTAGAAGAGTCTCCAAGGAGAGATGGCATTTGCTTCTCATTGCCTGTGAACCACAGCATGAAACAAATGGTTTTTGCCACTTGAGGCCTGTGGAATAGGATTAGTGGGCTCTCAGAGACGGTCTCCACCTGACTCACCTGGAATATGTTCACAACCATAGCCATTCCTGATAACCACTGACACTTGTGCAACCCCATAGAAATAGTACAAACACCTGCAATCTTGACTTTCCTAGCAGTTCATTTGTTCCTAGTGAAATTAAACAAATGTGTTAACTTTTGGCATGTGTTTCTCTTGTGACATTTTGAAACATCCATAGATAATGTATTTTATCTTGAGTAGCTAAACTAATATTTTGGAAACAGAGTCCAAGAAGAATGACTTCAGAATTATTACTAAAATTTACATCCACAACATGAAATAAATTTTCTTCATAGTAAATGATTGTGCTGAGTACTGTTTTTTTGTTTGTTTGTTTGTTTGTTTGGGGTTTTTTTTGTAATTTGTGAGTTTCTTTTGGGAATAACATTATGTGTGTTAAGACTCAAGGGAGAAGACAATTGGCACATTTGCTAATGAATCCCTATTGATAAGTAAGGTGTTGACTATCAATAAGAAATATAAAATTATATCTTGATTATAAATAATCTTTACGTGAAAAAAACTTACTCTTGGTGAACTAAGTTATGGTTCTTTTGATAGATAATGATGCTTAAGGAAAAAATAAAAATATATCAAGTAAATAATTAGTATTGATTCTAGGATTTAAATAATGTTCCAATGAGAATAATAAATCTATAAATCCAGTTCAGGGTTCACTTTAACTGGCATCTTTTAATTAACTGAAGAGAGACCCAAATTAATGAGGATAAACACCCACAGACTCGCTCAATAGATGTCACAAAATTCATGCCCTACAGCTCATGCATGTTGCTCAAAGGAGTATCTCTCAAATAGATACTCTCAAAGTTTATTGACTCTTGCTTTATGGGTAATCTATTGCGTCTATGATGTAACAGAAGTGTCCAGTTAGAAGAGAAGAGTATATTGAAGGAGAGCCCCATGAGAGAACCAGTAAGGAAAAAATGAGCATAAAAAGAAGAAAACCATAGCCACAAGAATTTTAAAAACAATATTAGTTTGAGAACAAACTACCTGTTTGAGGTCATCTGGGAAAACTCTTATAACTCAATATTGTGACTCATTCATTCTGAATATCTAGTGAGACAAGAAACACTTGTTACTAGCAGCTCTATTATAAAAGCCAGGAAAGTTCCATCTCAAAGTGGGGGACTGAGTCCCTGTGTCTACCAACTTCCTCTTTCAAATTCCACTGAAATGACAGCAAAAGAGTAAAAAATGAGATCAAGCTGAAACTGCTCAGTGAACAGGAGGAATGGAGTCACCAGCAAATGTTGATGATTTTCTGAAAGGGGGCAAGTATATGGCTTCAGGTTGATGGATAACTCAGAGTGGAGGAAGCTGCAGCCTCCAACTCGCTCACAACATAAGGCTAGAGCTGTGCAGGATTTTGTCTTCCCTAGAGAGTTCCAGAGAGACCCTTGAGCCTGAAGATCAC
Organism: Heterocephalus glaber; assembly: GCF_000247695.1. The sequence goes on along the minus strand of NW_004624734.1, from coordinate 20,879,302 downwards.
CAGAATGAGGAGCTGGTTAGGGCAATTAGTGGAAAATCTGGATCACATGAGCCTTCCCATCCCCCCTCAGTCCAGCCAGCTAGGACAAGGGACATTCAGTGCTTGCTGCAGGCTGAAGTCAAGATTTTCAAGAAAATGAGTGATCATCATAGACAAGGAAGCCAGTTCAACACCGCACAACAATGGCAAGCTACAGTATTTTTTTTGAAGTAGTAAGCAAAAATTAGAAGGCATTTTGGCAAATTTAAAATGAGATTTCCAAAGCTAGAATATTAACAGAAGGGTTGGAGGTTAAGGTAGAGGAAATTTCATAAGAATGTTGAACAAATAAAGTTGTGAGATATGAGATGGAAGTTGAAAGATACAATTAGTTCAACATCTGAGAGAATGTCTAGAGAAAGCATAGAAGACATAACAACCAAGGGAATAGAAGAAGAAAAATTTCTTCAGCTGATAAAGTTTGATAGTGTTCACTTGGTGCTGGGGGGGAGTGAATGAAAAGACTCAAATGTAGAATAGTACTTACAAAACTTTATTTTCATTAAAACATAACTTGACACATGCTTGTCTTCTTTCACATCAGACACCTTTTTTCCAATATTCCCCATATTCCCTTTTTGAAAAAAATTAGTTGAAGTTTTATGTCAGATGGAATGTAATTTCCTTTTCAATGGACCCTAAATACTCTTGGTTTTATAGTTAATAATATTTGTACATGATAATACATAAATAATAATTGTATATGATAAAACACCGTTGCTCTTCCATTTTTAAATCAAATTATATAAGACCCACTCATACTTACCAATAAAATAAAAATATTACCATTCTTGAGAAGTGAAAGTAGGGATGAAATAATGGTGCAGGGGGAGGGAAATATAGGCACAGGACATGTAGAGAAGCTAAGTTCCTGCCTTACACAAAAGGGAAAAAAGGAGACTGTCCAGACCACCCAGAACAAGAAAGAGAAGTTTGTTTCCTAAGGTTACAAAGTCAACTGATTGAAAAACTAAAAATAATACAAGCAAAAAAATTTAAACCAAAGGGGATAATATTAAATGAACTAATTTCCTAATCTTGATTATGTACAGCTGAAAGATTTAATGTCCAAATATCTATAGTTCAAAATGCATAAGTCTATACATACATGAATACAATACTATAGTCTACAATTAATTATGATATATTTCAAAATAACCACAAAAGTTGAAGCTTCCCAACATATAGCATTGATAAATATTTGAGGAGATGGAAGTGTTAATAATCCTGCACAGTACTCATGTACTGAATTATCATACTGAACCCCATAAATACAGACAAATATTATGTATCAGGTTTTTTTTTAACTTATTTACTTCAAGTTTGATTTTTAAATGTCATGAAATTATTTTTACACAGGTAATAAACTCAATTTTATATTGGATTGTAAGCACACATTATCTAGGGGTTATCCCACAAACCACGAATGTTTTATTCATCCCTCTAAAGTACAGCTTACATTTGGTTGTGTTACATCCCAGGCAGATGAAATCAAAGCACACAAGGGGAAGTGCTAGCAAAAGAGATACTCATTTGCAAAAGTATACAGATAACCCTTCCAATATGATGTACCATAATCACACATGAGAAAAGTCAAGAAGTTATTTTATTTATTTAAAAATAAACATTGAGGATTCCCCATTACCCACCACCCTACAAAACTTTTGAATGTGGAATGTTCAACAGTCTATCCATTTTAGTAGGTTACAAAACCAGCAAAAACTCCAGTTGTCTAATAATAAATAATTTTGATTTTTTTTTAAGCAGCTGAGTACCTACTGGACAATTTCCTTAGCTAAAGGCTGAAAGTAAAATTTTAATTTCTGCACAGAAAATACCATTAACTTAGTAGCCTTTGCTTAATAGATGGAATTAATTCTCCATAAAGTCAAAGTGGAATGGGACAACAAGCATCATTAAGTTCATAGGCACACAGAACTAGTGCTCAAACTGCTAGTACAAATTCCAACATAGTGCATATGGCTAAGTCACTACTAAACCGACCATCTCCAAACTTGAGACTCTCCCTATGCGTCTATGGGAAGAAATCACCACTTTGAACATAAATGCCTCCATGAGAAAAGGAGAATTCAATTAGGGTTGGATTAGACAAATGATAACTGCAAATACTACAGAAACAGCTGCTGGAGACAACCATGAAATTTTTGACACTAACAATGCACGGGAGTGAATCGCATAAGCTGCTAGCTAGCTGTTGAACACGTGTTTCAAGATACAACTTTTATACACTTTTTTTTTTTTTGGTACTGGGGATTGAACTCAGGTCCTTGCGCTCACGAGGTAGGCGACGGACCCACTGGGCTAAATCCCCAGCCCATTATACATGTTTTATTTGTTTTGCTAATACCATCAGAACTGAAGCTACTGACTCATTTCCCTATCAGGGAAATCAATCTAAAACAGATACTGGTACTTCTCAAAAGGTAGCATTTTAAAAGGGTGGTAGCAGCAGGCATTTGATATCTTTTTAAAGAATTTAAGCTGCAGGAAAAACATGTGACCAAGAGTATTATGATTATCCATTAGAGACTTTCATCAATATCTGTACCAATTTAGGTGACAATACAGCAAAATCCAAGGATTAGTGCTGACAATGTACATGTCATAAGGAATGATATGTGGTATCAATCCTTATAAAAGTCATTGTCTCAAAGAAACTGTTAAGAAGTGTCCAAAAGGTATCTAAATACTTCTCATTAAATACAGAAGCGGCCCATCCAGATTATTTCCCATTATGTTATATATTTTTCAAAAAGTGTCAATCAAAGCCTAATTTGCATTTTGGCTTTGTCTTACACAGTTATCAGCTATTAAAAAAGCAATTTACATGTGTTTTTAATCACAGTCATTTGGCCAGATGAACAGTGCTTGTGTCAAAGCTGATAGCCAGCCTTCCATGTGTGACTAAGGACCCATGCATAATTTGGTACGCCTCTAAACGTTTAGTGCTCCAATTTAACCAGAAAAGCTGTGAAATGCAGTTGTTTTGCAAACCACACTCCACTCCTTCCATCTTCCTCTCCAGGAAAATACGTTTCGTCAATTACCATTGAAAAACTCTAGGGCTGACTTGTAGATTTTATCCAGTGTCCAAGAGTCAGACTTGCTTTTGTTCAAGCCACTTCAAATAACTATGGAGATATTATCACCCCATAAAAGTATATTATGTTTTACTGCTAAGCAAGGGTGAGGAATCTGAATATCATGTGCAAGGCTCAAGAAGACGCTTAAGACAGTACATGCAGAGTAAAAATAGTTTCCTTCCATAGCCAGGTAATATAAAGCTGACAATTGTAATCCTGTTTTATGGGATGAAAACAGTCCCTTTACAATAAATTTCCTGAAAAGGAGAACAAATAGATAACTCTTCTGGTAGCATATTATAGTACACTGGCCAGTGCGTTTTGGGCAGCTAAACATAATCCTGTGAATCAAACTAATTCACTTGCTGAGTGTTCGTTTGCGGCATTCCTCTGTTGGGTCTTACAACCTTGTGGGGCTCCCTGTGGTCCACTCTGCCCAGAGCCTCGCTTGAAATTCTGCTGATATCCATCCCGCTGATGGCCAGAGTAGTGCTGAGGAGCACTGAACTGGGACTGTATAACTACTGTTTGGAGTGTTAGAGAATGAAGGGCGGTAGCCATCATATCCTCCTCTGAATCCATTGGCGGGGCCCTGGTATCCATTTATCAAGCCTCTAGAGCCACAAGAACCTCCACGGGATACACCACGACTATTATAATAAGGCTGACTGCTACGTGGAAATCCAGTGTTCTGCTAAGGAGGCTGCTGGTGGTTACCAGTCACTTGATGGGGCTGGTCCTGGGAACCATGGTAAGTGCCGACCACTGTTTGGAGCTGTTCTTGCTGGAACTCTGTCTGCTCCACTTGGTGAGACTGACTGGAAAAGCTCTGGTTATAACTGGACTGGCACTGGCTTTGCTGTTTTAAAGTTTCTGGTTCATTATCAGGAGGAACTGGAGCATTCATATTGAATACCATTTGCATGGATTAGAATGGAGCTGCATTTACATTGATTCCACTGCTATGTAAAGGTTTGCTCATCCCAGCCTGGAAAACCTGAGGCTGAGAAGCAGCAGGAAGGGATGAGGACACTGTGGTCTGGTCTGGTCTCTATTTAGATTGTTGCCTGAATCTGATCAATTGGTTCCTTTTGTGGCCGCTGCTCTGTGGCATGTGAAGGCTGGTACAATGGTTGAGATGCTGTGTATCCCTCACTCATGGACAAAACCAAAGGAACCTGTGTAGCTTCTGGTTGTACAGAAACTTGATTAGGCTGAGCAAGTCTAGATTCAGAATGAACAGGAGGGCAAAGCAGCTGGGGCATGTCCATGTTTTGTGTTGGATTCATAGGCTGTGCAGATACAATGGCAGGATCAAGAGTCTGGTTTTCAGAATCCAGCACTGAATCCTGAATGAAATTATAGGGCCCCTGAATTTGTGCCATAAGATCTTGTACTCACTGTCTTCTCACAAGGGGCTCTGCCTCAGCTACCAGAGTCATTGAGTGGGGCTCTGGTACTGAAGGAGATGCAGCCTGAGGTTGCTGCTGGAGTGAATTTACCACCTCAACGGTTTCCACTGTCCATTTATCTACCTGCTCCTTCTCACCACTGCTGAACTGGGTTTCTGCCATAAATTGTCTATTTACGTACTCCACTGATTCGACTTCACTTTGCTCAGTGTATTCTTCTGCTGGCTCAGGTTCAGCTTCAGAGACCTGGTCTTCCACTGTAGGCGCTGAGGCTGCCTCCTCTTCCTCACACAGACCATTCTGGTGGTTATGGGTGCTGTCAAAGTAGTTTGAAATACATGCTGAATGATTTCCTTTAGAGCCTTATAAGTTGTCCCACACACAGATTTTTCCTTCCCCTCCAGCAAGTCCCACAGGTGAATGGAGGCATGTTCATACTGCTCACTCAGCCTTAGGCTCATGCCCCGCTCGGGGTCCGCTAACTTGCAAAACTTGTCCAGCAGTGACAACTCCTCCTCCGACAGGATCGGTACTCAGCCAAGCCTTGTTTCAAGTCAGTTTTCACTTCATCATCTCCTAATTTTTCCAAAATATACTGTAGCTCAAGTACAGTTTTTAAACGTTTCTGTTCAGCTTCTTCTCTCATAAGCTGTTCCCGGCGTGCTGTCTTCTTTATTGTTTTCTGAATATCTTGACTTAATGCCATAAAACTCCTCTGTAACTCTTTTGCAAATTCCAAATTATTTGTGACTTCCTGGTACTGAGATACAGCATTCAGCTGGTCTTGATTAAGCCTCTCTCCTTTGTTCATTCGTTCTTGGTAATCACCAAACTTACCATTTTTCTTCTCCAGGTTCCGAAGTTTCTTTTCTGTTACCCCGAGGATCTGCTTCATGGCCTCGGTCTGGATCGTGCCAGTGCCCGATGCTAGGTGCCCTGGCCCCCGCCACCACCTCACTCCCAGAGGAACACAATGTCAGTGGTGGTGGTGGTCTGGACAACTTGCTGCCGCTTCCACTGTGGCTGGTGGCAGAGGGTATTTTTGAGACCCAGAGGAGAGAGAAGAAAAAGTGGAAGGACAAGAGCGGCGAGTCAGGAGATGAATGGGGCCAGACATAAGTATCAGTTTTTAAAAAAGAGATAGCTCATGAAGTCTTTTCCTATGCCAATGTCTTCAAGAGTTCTACCTAACTTATCTTCCAGCAAGTTTAGTGTTTCTGTCTTAATATTTAGATCTTTA
>NW_004624734.1:20841101-20857481 GCF_000247695.1 Heterocephalus glaber | reverse complement strand
GATCCTCTTTTGTTGCCAGTTCAGAGAGTCCATGTGGTTGAGTATCAGGTTGTTCCATCTCGTTTCCCTTTGGGGTTGCTGTAGGTGATCCAGCAGTCTGTTTTTGAGACTTGTTTGTGTGTCTTCTCATTTCCACAAGAAGGGGTATTTCTGGTGCCCATGCGGCTCACCTTCTCTGCCCTAGGAGCTTGGGATAGCAGTGGGGGAGCTTCCTTCTGGGTTCTGGGACTGGCTCAGCTTCTCTGCCCTAGGAGCTTGAGATGGCAGTGGGGGAGCTTCCTTCCGGGTGCTGGGACTGGCTCACTTTCTCTGCCCTAGGAGCCTGGGATGGCAGCAGGGGAGCTTCCTTTGGGCCCTGGGACCAGCTGAGCTTCTCTGCCCTAGGAGCCTGGGATGGAGGTGGGGAGTTTCCTGGGTGTACAAAATACGTTAATCTCCCCCCAGTTGGGACTCAAGTCCAATGCTCAGCTCGGGTCCTGGCCAGTAATAAACTCCTATGTGGATTTAATATTGGTCTCTGGTTGGTTCTCTCTCACTGGGTGTAACATTCTTGGAGGCCCCAGCAAGATAGCCAGCTGCTATAGAGCTTATTATCTTAGAGCCTTTGTTTCTTTTTAGGAGAGACCAGGATCGGACATCGGTGGTGTTTGGCCCCTCTGGACACTGGTCTGCAGAAGGAGAGGCCACCCTGATGGTATTCCAGGGCTCTCGGTAGGCCGGTCCCAGTCGAGCCCTATCGCTGATCAACCGACCTGCAGGAGTTTATCGGGAAAGCCTCTAGAGGTAAGAATTGAATGATTCTTAGTGCACTGTGGGTAGGTAAGAGGAAGCTGGATGTGGCACAGGTTACCTTACCTAGAATCTCTTTGTGATGGCAAGCAGACTCATCTGGGTTGGAGTCCTCAGAAGAGCAATTCCCTGGGCGGGGTCGGAATCCATTCAGGCCCAGAGCTTTTACTTGGCCAAAGTTTGTCTTTGTCTGTTTATTGTTGTCTGTCTGCTTGCTCTGTGTGCCTTTTGTGTTTTCATAGGCTAAAATTATGGGTTCCTCACAGTCCACAGAAAGAACCCCACTTGATTGTGTTTTGAATAACTTCAAAAAAATTTATTCCACAGACATAGAAGATAAATACGACATGAAATTTTCCGAAGGCAAATTGTGAACTCTGTGTCAATCAGAATGGCCAAGTTTTGAAGTCAGTTGGCCCCCAGTGGAAATTTATTCTGTGCACATTGCTCGCAAGGTTTGAAATGTGGTCACGGGAGTTGGGGCCCTACAGGTCCCGATCGACCTTTGGCACTCGATCGGGACAGGACTATGGTCCATCAGCCCTGTCTTCCTCCTCCCTTTTTCCTTTAAAACAGACAGAGCCCAGGGGAGGATTGATTTATGTCCCTTTTACAACTAGTGATCTTTACAATTGGAAACATCAAAATCCCCCCTTCTCTAAAAAACCTCAGGCATGAATCCCTTCTTGATTCTGTTTTTCATACCCATCAGCCAACCTGAGATGATTGCCAGCAGCTTTTACAGATCCTGTTCACAACTGAGGAATGGGACCGCATTTATCAACAGGCAGTCAACGAGGCCCTGGGGCCAAACCCCGGTGTCACTCCCAGAACTCCGGGGCATTCAGCCAAGGCTGAAACAGTAGTTCTGTCGTGACACCCTAAATGGGACCCCAATGATGATGATGGTAAGAGGAGGCTGGGGACCTACTGCCAGCACTTATTAGGGGGACTCTGGGCAGCAGCCAGAAAGCCCACTAATTTGAGTAAGGTAAGTGAGGTTTGCCAGGGAAAAAAAACGGAGTCTCTGGCTGCATTTTTGGAGAGAATCTCGGAAGCCTATAGAGTTTTCACTCCTGTTGACCCAGAGGCTCCCGAAAATACAGCAGCTTTAAATCTGGCCTTTGTTTCCCAGTAGGCCCCAGACATTAGAAAAAAAATTACAGAAATTGGAGGGATTTGAGGGAAAGAATAAAACTGAACTCCTGAACATAGCCCAGAAAGTTTATGATAACCGTGATACCCCCCGAGGATGTCCTAGCCAAGAAACTGGGGAAAGTCACTATTGCTGCACTCCAGACACAAGAGACAGTCCCTCCAGACAGAAAAAGAGAAAGCTGCCTTTTTGGCTTTAAAGAAAGCCTTAGTGTCAGCACCAGCCCTGGCCCTACCTGATGTCACCAAGCCCTTTTGGTTGTCTGTGGCTAAATGAGGGGGCATAGCCAAAAAAGTGCTAGCTTAGACATTAGGGCCTTAAAACAGACCTGTGGCCTACTGTCTAAAAGACTTGATCCTGTGGCAAGTGGATGGTCTACCTGTTTGAGGGCAGTTGCAGCCACTGCCCTCCTGGTCAAGGAGGCGGATAAGCTCAGCCTGGGACAGGACCTGGTCATCACCACACCCCATGTGGTGGAAACATTGCTGAGAGGAGCCCCACAATGATGGCTCTCCAATGCTCACCTGACTCAGTACCAGGCTCTGTTGCTGGATGCTCCATGCATCAAATTCACCTGACAAATGACCTTCAATCTGGCCACCTTATTCCCAGACTCCGACTCATACACATGCCCCTCCATGACTGTCTGGACACTCTGACAACTTCCACCACCAACTGCCCAGATCTGACTGATGTTCCCCTGTAAAGCCCAGATGAGACCTTCTTCACTGATGGAAACAGCTTCATGAAAGACAGTCAGGTATGCGGGGGCAGCCGTAGTCAGTCCAGGAAAACAGGTACACTGGACACAGGCATTAAGCCAAACGACTTCAATGCAGAGGGCTGAACTAATAGCCTTAACTCAAGCCCTGTTAGGTTGAGACAAGGCTGTAAACATCTACACTGACAGCCCATATGCATTCGCCACTGTCCATGTGGATGGCGACATCTACAGACAGAGAGGGCTATTGACATCAAAAGGGAAAACTATCAAAAAAAAATTTTGGGCCTTATTAGAGACAATTTGGGAACCCAGGGCATTGGCCATTATTCATTACAAAAGCCACCAAAAAAGAGACAGCTTCAAGGCCTGCAGTAACTGAGAGGCCGATGATGCTGCCCGACAAGTGGCCAGAGAACCAGTGGGGCCAATAGACATTCTGCCCATCTGACCCTTTGGCTACCTACCAGAAAAGCCCACATACACACCCCCCCAAAAAAAACCAAAAACGAGGGGGTACAAAACTGGACTCAGGCTGGTGGAAAGGGACAAACAAATTTGTCTCCCCTGAGCCCTGGGGTGACTTGTTCATCAGTTACATGACTTAACTCACCTGGGAGAATCAAAGTTAAAAAGACTAATGAGCTCTAAGTTTTCAATCCCAGGACTGACCTCTATGGTCCAGGACATCAGTTCCAGGTGTCAGGTGTGTTCACAGTTAAACTCCAAGGTGAGACCAAGGAGCAAAGGTAATCGACTACAGGGAAGAGACCCAGGGGAACCCTGGGAACTGGATTTCACTGAAATAAAATCCAGCTATAGGTTCAAATATTTACTGGTATTGGTTGACACCTACTCAGGTTGGGTAAAAGCTTTCCCCACTCGTGGAAAATCAGCCAACATAGTAACTAAGGTTTTGCTCCAGGAGATAGTTCCCTGATTTGACATCCCTCGTTACCTAGGGTCTGACAATGGGCGGGCCTTCACAGCACAGATATCCAAATTGTTGACAAGGGCACTACATATTGATTGGAAGTTACCCTGTGCCTATCACCCACAAAGTTCAGGGCAAGTAAAAAGGATAGCTAGGACCCTGAAAGAAACCCTGACTAAATATGTTCTAGAAACTGGTGGTAGGTGGCCCGATCTGCTTCCTCTAGCCTTGTTAAGAGTTAGATGTACCCCATATGTGACAAGTTCACCCCTTTTGAAATCCTGTATGGGAGGCCACCGCCACTCCTCCCTAAGTTAAACCTTGAAGAGATAACAGAGAGTTCTTGTGTCTCTTTACTTCAGTCTCTTCAAACCTTACAGATTCTTCAGAGTGAGATCCAGGCTACAAAACAACAGGCTCGAGAAAAAATCTTTGTGACATTCCAGCCCCACGGTTTCAAGCCAGGAGACCTGGTCCTGATATGCTTGGTTTGCTTGCACTGAGGACTTGACTAAATACATTCCCAAATCAGTCTTGGCTACCCAATCTGCCACTTTATTTTGTGTCACCATGTATGTTGTTCCACAAGTCTTGTATTACAATAAAAAAGGGGGCCGTGAACACCTGGGATTAACCACTGAACACTATAGGAGTAAATGGGCTGCCCCTGTTTTAGTGCCCATTCTGGTGGGACTAGGAATAGCCAGGTCAGTGGCTATTAGAACTTCCTCCCTGATCCTTCAGGACACAAATTTTAAAGCCCCAAGCCACCAAGTAGCCAGAGATTTGGGTCACTTGAAAGACTCGATCTCTAGGTTAAAAAACCAGGTTGATTCCCTAGCTAAAATGGTCCTGCAAAATCAAAGGGGACTTGACCTCCTGTTCATAAAACAAGGAGGGTTATGTGTAGCCCTAGAAAAAAAAAACCTGTTGCTTCTATGCTAATCAGTCTGGTGTCATTAGTGATACCTTAGCTATGGTCAGGGAAAATTTAAAGACTAAATATGCTCAACAAAAGGATCAAAATTGGTTTCAAAAACTATTTGACTGGTCCCCATGGTTAACTACCCTAGTTTCTGCTGTAGCAGGCCCCTTAGTTATCTTACTTCTGCTTTTGCTCGTGGGACCTTACATTATAATTGCTCTGACTAAATATGTTAGACAGAGGGTTGATACAGTTAAACCGATGGTGTTGAGACAAAATTATGAGGTTTTTAGAAGATGTTTTAGAGGAAGAATCTGAAAAATAAATACAGAAATCAAAGATTTGATTAAGTTACAAGAACCAGTGGGGAATGAAGGACCCTAGTTAGCAAGACAGACTCCATAGTGCTACTGAAAGACCCAACCTGCCTGCCCTTTAGATGAACTCAAAAGGAGGAAGCTTAGAAACCTCCTGCCCTTAGAGTCTCTTAAAAACAACAATTAATCAACTATTGTTTTACAAATGTTCTAACAGCAGGACATTCTGCTTCTGTACCTTTTGCTTGCTTTACTAGTTCTATCCCATAGAGGGGCCTAGAAACTGCTGGCCTCAAAGGTGTATAAAATATGTTAATCTCCCCCCAGTCGAGGCTCGAGTCCGACGCTCGGCTCAGGTCCCGGCCGGTAAAAAACTCCTGTGTGGATTTAATATCGGTCTCTGGTTGGTTCTCTCTCACTGGGTGTAACAGAAATGAAAAGAAGAATACTATTTTGAGGCATATAAAATTATGAAATTCAGATTTTTGGCACTCATTATGTGTCAATGGCACACAGCTACACTCATTTATTCTCATGTTGTGTATGGTTATCTTGTGCTACAACAGCAGAGTTACATAGTTGTGACAGAAGCTGTATAGCCTAGAGAGCTTAGCTTGTTTGTCACCAGGTGGGGTCCAAGATTGGGACTCTCATCCTCGGGCAGGTTATGGGTCTGCTAACTTAAGTCACAGAGAAAGAATTTTTCGGGATGCATCAGTGAGGGACATAAACAGATTTTATTAGACTTAAGAAGTACACTCTCAGAGAAAACAGAGTGAGGGTCCTTAAGAGAGAGGTGCTTTATGATCTGGGGTTGGGGTTTTTATGTGGTCTTGGGAGTGTCCTCAAGACAGGTAATCTAGAATGTATATTCATTCCTAGTGCTGGTCTGGTTACCCGTTAGTTGGCTGTGTTAAGATCCAAATCATTTGCCTATGTTTTGAAGTTTAGAGATATGGAAACCACTTAACAGTACTGTCTCCTTGAGGGTGGAAGTCTCTGGGGGTTGTGAATCTACAGCATTGGAGGAAAAATGTGATCTCAGTTTATAGGTAAAAAGCATGGGCCTGATTTATAGGAGAGAAGCACAGGGCCCAGTTTACAAAATTATTGTATCTTTAAGGCCTTGGAACTTTTAGAGTGAGTTTCCTGGAAGGGAAAAGAGAGCGATGTAACCTTGGGTAACTTTGATTATATCCTGAAATTGCAGTTTTCTTAAAAGTACAATTGTGTGTGTGCGCATGCATGTGTGTGTGTGTGTGTGTGTGTGTGTGTGTGTGTGTGTGTGTGTGACAGAGAGAGAGAGAGAGAGAGACAGACTTGGGATTGAACACAGAATCTTTCCACTGAGCTACATCTCCGGCTCTTTCTATTCTTTTAATTTTGAGACAGAATCTCACTGAGTTGCTAAAATGCCCAGGCTAGACTTGAACTTGCAATCCTCCTGCCACAGCCTCCTAGAGTGCTGGAATTACAAGCATGCACCGCTATGCAGAAGGACAAGTTTCTAATTACGATTTTCCTTTACTGCTTTCTACTTATTTTAATTTCTTCTATCATACCTCATGTTGACTCTCTAGCCCTTTACAGAGTTTACCAACCTCTGGTGTATTCTCAGCGGATCAGTTAGAGCTGTTCCCTGGACACTTAAGTCAGATTAGATCATTCTCTGCAGGCTCTAAGAGGCTCTCCAGTTCTCTCAGAGCAAAAGCCAGTCCTTACATGAGGCGTGCATGACGTGGCCTGATTGCTTTTTTGGTTTTGTCTCTCACAAATCTCCTTGCTGATCTCAATCTAGCTGCTCTGGCTTTCTGCTATTCCTTGATTATAGGAATACACTGCTCAGCAATGACTGTGGCCTTGGCTTATCACTGTCTGGAATGTTTTCCCCTTTATAGCTGAATGGGTAAGCCCCTCACCTCCATCAAGTAGTGCCTGTTTAGACAGGCCTCACCTAACTGAAAATTAACTGCAACTTGTCCCATGATATGACCCTGGTCCCCTCATTCTGCCCTACTTTTCCTTGTTTCTTACTACAAATATCTCTTTCTAACATACTATATAGCTTACTTATGTATCATGTTAAAATGAATGAACATAAGCTCCACAGGGCAGATATCTTTGTTGCTTTTATCCACTGGTGTATCCAGGAGCCTAAACAAATCCCTGGCACATAATAAGTGTTCAATAAATATTTGTTGGATTTGAATTTTATTTCTGATATATTATTTTTAATATTTATGTTTCATGATGAGTCCTTAAAAATACATCCTTCCAGATCCGTACAATAAGCACATCTCTGGTATGGCATAACTATTCAACAATTATCTTATCTTTCTTATGATATAAGTAGACATTCTGTGGGTTAAAAATTAGAGATGGCCTTATATAAATTCTTAAAGACTATGAGAAAAGTCATACCATTTCCTCTGCAAGAAGCCCATTTACTGAATAATCAATTTTACAGTAAAGAAGATTACCATCTGAAAACCTCTGCAGCTTTCAAAAATTCATCCTCATCTTTCTTTCTAAAAGCACAGAGAACTGGTGATCCATATCTAAGAAAAAGTATTTGGCTAGAGCTTTTATTTAGCTTAATTCATTATGCATTTTCTGGTATCCTTTACCTGCAAGGCATGTAAAAGTGTTTTTCTGTGTTTTTTTTAACTGTGTCTAAACCTTTAGAAAACTTACAATCTAGAAAGAAAGTGTCACAGGAATAAAAAAATTTATTAGACAAAATTTCTGAACATAACTGTAGAGCAGTGCTGCTTCATAGAAATACAATGCAAGTTTCTATGTAATTGTACATTTTCTAGCACCCACATGAAAAAAAGGTAAGAAGAAAAGAGTAAAATTAATTTAATAATATACTTTAACCCAATATATACAAAATATTGATTTGATATTAAATCATTATAAAATTATTGACTTTTTATATATTTTTTTCTTCCTACTAAATCTTAGGAATTCAGGGTATACTTAAGACACATTGCAACTTGAGAGCTAAATTTTCTTCAGAAAAATTTGATCCATATTCCAAGCTCATAACATTTACACTTGTACCATATAAGACTTGGACCTCTTAAAACTTACACTTGTAATATTTAACATTTACATACCCAGATGGTACTAAATAAATTTTAAAGTTTTCCAAACTGAACTGAGTACAATAATCCCTGCTTACCTGTAGTTTTGCTTTCCATAGTTTCAGTTAACAGTAGTTAGTTGCAGTCCCAAAATCCTTAGTGAAAAATTCCAGAAATAAATTTTTAAATTTTAAATTGAGTACTATTGTGAGCAGCATGGTGAAATCTCACATTCTCTACATTCCAGACCACCTGGATGTGAAGCATCACTCTCTCCAGCCCTTCCACACTGTGTAGACTGTTGGCCCATTAGTCATTTAAGAGCTTAGTTATTTGATCAACTGTTACAATATTGCACTGCTTCAAATAATCGGTAATTTAATGAACAATATCACCAAAGCAAATATTAGTGATGCAGGCAGTTCAGATATGCTAAAGAGAAGTTTTGAAGCTCTTCATTTAAGTCAACAGGTGAAAGTTTTCAATTTAAGAAAGAATGGGGGGAAAAAGTCACACACTGCAGTTGCTAAAATCTATGGTAAGAATAAATCTTTCTGTGAAGCTGTGAAGAATTAAAAAGAAACTAATGCTAGTTTTGCTGTCGTACCTCACACTGCAGAGACTGACCGCTATGGGCTACACCACTACTGCCTTCTGGGTTTGAGTGAATTTGGCAATAGGGGCACTGGCTTGAAATCAGCATACAAAAGAAGGGACAGTTTGGATATTAGCCCTATGTTACGGTTTAAACCCAAATGTCCTCCAAAAGTCTCATTCATTGAGAGGCGAGGGTTTCAGAAGATCATGGGGCACTATACTCAAACTCATCAGTGGAGGAATGCACTACTGAGATCATCGCTGAATGTGCCTTTAGGAGGTGGTGCAGGACACTGGGGACAGGACCTAGAAAAGTGTGTTCTTGACCCACCTCCTCCCCTTTCTCTCTCTGCTTCCTGGCTGCCATGAAGTGACCAGCTTTCCTCCACCATGACCTTCTACCATGCCATTTCTGCCTTGGGGCTAGCCAACCATGGACTGAATCCACTGAGATTGTGAGCCAATTATACCTCTGCTCCTTTAAATCGCAAGTGTTGAGTGTTTTTTCCCAGTGACAGGAAAGTGACAAATGCACTCCAGCTCCTTTCCTGCTTCTTGGCTGTTCAGGTAGTGGTAGATTCAGGCTCTTGTCTTCTGTGACTCCAGGTTTTTTCCAAGGTCCTGTTTCACTGCTGGTTTTCCTTGCCTACTCAGCCCTAGGAGTGATTCTAATAGCTTTGGCATGGCTAATTCCTGGGTGATACATCATTCCTGATTGGCTCCCTCAACCTCTCCCACCATTCTGTAACTAGTCTGTAAATTCTTCTCAGTGAAATCCTTTGGGTGGACCATTTGTTTCCTGTCAGGATCTTCACTGATTCAGATAGGTGGAAACCAGATCAAGGACTATCCAGTCCTCTTAGCTGGCTCTTCACTAGATAGTTTATCCCTCTGTAAAAAGCCATATTTGCATGTTAACTCCTGCAATACATTTTCAACCTGCAATATTATAACAGAGTCTTGGGAGCTATCTTAGTGATAACCAGTATCTCATAGAAGTTTAGTCAGCTGTATGATTTTTCTCTCGAAGTGTCTACTCTTAAATGTGTCTGGGCTACCAAGTAACCAGGCTAACCCCTTTAATCCCACAGCATAGGATTAATTCCCTTTTAAAAATCAATCCCCTGCCTTTGTGAGACCAAAGTAACTTCATTTTGCTTATGTGAGACCAGAATGACTCCATTTTGCCCAAAATGGAGTAGTCTCCTTTGTCCTCTCACATTAATGATTAAAATGTGCTTGATCTAGGACAAAAGACACAATCTGTAACACAAGATTCCTCAGTTTATTACTCAGCCATCTGTTTACCCAGAAAATGAACATCCTGGGCCCACTATCTGTAGGAACAATCTGTTAATGTGCTGACTATCCACACAGGGTGGTCGTGACTATTAGTCAGGATGTCTGCTGACCATCAGTATGTGACAGTGGGCCACTAACCTTTGTCCCCCTTTTCCCTTGTAAAACCTATACATAATCCCCCTCAACCCCCCAATGAGCCTAGCCAATCAGAAATCTACACTTCATGCATGCTAAGTGCCGACCAATCATTGTAATTGCTAGATGAAACCTTGCTGTAACTTCTATAAAAATCCCGCTAATTTGGAACTCGGGGCTCTCAATCTCGATCTGCTGTGTCGGTGACAATTGAGAGTCCCTACTTAAGCGTGAATAAATGACCCTCATGTGCTTACATCAGAAACGGCCTCCTGGTGGTCTTTGGGACTTCACAATCTGGGCACTACACCTTCAAAAATTGGCAATGGAGATGTCCAGGAGAAGAAGACCAGAACTTGAAGATCTAATAATTAATATCCTCTCTTTGTGAAGGGTCTTGGCCCTTGCTCAACTTGAATCTCAGTTTGATTTTACTAGAAAATCAACATAAAATTTTAATGTTTACTTTATGGTAAGGTACAAATGGTTTCCCACAAATTAAACACACATGATTTCACACTGCGACTGAAGAGGGCCTTGACTCTTCACATGTGGTGTGTGTTTACACCTAAGCTCTGACCTGTGTCCCAGGTAAGTTCAGCTGCTAGGAAGCTGAGGTCTGCAATGGCAGCCCAAGAGGATCCAGCAGACTCAGCCTCAGAGTCAGAATGTGGCAGGGTTTGAAATTTACTTCAAATAGGGGGGAAGACTGACATGACCTGAACAAAGAGCCTTTCTGAAAAGAATTTAAGGAAAATGGGGGTGGGGGGCAGAGGGGAGAGAGACAAGAGAGACGAGAGAGATGAGAGAGATGAGAGAGATGAGAGAGATGAGAGATGAGAGAGAGAGAGAGAGAGAGAGAGAGAGAGAGAGAGAGACTGAGATTTAATGTAATGCACCTGCGTCACTGGGTGCTTATTACAGACACTTACTCAGCAGGTCAGGTCAGTGAATGAGGTCAAGAACTTGCCAGACTGAAGGGTCATTGTCAACCAATGGAACAAAGACAGAAAAGAAGGAGGTAGAAAGTTAGATAGCTCTGGCTGAGAATAAGGCACAGCCTTCTTTCACGAGCTGCTTAAATATATCTTTCTCGCCAGAGAATTAGTGGCCTGTCAATATATTCACAGTTGACTGACATCACGTATGGAAGCCCAGCCTGCCTCACTACAGGCTGCACAGCTGAAACAGGGAAGGTGCCTCTCATAGCCATCCCCACGAGTAACTCACATGTCTCCCTATCCCTCGCCCTTGCCTCTAGCCCTCCGAGCCAGCACACTGTAATAATAACTAATTGTTTTGCTGCAGGCTCACAGTGCAGGGAATACAAAACCACTGTCAGTGAGTGAGCCTGAAACAGTTATGCTCGTTTACGTTTTTGCATTGGTCTGTAACCGAGGTCATGAGTTAGGCACCACCACATTAGCCCAACCCTAACAGTACCAGACATCAACAAATAAAAAAGATTTTCATCATTTTATGAGGCCCCTCAGCACCTCGTTTTAATTAAAATTCCCTAAGATTGTCCCATTTAATAATGAGAAAAGAATTGGGAAATGGTAGATTGGCCTAGCTCCTTCCGACCCCCACCTGCCCGCATAGGTGCCATTATAAACTACTCAGGTGGTTTTGAAAACAAGCTTACTATCTCAAAAAGAATAGGACTTTTGAATTCAGGCAACCTGACACCAGGTTGTTTTGTAAATAAATAATCAAGAGGCATAAATTAATCTACGAATCACACCAGAGAGAAATGATGATTGCAGCCTAATAACTTAAATTTTCCCATGTTGCGCATTAGACTTTGCAGGACTGTCTCATCCTAAATTTCTCATAAAAATCAGACTGTATTCCCTGGGTGACGCCACAGCCACTGACTTAGGCCCCTATGATGCAACCCCCATCTGTATACTGAACTCTAGCCAAATCTTAAATCCAAAGCAAGATAATTCCAGGAAGTATTATCAGCGTCCATAAGAAAAGGCAGACTTGAGGTCATTCTACTTCTGCTTTGCTAGATAGCTTTCCGCTTTTATGAAAGTTCACAAAGTCAGAAATCAACCTTGGTAGTCAAGAAAGCCTAGTGCTGTCCAGCATCAGAGTATGTTCTGAGGGTAACAGGGAGGAGCATAAAAGGGGTATCAACCCTTAAGCCTCTAAGGAAAACGTTACAAACTTGGAGATGGTGCATATTTGTAGGTGAAATCAATTAAATTTATAAAACAAAATGTTGACAAACTTCATTTAAAGTAAAGCAACATTTATACTCTGCCCTTCACATAAACCAAAGCACAAGCCGCACATTACAGAATACTGAGTTGTTCAAACACATACATAAATCTAGGGTTTTAGGCAATAAGCCTTATGCTGATGGCTTTTGGGAAACAATAGAAGGTAATTAACTTGGAAAAACTACCAATGGTAAATTATAAATGTGACCACTGCATAATTTAACTATCCCTAGTATCTTTTTCATACTTGCAAAACAAAGTCATGGTTAGGTATTTTATGGCAAAAGCTAATATGTATACTCACCAAACTCATTTCCTCATGTGCTGGGCTCCCACTTACACATGCACTCACCAGATGCCCTCAATGATTGAGATCTGGCAGGTGGAATAGACCCAGGGGTAAAGATCGTCACTTCCGGCCTCTTCAACCATCCCACACTATGTTCTTGAACTTTCTATCTTCCATATTTGCTAGACAGGTACAAAAGATCCTGAGGAAGGGGAAAGCGTGTTTGTACTCTGTGGGCAGATGATCCACAGCCTGCATCCCTGAATGACTGCACTGCTCAGCTGTCAATACTAAGCTGTATCAGACAGTGACAATCACGGGAAACAAACTTTTACTGAGTTAAGCCACTGAATTCTTGAATTGCATGAACATTGCTGAAGTTCACTTTCTTGGACTAATTCATATTCTTACACTGTATTCTCTCCTTTTATTTCAGAATTTGAACAACTATGGACAATATGTATTTATTTTTTCCATAATTCAAACATACTGTAATTCCTTCTCAATGTTACTTGAGCTAGGCAAGTTCTTCTATGTCAAAACAATTGGACACCAAATAACATAAGAGATGTGCAATCATCTTGCATACAGTCCTTTAGACACCCATGCTGTCATGGTTTAAAGATGCAGCATCTCCCAAAGACTTGTGTCTTGAGGGCTTGACCCACAATGCAGCAGTGCTCCAAGCTGGGGCTGAGAGAGGTGACTGCGTCATGAATTCATAGCAGAATGGGCTTTTAGGAAGGGGGCCCAGTTGGAGAAATGAGTTTATTGGGTCTGCGCCTTCAAAGGCTGTGTCTTGTCCTGGCCCATCCTCCCTCATCCCAACTCCTCTGCTTCCAGGTGCCACGAGGTGAGCAGCTTTGTTCTACCACAGCCCTCCACTCTCATATTCTGCCTCACCTTAAGCCCAGGAAGGACTGAACCAGCTGACCTTGGACTAAAACCTCTGAAACTAGATCCAAAATAAATCTTCCCTGCTCTAAGTTGATATTCTCAGGTATTTGTCTCAGGGATGTGAAGCTGACAGACATACATGCTATCTCATTATGCTAAATTTGGAATTAAAATATTCTCAAAGAATTAGCATGAAAACCCAAAGAATAAATAGGAGAAATTTTTTAATTGGTTAAAGTCCTTCTTTCATTATTATCTCTATTCGTCAACAGATGAATGGATAGAGAAAATGTACTATTTCCACATGTTGGAGTACTACTGTCATAAAAAATAAGTTTGAGTTATTTGTAGGAAGATGACACAAGAATTTTTAAGTGAAATAAATCAGACACAGAAGTTTAAATATGCATAGGTTCTCTTATATGAGAAACCCAAAGTACAAATAATTTAAAGAGAAAAGTAAAAGATAGATAATAGGAAACAGGGAGATAGATCCTTTGCAAAGAAGAGGACCAAGGGATGGAAGGAGGAAGAAGGGAGAAGTGAGGAAGAGGAGGAAAAAGAATTAAGGTGTGTTAGGTGCATGGACCAACTCGCCACAACGAATGTAATCATTACGTACGGCAAACATGCACATATAAAACATTTTTAATTAAAATAAATAATTTCTCACTGGCCATTTCCTGAAAAGATAAATTTTTTCTTTGTGACACACTTCTGTCAATGAATGCCCCTAAATTTTACAGGAAATCACTATGATTTCCCATCTCTCAGTCCAGTCAAATTGACACATAAAACTATCACAGGACCTATTAATTCTATTTGTTTTCTTTTCAAATTATAGAGGAAATCACATTAAAACCTTATTCTCAGAATAATTTTGACTTTTTTGACCCCTGCCCTAATGCTGTATAGCTAATAAAATCATATGAGTTATCTGAACTCAATAAAAAATCAGTACATATCCAGAACAAGTATATTTCAAAATCCGTAAGAGGAAGGAACAGAGTTTTCATCATTTATAGATCTCTGCTAGTCCAAAGCAAAATATCAAAAATTGAATAACCAAACTGCAGTTTTCAAGTAGAATTAACTTAGTCTAGGGGGTAGTAATAATGGCATAAACAAAACATTTTTGACACCAGTATTTTATCTTTTAATTTTTGTTACATATTTATACACGAGAAAGATTTAGTGGCTATCATTTCTGAAGATAAACAACTAAATGGAAATAAAAGCTTACAATGTTTTTGTTTATATAAAGAACTCTCATTGTCTACAAGTCAGAGTAATTAAATTTTACTTTCAAGATTTCCCACATTAATTTGTTCCTATAGTCAGTAGACTTAGCCCTGCTTATTAATTTCTTCTCCTTCATCCTTCTGTCCTCCTACTACTTCCCATAATCTTTTTCCTAAAAATCATTTTCTCTTCTTTTGCCCCAGGCCAGTATAAGTAGTAAATATATCTTTATTTCATCCTCACAAAAAATATTTTTCTAAAAGATGTTTTTATTTCATTCTCACCAAAAATATGTTAGCTTAGCACAGGCTTCTAGATGAATTATTTCTCCTTAGCATTCTGAACATACTAACTAGACCATTGTTCTTGTTTCTGTGAGGAACCATTGTTAGTGGGTAAGGAGTTAGACTCTAAAGTTAGACTGGGTCCACCCTTGGCACTACCACTCACTTGCTGTATGACTTTGGACAAGATCCATAATCTTTCTGTGACTCAATTTTCCTATCTGTAAAATGAGGAGGGCTCTAAGGCATACTACATTGGGTTACTTGAAAATTCATATACTGTATAGCTAGTATCTTGGTTCTAAAAAGCATTTGCTATTTTTATTTATCTGGTTTGGGACTAGATGTCTTCTTGAATCTGGTGAATTGTGTTGTTACAATTTCTCTAGAAAAAGTCTTGGTCAGTATCTCTTCAAATCTTGCCTTTCTTTCTTCCCACGCCTCCCCATGGGAACTCCTAATAAATGTATGCTAGGCTTTGTCATTACAATCCCCATTCCTAGTAACCTCTCCAAGTTTGGACATCTTTCTTTTTGTGGGCTGTGCTTTAGGTGATTTCCTAAAAACTATTTCCATATTCTCTTTTTAGTTATGAATATTCTCCCACATAACCCATTACTTTTTTAAATTAATTTTAAAGACATGGATTTTCAGGCATGTATTAATCAGGGGAGGTTTATTATAGGAACTGGCTCATGCAATTATGGAGGCTAAGAGGTTCCCCTGATACACCATATGCAAGCTGGAGGGCCAGGGGGTTGACAGTGCAATTGGGGTGAGTCTGTTTGAGAACCAGGGGCTCTGATGACCAAGAGCAGAAGATGGGTGTCCCAGCTTAAGAAGGCTCAGAGAAATCCCTCTTCCTCTGCTTTCTTGTTCTGTTGGTCCTAAGAGATTTGATGCTGCTGCCCAAATTGAAGAGGGCAGATTTTCTTTACTCAGGCTACTGACTCAGATGCTAAATCTTCCAGAAAGACCCACACAGAAATGCCCAGACATGATGTTTATCACTACCCATGCATCCCTTGGCTTAGTTGAGCTGACAGACAGTTCACTCTCACAAGTCCTTTTAATTCCATTTCTTTTACTTTGTTTTCAGATACAACTTTTTTTTATTATAGTGTTGTGATTTACTTGTGAGTATAGGATTCATCTATTTAATTATTTTAAACATATTTATATAATTTTGCTCGTTCTATTATTTTGAACTTTAGGCTGTAAATTCTGTTGTGATGTCATCTGGAGTTCCCTTAGAATAAGCTGGCTCCTCACAAAACCTGTAATTTTGGCCTGTGAGCAACTTGTTAGTGAGGCTTCACTTTTGCTATTAGAGTTAAATCAAATAGCACTAGATGGATGGAAGCATTATATGCAGAAATATTGCTTTGCTTCTGATACACACTTGGTATATTTACAGGGTCAATTATCATTATTATTATTATTATTATTATTATTATTATTATTATTCTTGG
>NW_004624734.1:20796189-20834268 GCF_000247695.1 Heterocephalus glaber | reverse complement strand
CAGCTATTCCCCTGCTGGGGATCTTCCCAAAAGAATTAAAAGAATCATAACACAGAGATATATGTGCACCCATTTATAGCAGCACAGTTTGTAATAGCTAAAGCTTGGAAATATCCCAAGTGCCCATCAACTGGAAACTGGATAAAGATGTGGTTTTTTTATAAAATGGAGTACTACTCAGTCATAAAGAACAAGACACTAGAGACATTTATAGCTAAATGGATGCCTATTGAGGCGATACTCTTAAATGAAATAAATAGGACACACATGTGTAAATACTGAATAGTTTCTCTAGTGTGAGAAACTGAGAGTGTAAATAAGGATTAAAATGATTAAAATGAATAATTGATAATTTGAAATAGGAAGGAAAGGTCTAAACGGGTAGGGGTGGTGGGAGGGGAAGGGGAAAGGAAAGGAGGGAAAGGGAAAATTATGAGAAAATTTAAAAAATGGAAACAAAGTCTATGTAAATAGGGAAGGGTGAAGGGTGTGAAGGGTGCACAGGTAATGGGGAAAAAATAAGAACCAAGATGCATCTTGTACAGGTACAAGCACCCAATGATAAATGTAAACGTATTGTATACCTAAAATGTACCAATAAAAGAATTTAAGGGAAAAAAAACCTAAAAGCCCTTCTCCCTCTATTTCTTAGCCCTAAACTCCAACACGAGAACCTGTGATCATCAGATATTCAAGATCACATTCTTAGAAGATGCTCCCTTGCCCATCAACATCTTTAAGACAGCCATTGATAACTTGAGCCCGATTCCAGTTTCCATAAGGCCTGCTATCCAAGTTCTGTGACACACTATATTTCTATTTTTGCTTAAGCCAGTTTGAGTTGGGTTCCTGTACCTGACTATAAGTAGGTGGTTATACAGGTAACTTCCAGACCCGCTGCTCTTTTCCAAATGAAAGAACAAAGCACAGCAACAACCCCAAGCAACAGCCATGGCATTTCGCTCTGCCATTCTGGAGCACTATTTGAAAACTGAACTTAAGGCAACTTAAATCTAGCTACCAGGATAGCCACTCTGATTGCAATCGGAAGCTCAGGAATGATGACGATGAAACTGGTTTGTCAGTGAGTTAAGAGCCCCTGGGGGTTTTAGTAAACACACCTCCGGTGTTGTGCATGTGGGCCTTGTGCGCGTGGGCCGTGGAGGTGTGCTTTGGGTGCTGTACATGGTCCCTGCCCTCTCTTACATGGTATTTCCCTGCTCTGCTTCCCTGCCACTGCTTCCCTGCTCTGCTTCCCAGCCACTTGTTCCATCACACCCTTCTGCCACGATGCTTCTGCCTTGGTGGTAGCTGATCATGGACTGAATCTTCTGAAACCTGAGCACAGACACTTCCTCCTTTAGGTCGTGTATGTTGGGTATTTGGTCCAGGGATAAAAAGCTAATAGTTAAAAAACTGTTCCTGTCAGACTTACCAAAAGAGAGTGAGCTGAGCAAAAATAACTCTGCCTCACACAAACAAAAACATCAATTTTCCTGTGTGTGGGGGGGTGTAATAAAACCACTCCTTTTCTTTTAATCATTTAACCCTTAGAGGAGGGGAAAACCCGTAACTGACACTTCCCACGACAGCATGGAACAACTCTCCAGTGGCTGTGAAGTCATGGTCCCAGGTGGTGTTTTCATTCATCCCCTTGTCTTTTCAGTGTGTTCCCAGAATCCTCCTCTGAACAGAAACCAGGGCCAGGCTGCCGCACGGCCAAGGCCTCTCATTAACAGGTCTAGCTAAGGGGGAAACCATTTGTTCCAGGCAACAGAGGTGACAGGAAGACCCATTCCATCCAAACTGTGCCAAAGGCAAAGCATCTCTCCAACCTGTCCAACCTTCTTGCAATGTGACCTTATGCAAATCACTTGGCTTCCATAAATCTCTATAAAATGAAAACCTCTTTCCAAGCTATTGTGAGAATTAAGAGCAGGAGAGGTTATTTGGTACTCAAGAAATAAATATTCCTAGTCCCTGTCCCTTTCCTTCCATTAAAACTGTTTTTTCCAAACATGTCTTCTGATTCACCAACAACTGTCTATGAAATCTTTCAATGGCCTCCCCCCACCCTGTCTCAGTACTAGACACTGAGTACTAGCCCAAGGCCTTCACACTGAGCTTACCTCCCACCCCAGAAGGAGCTCACTAAATTCCCCAACCTGGGCTGGAACTTGTGATCCTCCTGCCTCAGCCTCTCAGTGTACTAAGATTACAGGTGTACACCACCACACCTTGGTCTTCTTCCATTTTTAATAGCCTCCCTATTTGAGAACAAGAACTCTCACTAGGTTCCTTTGCTGTGGGAGGTGAATTTCTACATGGATGCTCTGGAATATATGGATGTCAAAAAGAGGAATTTCAGAACATGAAAATAACTAAGTATACATCACAAACATACACTCCACATATTACAGAACATGTAGACTAAATGCCATTTCAGGATAAGGCATGGGGGCTGATACATGTTTATAATAAAGGAGAGGAAGTTGAGGTGGCAGGGAAACCTATGCTGGAACAGATTCAGGGACACAATGATTTTGAAACCTGTTTCATTTCCTACAAATGCACCTCCAGTGGCAGCTTGGACTCTGGAGGGAGACCCTATTTTAAAATAAATAAAATGCTATCCCTCTCCTATACACATCACTCACTCTTCTTCCCCCAGACACATATAAGTAAAGTATGTCTGACAATGGATATCTTACCTATAGTGATTTAACTACTGAATTACAAAAGTATATCTAAAGTGTTTTCTACTCGTTATGACTCAAGGCATTATAAATAGTACAATTTTAAACTGGTAAGACCTCAAACTGATGATATACAGTATACAAGGGCTGAGTGAAAATTGTTAAATTAAGCAAATTATGAAGAGTGCTATGTACCAAGCACCATTCTAAGACCTTTGTATATCTCACTTGATCCTTAAAATCTTATCCTTGTCATTTCAAATAGAGAAATTAAGGCCACGAAGGTTAAGATCATAATCAATGTAGAAACTTGAATTAAACTGCAAAATACAAGATTTGCTGGCAATAAATAAAGTATCTTTATTATGATTATTTTAAAAGTTAAAATTTGCATGTTTCCTTGATAAAGTAGTCTAGAACAGGATAAAAAATTACAAAAAAGCAAGCTCTTTATGACTCATTTGAATTAACTATAAAATTAAAATACCTATTTTAATACTTTCTAAAATAACACAAAATATATTCAGTATATAATATAAACTTTAATAGTCCAATTCTCCTAATAAGCAATTATTTACAAACTCTGAACTAAGAGAAAAGGATTTAGCTAAACAAATAAACAATGTTCTTGAGTAATTTTATCCTAAGTAATCTATGCTTTGGAGTAGAAATACCCATGTAACACAGTATGTAAATGTTATATTCTTACACTTAGTTGGTGTGAGCTTATTCCAACCTAACTTCCTGTGTGCCTTGAAAATACAACTTTTTAAAGCTATTACGAATTTGTAAGTTTAATAATTGAGGCTAACATTCAAAACAACGTATCTTAAAAGTACAGAATCTAATGATGCCCTTATTTTTGTTAAACTTATCCTCATTAACAAGGTAAAGCATTTTCCTTTCTAAACTTTATAATTTTATTATCTGTGTAACAAAAACATAAGACTAGTAAGCAAAGCAAGCAACATTACTTTTTTAAATAACATCTTTAATTAAAGTTTTTGCAAAGGTAAAATATTAAACTTAAAATAGGTCTTAGAGTACATCAAAATACTAAGTTCTCTAACTGTATTTCAAGATGGTCTTTAAAACATAATATCCCATATATCACAGAAGAGCAACCTTGATCTGCAATTGTACAGAATGAATTTTACAAACATAATAAATATATTTATGTCCTTACACACAACAGTATGTACAACAGCAGGTGACAATAGTAGCTCAGAACAGTAAAAAGGATTAGCTCCTCCCCCAGGTCTAGCACTAACACATACTGGACGATTTAAGGAAACTTAACTGAAAGAATGGTTACTAAATGAATGTAGGTCTTCCCTTAAAAGAGAAGGCAAGAGTTTTTATTCCTCAAAATACACAAAATATTAAGTCTGAGGTGTTCCTTAAACCACAGAAAATGACAAATGATAGACTAAGGCAGGCTTCAAGAATATAAATTTCAGAATAATTTCCATAGCATAAGATTAAAGCTAACACAAACTCATGAGGAAACACATAAGACTACTTTTTAATTCAAAATTTGCTATAGCTGATTCAAACAGGTAGGTGGAGGATAGACATGAGGTGAAATGAAAACGTACAAAAACAGATCAATAAAACATTGCACAAAAGCTCAAAAAAGTTCAAGGTGAAATAATCTGAAAATATAGGAACTTTCTCAATCGGAACAAAATACTAAGTTATAAAGGGAATTCCCAAGAGGAAATCAAGTCTGTTTTTCCATACAAGGCATATTTACCCTCTGATAATAATGGTGACATTATTGCTATAAGATAATAAAAAAAAATTACTCTTAGAGGGAGACAATTCTTTTCATTCCTCCCTAAAAGTCAGGAAAAAAAAATCCTTGATATTCACTATAGCAAAAGAAAGTCTTTATACAAAAGCTATTTTTATGTTCTTATTTTCTAAAAGCAGAGTCTATTATGCTTATTAAGAACACAATCACTATACATACTGCTCAAATCAGGATGCAACTGTAGAGTATCAGTGGCTTTGATTTTTAAAAAGGCAACAGTGTAAATGTGACATGACACTTAACAGAAAGAAATGTCAATATTTCAAAAAATATAAAAGCCCAATATAAAGATCCCCCTCATAAAGAGACATTTTGCTCTAGAAACTGATTGCACATTAAAGAGTTGTTTTAGCCACACGTGGCACTGCACAGAAATTAAATGTGCTTTCAGGAATTCAAGGGGTCCGACTCTAAAAATGACCACCAAGCAAGAGTGTGGATACTGAAAGGCACACACTTTCACACCTTCAGTCATTTTGCGTCAGTTCTCCTTAGCGCTATGGATCAATGTTAATTTTTTAAAAATGAAAGGTGCCATCACCATCTGTGCAAATCTAAACAAATCCTCTTCTAAAAACCACTGCTTATTTTCTTAATACCAAGTCAGAACTGTTTTCCCCCTTTAGATGAACAAACTACTTTCATTTTAAAATCCTGAAGGAATCCCTTGCCTTTTCAAAGGAATGACATTGTAATGTAACCTAACAAAATCATTTGTTAAATATAATGTTAAAAGCATGATTAAGAATTCAAAGGAGGTGACATTCATAGAGCAAAAGACACTATAGTAAAAATAAACATGCTATTTGATTAAAAGGAGCATAATGCAGTAATATATAAGAACACAACTTGATATGCAGTGTTGTTTGGACCAGCTTTCAGAATTTTTACAGGTAAAAGAAAAGCACTTGCCAAGTATGCTATAATTAATATGCAGCACACAGGTGCAAATACAAATGGTTATTTCCTGCTTCAAAATAACACCAGTGAGTCACTCTGAAAGCAGTGGTTGTTCATGTTTGAAAATAGTTACAGTAACAGGCCAGTATACAATGCAGCTATGAATATGAATGCTTGTCTACAAAGAGGGCCAAGACATGAGCTAAATATCATACAGTATTCTAAGTTTCAGTAGCATAAGAACTACTAGATGGCCAAAGGGTTTAAACTTACACAACATTGCAGCATTGCTGCATTTCCATAGGTAGTTCAAGTCGTTGACTTCTGCACTCAGTAAATATAAGCCTACTAGTAACCATTCTGAAGGACAACGGAACAAGGCTTCTGTGACTTTACTCCCTTCTTCTTCTCTCCTCCCAGTCTTATTAATAATACACAAAAACAAAAATTGTGTGTGCTTTCAGTGTAGTGGGGTAAAAGATACGATTAATATCGTCAAAATAAAAGCTGGTGCCACTGGTGGCATCTAAATAAATCCTAACTAGCATGCTAGATACCACCATTTATACCAAAGTTCAAAACTTAAGTTAAAAAGATCAGGTTGGTAAGAAGGGTAGGAAGTAGACCAAAAAAAATTTTGTTTCATTAGCCTTTTAGAAAGATTTGTGTTGAAAATAAAATACTGTAATAGCTCAGAGTTTCCTCCTTTGTAATATACTTTACTGTAACTTCTGGAAACATATAAAGGCAAATAAGACAAAAATGGAAGACAAAAAGAATCAATATACAAGTGACTTAAACACCTATGAATTTTATCAAGAAAAACCATGAGAAATCGAATTAGTTCTTAGAACACAAAAGCAGAGTGTTTCTGCAGTTCTCCCAGGCAGCTGAAGAAAATACTGCCAAATTGTTCTTCAAAGCCCTTATAGAAATACAGAGCTTTGCATTAATATACATACTAAATTTCTATTATTTTAATATACACTCAAATTTCTATGCTTCTTTCCAATGTGCAAACTGGAGCCCGAGTCTATCAATGGCCTGGATGAGCCACCCAATGAAAGAGAGGTAAATATGTACTTAGTGGCCCACCTCCCTCAACCCCCCTCCCAAAATTTCCCCTCAAATTACAAAGTTGCTTTTAAAAAACTTGTTCAATTAAAATAATGTTTTTAAATTCTTTACTAGTAAACACAAGAAACTTTTATAATTACTAAATTGTTTAATAAAAATTCAGGTCCTCACCACCTGTCCTTATGCTTCAATCAATGTACAGAATATCTGAACATTTAAAGACTAAATGCATATATAAGCACACACTTCAGCCCAACAAGAAAAACCTTCATATACACTCAAGTACATACAATTTTAGTCAGATGATATCTTTATGAAATAAAAATGTATTCCTGAGGAGCCAATTAGGGTTTCTTTTTAAAGTGTAGGACTAAACAGTTTTTCTGTAGATAAATTAAAGTTGTCACTTTTAATTCCACTTAACTAAAATCTAAGTTTTTAAAGTATGAAAACCTAATTAAAATAAA
This sequence comes from Heterocephalus glaber, assembly GCF_000247695.1. Next base: position 20,827,312 of record NW_004624734.1, on the reverse strand, counting down.
TACCCATTCCTGGGTCAAATTTTGTCTCCAAACTGTGATCACTGATTACACTTCCTTAAACTCTTAAATAGATGTTTCATAAAGCAGGGAAGAGGTATATATTACGGAGGAAGAATAACAGGTAAAAAATTTTAAGACCTACTATGAGAATTTTAAATTGTTTTCTTATACAAGTGAATTAAAATTGAACACCATAATTCTTACCCTTTCGTAAAAAGCTCACACGTACTTTTTACCAAATATAACCACATACAATAAGCAGTTTCATTTCAATCTATCAAAAGGAAGTTTCTTCAGTTCATTCCAACAAGTGCCTTCTAACAGAGCCCAAGTTGGAGGAAGGAATATAGACAAAACTTTACATGCTAATTACCGGTGGCAAGTTCCTGTGTTTAAAATTGACAGTTATGGTTTTCCTACACAAAACCCAACCCCTCCCCGCAACAACCCCAGGTACTACAGTTCCATGGCTTGCCAGTTAGAAGTAGTGTCTATGTTGTGTCAAGGTCTATCTTTGTTCCAGTAGCTTTTGCTTCTACTGCACTTTTCTGACATGCAGAAGTAAAGTTTTGGTTGGTATATGTCCAAGTTTTAAACCATCCACTTTAAAGATTTTTAAAGTTTCTTTTGTTTCTAAAAGAAAAGAAGCAACTCTTCACCATTCTGCATCTCCAATGGCTTTGGAAAATATATAATCTCTTCCATTAAGATTCATAATGCCATCCTTGAGATGAAATTTCCATTTGTTTTTACTTCTGTGTATCTAAATAAACAAAAACAAAATTAGGATCTAACAAATACAAATACAAAAATCCATTCACAAAAATTTCACAAAACTTCATATTATACAATATTGTATTTCCAATTTACTAAGTTTAATTTGACCACCTCCTCCCTAAAAAGTCTCTCACTGAATGGATTTTAAGAAATAAGCTTACTCCTAATTAGTATTATGTGTATTACAGCTCTTGGGACTTGTGTTTACCGAAGTAGTTCATTTGTAACCAGTACACTTTTTTTTAAACCAAAATCCAACTCCCTATACAATGTTCTCAAAACCTAACACAGAATTTCTCATTTAATATTGCAGAACTGCTCACCTGGTACAGATATTTTCTGAGATCCAAATTCTAAAATCTCACGCCTAACCTCTCAATACAAACATTCTCTATAGTGTATTCTTGGCCAATGGTTGTTCAGTGTCTGCCTGAATATGATTTACAAGTAAGGGGGAAAGAATTCCAAATTAAGTTATTAATTTTGGGGACAGCTTTCTTGTCTTTTGTACTTTCCCCTACTGAAATCCGCCTCCTCTAACTTCCAGTTACTGATTCTAGCTCTGCCTTTTGAAACTTAAAAAGCTACCAAACTCTTCATATATTTGAAAACCACTCATGTTCTTCTTCTAGATTCAAACACAAAAAAAGTTTAAACAACAGACGGTAGAGACTCAGATTAAGCAGTATTTAATAGCTTTGATCTCAACAAAGTAGACATTAAATCTGCTATTTTATAGTGGGTGACCTGAATGTCTAACAGACATACTACACTTAACATGTCCAGAGCTGAACTCCCTCTCCTAACCCTGCTCCAAGTGCAGCCACTTTCCATCTGAGTTGATGGCAACATCATCCTCATATTCAGTTTGTCACTGAAGTACCCTGGACTCACTCCTGATTCTTTTTTTTCCCCCTTCTACCATACAACCAAGAGACAAGAAATCCTGTTGACTCCTACTTCAAAAAAAAAAAAAAAAGAATCTAAGATCCAACTAGCCCTCATCACTTTAATAATACCACCATAGCCTGAGTCACTGTTTCTTGGATTACTGCACTGTATCTCTAGTCTCCTGGTTTCTACCTTTGCTTCCTCTCCACACTACCTTCAACAAAGGTGGCAAAGTAATCCTTTTCAAATTTAAATCAGATCACACCATTTCTCCATTTGAAACCTTCTGATAGCTTCCCCATATATTCAGAATAGAGTCCATGTCCTTATAGAAACCCATACTGTCTGCCTCTGTGTTAGCCTCCAACTCCCCCTCTCTCCTTAATTTAGCTACACTGGCTGCTCCTCAAACAAAACAAGCAGGCTCTGCCACCAGATAGGGCTGTTTGCTTAAATGTTATCTACACAAAAGACCTACTTAACTGACTATTCTAATTGAAACTGTCCCCTTTCCCTTCTCATCAGTACTCTTCCATAGCAAGTATCAGCTGGTACTATGCCATATTAATAAATCAATTCTGTTTTAACATCTGTCTACCTACACTAGAGTAAGCTTCCCAACAAGGAACTTTTGTTTTGTTTTGCTCACTAGTGTATCTCAAGCCACTATGACATCACAGGAACTCAGTAGGCATCTGCTGAATGAAAAGACCTGAGTCTCCCTTAAAAAATTCCCAGTGAAGTATTAATTATCCTAAATATGGGTATACAAATATATTTCCAGTATGAGCCAAGTGAATGAAACCTGAAATACAGTAAGATTACAGAGAGAAAAATAAGTGATGAGTACCCAGGAAATAGGAATTCCCAGAAAAGTAAGGAAATTGACTGCATTTTACTGAAGGGTAATTTGTTCAAACCAAATGTAGAAAAGTTTCATGGTGTACATGTAGTTCATGTGCTCAGAACTGAAGTCATGATAGGCAACAGATGATAAATACTCTTATATGAACAAAAATAAAAAGTACAATTTGAAAAGCAATTCATTTACTAGCATAAGCCTTTCATGAAGGAATATCCCAAATGACAAGAGAAAAGCCTCTTAAATTTTCCAGTGAAAACATATTAAAGTAAAATTACCTATAAACAAAGCTGAAGCCTGTATATCATTCAACAAATGTTGTAACATTCATCATCTATCTACACTTGAGAATTCTACCACATTATTAGCACTTAATAACAGACTGATGTGACTGGCAATACATATCTTATTCCATTTTCTCCTCAAAAACTTACTCACTGAAAATTTAAAGTTTAGGTGTCAAAACTAAACTCCTAAAATTCAAGTATGCTCAAATCATATTCAACCTCTTAATTGATCAACAGGATACACTACCATTTACTGTGACTAAAACGTCAACCCCTCCACTCTTTCAATTTTTCTAATTTTTAAAATTAGACTTAAAAAACAAACAAACAAACAAAAAAACCCCCAGCAAATTCCTCAAAGAAAAAACAGAACAACAACAAAAATTTTATTCTTTGGGCCTGGGATTTAGCTCAGTGGCGCCATGCCCGCCTAGCAAGCACAAAGTCCCGAGTTGGATCCCCGATACCAGGGATCAAAACAAAACAAAACAAAACTAAACAACAAAACCAAATAATATTAAGACTTCTGAAATTTTTAAAACTGTTTATGATTCAAAGTACTACTTAAAGCTATTTTCAATGTTCTAGTCTAAAACACTGAAGTAATGTACCTGGTAATAAAACAAACCAATTTTAAGGTTTCAAATATTATGTGTACAGTCTGTCAAGAGGAAATGAAACCATTCTCTAGTAACAGGAAAATACTTAAAATAATAAAAATACTTAGAACTAGATTCCCTAGTTAATCTAAGATCTCTTGCTTGCTAAATCTTACATTTTGTTATTTTGAAAATGTGTTTAATTTAGTTACAAGCAGTTCCCTTGAGACTTCCTGACCAAAAAAGGTTTATTAGTGCTTGCTGTTTTAACCTCATACTCTTGCTCTGTGTGTATGTATCAGGAAATTACATTTGTAATTTCCAATAACTGTAACAAAAGCCTTGAAAAGATAACTTTAAGAATTAGGAACACAGGGCTGGGGATTTAGCTCAGTGGTTCCGGCACCTGGTTTACAAGTGAAAGGTTCCAAGTTGATCCCTGGCAGCCGCCCCCAACCCCCAAAAAATAGGAACATAAAGAATCAACAGTTAATACTCATGGAATTTGGTTTAAAAATTCCTTAATATTACAAAATTACAGCAAAGCCATATAAAATTTTAAAATAATTTTCAGCAAAACTGTTATTTTCAGTCCTGTTTATTGTCCTACTCTTCTTCGTAGTAATAAGTAACGTTAGAAATTTTAATTAAATCCTTTTAGCTTTGAGATTGTTGTAGCTAATGAAAAACAAGATTGTGTTATTAAGATAATGTTAAAGGACAAATTCTAAACAGCTCTGTTTATAAGTTGAGACAGTTTAAATTGAAAAAATCATTACTTATTTTTTTAAGTGTAAAATTAAGAAATTAGTTTTATTCACTGTCAAAAATAACCTATGAGGGCCAGGGATTTAGCTCAGTGGCACAGGGCCTGCCTCGCAAGCACGAGGTCGTGAGTTCGATCCTCAGTACCACAGGAAAAAAACTCCCATAAAACAACAAAAAACGAAAACAAAACCTACGATACGGTCACATTTTCACACTATTTATGAAGTATAATACAGTCATTAATTAGTGGCCCAAATGTTTTATTCAGTGGGGCAGAAAACAGAGTTTAGAGAAGAAATTACAACAAAAATAGTATTAGTGATCTGAAGATGAAATGCTTACCTTATCATACTGGCATACAACAACATTTTCTGTGTCAAAGAGTTCCTGCCCTTCCTCATCACTCACATCATCTTCACTATTGAGGGGCTCCTACAGGTAAGAAAAAAATTTATAAATAAATTTCATGTACTGCTATTAAAAGTCCCCTCTAATATTGAATGAAGAGATGAAATGACATTGATGGTCTTCGAATACCAAATATCAAATGTGCATTTATATATACCACAGAGGCAGTACAGTACTATTAATCAGATTTTATCTAATGATTTTCTGATGTTAATGAAATTTCAATAAGAAATTAAATAATATTAAAACAGTTCAGCTATATAACTAAGCCTGTACAGATTTCAACTTCATTTCTCATTTTATGAAAAACTGTTGTAACACCGCTAGCCATCAGAGATGCGAATTTAAACAGCACTGAGATTCCATCTCAGCCCAGAAAGAATGGCTATCATCAAGAAATCAAATAATAATAAATGCTGGCAAGGCTTTGGGGGAAAAGGAACCCTTGGAAATCAGTATGGAGTGTCCTCAAACTAGAGAGAGTTTTAGTGTCCTAAAACTAGAAATTCCATTTGACCCAGCCATTTCCCTTCTAGGTATCTTCTCGAAAGAATTGAAGTCATCATGTTATAGTGATATGTGCAGACCCACATTTATAACACACAATTCACAATAGCTAAATCTTGGAAGTGGGCTACATGACCATCAACAGACGAACTGATAAAGGAAATGTATTTATACTCCCATGGAGTACTACTCTGCCATAAAGAAGGATAAACTTCAATCATTTGTAGGAAAATGGATACATCATGAGACAATAATGTTAAATGAAATCAGACACAAAAGTTTAAATATCACATGGTTTCTCTTACATGAGAAACCCAAAGTATAATTTAAAGAGCAAAAGAAAGCTAAGTAATAGGACACAGGGAAATAGGTCTTTTGCAAATGGGAAGAGGACCAACACATAGAAGGGGAGAGAAGGATGAGGAATGAGGAGTAAAAAGAATTAAAATGTGTTATATATCAATTCCCCACAATGAATGTAATCACTATATACTGTGAATATATACTAATAAAAATTAAAATTAACCGGAAGAAAAATCATGATAAAGTATTCAATGAAAAATGGACATAGGAATATTTTGCAATGATAAATAACACTACACGTAATTTGTAGAGAAATTATATCAGTTTTTCAAAGATTACAATCTGAAAAGACATTACATGCAAAAAATGCTACCACATTCAACACCTATCAAGGAATGTGTAATGGATTCTATTATAAAAGCTAGCAGCAAATCTATCTGCAAAAAAATTTAAAACCATTTACTGAGCATATGTTTATTAAGCAATGTTCAGAAAGTATGCAAATATAAACCAGGTATGCTGGCACATGTCTGTAATATCCCAGCACTTGGGAGGCTGAAGCAGGAGGATTGCTGCAAGTTTGAGCCAGCCTGGACTACACAGTAAGTTCAAGCCCAGCCAGATCTGTCCTGATAAAGACAGATTTTTCTAAAATCACTTTGTCTCACTTGACTATAGCCAGATGAATCAAAGAAACAGGACAATATATCAAGAGATATTTGGAGGGTAAAGCTGCTTATTTCATATTTTATGCTTTGACAACAGATGAAAGTAATGATACTACAGATACACTTCAACTTTTATTAAAGGTATTGGTAACAAATACATCATTGAAGAAATGGCTTTTCTGGTGCCATTAAAAGACAAAGCTAAATCTCTTGACTTGCATGAAGCAGCAAAAATTAGATTAAAACAATTTTCTTTAACCTTTATCAATATATCTGCTATAGCTACTGGCAATTCCCTACAGATGGTTGCTAAAAAAAGAGAGATTTATAAATGAATTGTCACTAGCAGCTCAGAGTTGATGTCCTAACACTGCATCATACACCAAAAAAATTTATGTGCAAAAGTTTTGAAAATGGATGTCATTCAAACTGTCAAGAGCTTTGAGCTTGGTAAGTCAAGGGATGAGATCATCACCAATTCTTTCATAGGGACACTGATTTTTGGGGCATCATTTTTTTCTAAAGTAAGGTGGCTCAGCTGGAGTAATATGCTGAAAGAATAATCTACAAAATGAAATCAAGTCATTTATAAAATCAAAAGAAAACTTTGTGCCAGAACTTGAAGATGAAAAATGACTCACTGATTTAGCATTTTTGATGGATTAGATCACTCATTTAAAAAAGCCATCTTCAAGGTGAAAATCAACATATCAGTACTGTATTACCATATGGCAAGCTCAAGTTATGGCCAATAATTTTATGCATTTTGATAAACAGTTTTGAGTATAGTGAAAAATATGCAGCCTTGCTTTGTGTTTTGGGGTTTTTTGGCACAAGGGATCAAACTCAGGTCCTTGCACTTGCGCATCAGGCGGTGAAACCACTGAGCTAAATCCACGGCCCTGCTTTGTGTTTTGACTCACTTTGTGAGCAAGTTTCAAGATTCTGGAAAAGTCATCAATTTTTTGGTGTATCTGTGACTCCATCTGCAGTGGACATAAATATATTCCCTACCAATTTTCAAATGGAATGGAGAGTTCCAATCATTCAACTCAGAGAAAAATCTGACCATGTCTTTTTACTAGACTTTCATTAAGACCTATCATACTAGAGAAAAACATTCACTTCACAATCATACCCTATGTATGCATGCCATTGCTTCTGGCACAACATACATTTGTGAGAGACTATTTTCAAAGATGAAGCATATGAAGAGTAAAATTAGATTAAATGTTTCTGAACAGCACCTTGCGAACTCAGATTTCAATCACTTCCATCAAACCAGACAATGATGCAGTAGTTCCACAAAAACAAAGTCAAATATCCATCTAGTTTTATGTTCCTTTTGCTCTTTAAAATGTTATAATAAACATTTTAAAGTTTTGTTACTTATATATATTAATTACATTATGGATTTTATATGTGGCATAAGGAAGTTCTCTTTATTCAATGTGGCTCTGACAATATAAAAGACTGAACACCCATGAAACTGTTTCCAAGAGTAAACAATTAGAAACAACCCTATGTATTCAATATTTAATAATAAACTTTAAAAAAATACTTAATTTAGAAGAACTTTGCACCAAGATAAAAAAAGATTACATCATATGCTGAGGGAAGCGATAAACAGTGAAAATCGAACTAGTCTGGAATATGGACCCAAACCCAAAAAGTTTTGACTAAAATGGTTACCTTCAGTTTTTCTTGAGTTTCTTCTCCCTCAAAATGTTTTCAGGCTTTTTAAATTACTAAACCAAATATCAACCACATTTATCTTTTCTACCAATGTCTTATGTTTAAGTCACATTACAAATTCAGAAGCCCAAGAATCAGAATTACTTCCAATCTCCACTAACTTTATTAATAAAACTTAATTTGGCAATGAAACAATTATATTTTACAAATGGGAATACAGCCAGAAAAATCTAAAAACTTAAGTTAGGGCAATCTAACTTTATTTTTTAAATTTTTATTTTGCACAGCACCTCACAGCTTCAAAAAAAACCAGGATGTAATTCATCTACTTAGAACCAAATAAAACAGGAAATGATCGAACAAATTCACTTTTCAAGTATTCTCTAGAAACTTACTTCTTCCACCTGCCCATCTTCAGCTCCATCTTTCTCTTTGTCTTCCTCTTCATCATCATCATAGTCTTCTTCCTCATCTTCATCTTCCTCGGATGATGTATCTCCAGTTCCATCAACTTGTAAGACCAGTGGAGCTTGCTGTTGGGTAGGTTGTGCCTGTGGCTGCTGCTGACCAGCTGCAGTGATCTGTGCTTGTGCCGCAGTAGGTGCCGCCACTGTCGTAGGTATAACTTGAGTCTTATTTCCTGTAAATAAGATTTGCTGAGGCTGGATAATGACACCTGTCTGTGGTGAAATTCCTCCAGGAAGAGGGGCTAGAACCTAAGGCAAAAGAAAACCATGTATTAGGAACTAGTTAGAGAATCAAGTACGGTAAAAAAAAATTCACCAAAATGTTAAAGAATCATCAGAAATGGCTATTACCTCATACGTAGTTAAAACCAATAAAGTATAAAAGCAATGTTTAGTGTACTGACCCACTAACTTTCCATTTTACCATTCAAATCTCTCAAACAAAGATTATCTAGAGCTGATTGCTTCATTTAGCACTTATTGTGTATGTGTCAGACATTCTTGCATAAGCCAAGCGTTATACAAGTCACTGGCTGATTTGCTTGAGGTATAGAATGGTTTGGTTACTAGCAAAGCTTGTAACTAAAAGGAAAAAAATCTGAACCTAGACTTTGGTGGTCCAGAGCCCTGCTTAGGCTATTAAACTCTACTGCCTCAACATGAAGAAAAATGGACTGAGAATTTGAAGACCCAGATCTGGTTTTGTTTAAGATTAGACACAGAAAAAGCACAAGCGATTCATTCAACCTCTCTAAGCTTGTCATTTCATTGCTAGAAGATCAATGGTTCTCACTCAACACTGGCAGCAAATTAGAACCACCTGGTAGCTTAGAAAGTACTGAAACATAGGCTGCACTATTTAATGTTCTGATTTCACTGATGTGAGATAAAAGCTATTAATTTTACTAACAACTCTCCAGATGCTTCTATCATCCAATCATTACCAAGAACTAATAAATATGTACACTGCTTCCTTCCAGGTTCTGCATTCTACAATTCTGAACTAACCTACAACCTGAATACATCAACAAATATTAACTATTATTAGCCAGGCATGGTGGCACATGCCTGTAGTCCCAGCACTTGGGAGGCTGAGGCAGGAGGATTGCCATGTGTTTGAGGTCAGCCTGGGCTACACAGTGAGTTCAAGGTCAGCTTGAACTACATAGCAAGACCCTGTCTCAAAAAAGAAAAAAAAAAAAAGGGAAAAAATATTAACTATATGAATTATAATTATCATATTCATAGTTATTAAAAATTTAAACGACCTAATGCCTGTTACTTGCCATTAGGTTCAAAGAATGTAAATTTTTTTCCTTTAAGAAAATTACAGACTGAACATGCAAAATAAATAAACCAAAAACAACTAAAAAAGATACAAGATACTGTAATAGAACACAGGTATTCGAATCTCTAATTGAAAAGTTTGTATTTTGTAGTATTTTAGATACTCGGTTTAAAGATGCTCAACTGGTAACCTACACAAATATTCCAAGATCTGAAATTCCCCTTATGCCAAGCATTTCTGATAAAGGAAACAACGTGCATGATAGTCTTTTTTGAGAACACCGAAGAGGGTACCAATTTCAGCTTGGAGGACAGGAATGATCAATATTATCTTCCTAATAAATAATACTTCAGTTTCTATGTGTGTTATAAGGAAATTAGCCAGGCTTTTCTGTTTGTTTTATCTGGAGGGAGTGGAAGAAGTTGTGGGATAGAATGCCAAAGGCAGTATTCTAAATAAAAGAATAGCGTCAAGTGAAACCAGAAGTGACAACAGCACATCATTTTTGGAAAGTTATTTAGGGTGGGTTAATAGATCTGTTCTCTAATCTTGGGTCTTTCATCATATTACTATTACATTAAAATTATGTGTTTGTGTGATTTTTTTTTTAAGTACCTAAATTCTGTAAGAAAATAACTATACCTCTTTCATCTTTGTTCTTGCTGTACAATAGTATAACACTTGGCATACAAGTATGGTACAAGTATTTGTAAACTTTCAACAGCTGCTAAAGCAAATAACTGGGGGCATGGCAAGAGATAAACCTGCAGAATTCAAAGAAACAAGAACCACCCCAACCACCCAGGAATTTTTTTTTTTTTTAATCTTATAAACCATGTTGAAAAGTTTGGACTTTTTCCAACAGACAATGGAAAGCCACTACAAGATTTTAACTTCTTTACGAAAATGATGAACCAGACTGTAAACCCAGTCAGGTTAGGAGGACAGAAGATTAGAGGCAAGGAAACTGGTTAAGATAATGCAGTATTTTTAGTAATAAATTATGACAGCATAAACTAAGAAAATAGAGTGAGAAAACTAGTTTCAAGTATAAGAAAGATCGCAAACAAGGCAATATTTCAAAGAAAAAAAAAGAAGAAAGAAACTACTAAGAAGAACTGGCAGCACTACTAACACCTTGGTTATTGGAGATCAAGGGACAACTCTCGTCCCCCTTCTAGAAAATACACAAGCATCATCAACTAGTCATCTCAGCCTTCCACCCCTTGGGAAGACCTGAGACTCAGGAACTGTTTGCGAATGAAAGCCAAATGACTAGCTAAGGAGGCTGAATAGAGTGGAGTGGTCCTGACAGAAAAGCATATTCAGAAAAATGACAAAGGACAACCAGACAGCAACAATTCAGTTTTAAACTGACCATAAATTAAGCTGCAAGACATACACCAGAAACTTAAAACAACAGGGAATACTAGAGAAGAGTCTAAAAATTTGTATATATAAAGTGATGGAGAAAAAGAGAAGAACCACCCAACTAATCCATATAGAAGATGAAAAAAACCCTATGGGGTTCATAACTAAAATTATTTTACCTGTTGTATGACAGGAGCTTGTACACCCCCAGGCTGCATTTGTGGTATAACCTGTTGTTGTAGAACCACTGACTGCTGAGGCTGAAAGATATACTGGGCACCATTGGCTGCTCTGACCACCTGAAGAAGCTGGCCTAAAGCAAGAAAATGTATTCCAAGTTACCATTTTAGCAGTGACCATCCCAAAATAATATGGAATGTCAAACCACCACACAACTTAGAAATTATCAAGGTGGATGTCTAACAATCTTATTGAGGGATATCACTTATACATGTAACTATAATCATTATCTTCCCTATCCTCGCTGCATGTTCAAATACTTTATGTTTTATTTTTCCGTAAGTATTACTCTCATTCAACTGTTTTCAACTGGGGGTTAACAACAGATTATGCGCCGCACGTAGGGGCGCATGTGTGCCTGTAATCCCAGCCCTCCAGAGGCTGAGGCAGAAGGATTGCCAGGAGTTCGAGGCCAGCCTGGACTACATACTGAGTTAAAGGCCAGCCAGAACTACATAGCGAGGCACTGTCTCAAAAAAGCTAGAAACAAAAACAAAAACAAAACAAAAAGCCCCAAAACAGATTATGGAGAGTTTGAAAACATAATAGTTCATTAAACTAAAGCTTCATGGTACTTTGCTTCAAAACTGCAAAAAGCAACAGCAGTTTGCTGAACTAATCATCACAGCCACATAATATTAATTGTATGACCAGCTTATACACACAGAACCAAATATTCCACAAATGGGTTGCTTTAGATGACCCAGAATCTTAAATTAGCTAGTGAATAAATTATAGGTTAATAAAATATGTAGCAAGACAGTCTCTAATTTGTTCTTCATGAATTTAGAAATTAACCAAATAACAAAAACCATAAAATCAAGATTACAGAGTACTTCTGGAGAGCAATTTTCATCTTCTCAATAATGATTACTGTTGGATGTACTACAGCTCTCAATGTTATTTTAATAAGCTAAACCAAATGGTAAAAGAAACAAAAAACACAGGCGGTTAGATGCTGTTCTCTGAAATGGTTTCATTCATTATTCCTATGTACCTGAATTTGTTAAAATCTGTTGAACAGGAGTCACACCTGCAGGGAGGGCCAAGGTAGCAGCTGTAGCAGCGGCACTCTGAAAATATAAAAACAAAGAAAAAATATAAAAATCACACATGCACATGAAAGTATCTCAGTTTATCTAACATATTTTAATTGGTGTATTCAATTTTTTGTTTAGTACGTATCAAAATGAAAAGTTCTAACAGTAAGTCTAAATTCTATGTTATTAAATAGTATTAGACCATCTTGCCGAACCCAGGCATGGTGACACACGCCTGTAATCGCAACACTCAGGAGGCTGAGGCAGGAAGATTACTGTGAGTTCAAGGCTAGTCTGAGCTACATAGTGAGTTCAAGACCAGCTCAAACTACTTAGTGAGACCTTGTCTCAAAAAAACCCAAACAAACAAAAAAAGATCTAGCCTAAATAACCTAATTACTGTATTTTAAGAACCAATGTAATTATTTGGTTTGTTTGCATTTTTTTCCTAAGAAACATACTCTAAGCAATCTCATGGGCAGATTTTTCTTACCTCCCCTTTCAATTTTCTTTAAGGCCTTTATACACTCAATCTAACCTGTATATTTTTAGAAATACCCACATTAAGGACAGACAAATCGTTATTGGCATTACTGCTTCTTTGTCCATTCTTTGCTTCCTTAAATTCAATTTGTCTTCAGTTAATACACTTGAGGCAAAATTTTAAGTATTTTATTTTCATTTCTTAGTTTTTAAAATTTCTACTAGAATCAAAAGATACACAGAAAATAATATATCTGAAGAGTATAGCTGTCCTATCCTTCTAAGATGCTATATTATCCAAAAAGAGAAAAAAAGGAACATATTGGTACCATATTCTAGGTGAAATATATACATATTGAGCATCCCTTACTGAAAATGCTTAGAACCAGCAGTGTTCTGCATTTTGAATTTTTACCTTCATATACATAATCTCGGGAACAGGATCCAAGTCAAAACATGAAGGTAACTTATGTTTCATATACATCTTTATTCATATAGCTTGGGGGTAATTTTATACATTCTCAGTAAGTCTCAAGTTTTAGCTGCAACTCTTATATACGGTCAGGTATAGAACTTTCTGTTTGCATCATGTCAGTGCTCCAACTTTCCAATTTTGGAACACTTTAGATTTCATAATTTCTTGTCTGTTTTTTGCCCCGTGGTACTAGGGATTGAACCTATGTCACCCACAATGAGCTCTACCACCAAACTAGGCTTGAACTTCCGATTCTCCTAACCAACCTCCCAGAGTGCTGGGATTACAGGTGTGTGCCCAATTTCATATTTTCAAATTAAGGATGCTTAATATATACTAATAATAATTAATTTAAAGCCTTAAAGTATCAAGAAAAGCCATCAATTTTAAATTTCTGTATCTTAAAATGGAATCATTATACAATAATTGTGCACATAAATTATACACACATACAGAGTATTGGGACTGTATTCTAAAGTTCTTTAAATCCAAAAAATAAATTCTTGACTTACTATTTCTGGATAGTTCACTTTTCCTCTTGCTCCCCCTCAAAAGAATTACGTTATCTATTTCTTTATTCTGTATTTTAAGTACATTCATTTATCTCACTATTGTGTCTTTTCCCCTCCCTCTTCAATCTTACTAAGGTAACAAAGCTCCATACATTCATTCAATTTAACCTGTACATTTTTAGAAGCATTCATATTTGGATAAGTTTGACAAATAAATATACATACATTGGGAGATACTAATGCCAGAGAAGTCAACAAAATTGGGAAACTATACTAAATTGGGTTAATGATACAACTATTACCTAATTTGAGCTCTTAAGTACAGCTTTCAAGAAAACAGATATGGCTGGGGCATGGTGGTGCACGCCTATAATCACAGCACTCAGGAGGCTGAGGCTGGAGGACTGCCGTAAGTTTGAGGTCAGCCTGAACTATATATTGAGTTCAAGACCAGCCTGGATTACATAGCAAGACCCTATCTTAAAACAACTAAAGAAAACAGTTTTGTTGCCGCCACTTGATAGGCTTACGTAATTTCTGTATCTTGACTCTGAAATTCCAACAGGTTCATCCATGTGTAAGTTGGATACCCAACCACCCAATTTAAAATAAATCGACATAGGCAAAAGAAAAAAAAGGTAATCTACATTTAATATGTTTGACATACTAAACAACCACTTACCAGTGAAAAATATTATTTACAAATATTAAATACCTTTAATTCATACTTTAGAGATAACATATCTACCCCCAACAATAAACTGACATAGTAGTTTCTATATAGTATGCATAACTACTCATACACTTTCTACACATTCCAAGTGACTAATAAATATTTGTTGGGTGATAGACAATACACAACTCTTAATGACTACTGAAATTTTCTTCTTGTATTTCATGAAACAGCTCAAACATAATGCATTTGATCATTTCAAAACAAAAACCTGGCAAGCGGTTTGCTCCAACTCCCTCAAACAGCCTTCTGCCAAATGCTGTTGTACTACCACTATCTTTACATTTTTATGAAATTACTTAATTTTTCAATATATATTTTTAACAAAGCCATTAGAAAAGTCAGAAGTATTCTCACTGAATATCTATGAATTAGCAATAATAATAATGTAAACCAACAAAAGCCCAAACACTTTTCTTGATAAAGTGCCTTTACTGATTAATTTTTAGAACATGTAAAATTCATGGTGGAAGCACTGACTAAAAATATATAAATGCTAGTAAAATGCTAAAATACACATAAATGCTATTTTCTGATTTATGATTTGTTTAAATACACACGCCCTTTAGAATCTGAGACCTAACTAGTAAGAAATGGACCACTATTTTGTCTAAGTCTCTTAAATTTAAATGTAGTATTAATTCATATTTCTCTCCCACAACACATTTAAAACTCTTCAATATTAGGAAGGACTATTCCAGGTGATAATACCAAAATCTGGTTTGAAATAATTCTAGTTTTTCTACAGGAAAGTCTTACCTTAATAACATGAACTCTAATATGGACTTATGAGGGGACACGATAGTGATTCTTAGGCCTTAATCCGTGACCTGTTACCTACTAAAGGTGAAGATATCTCTTTCCCCATCCTCCTTTGCTAACAATGTATGGAATTTGTCCTTCTCAAATTCCCTTACCCCAAAACTCAGTCCTTAGAGTCCCCTGAGAAGTTCGATCCCACAGGTTCAAAGCAGGATTCCACCACAGCTCTGGGTGGCATACAGAGATCCCTGTGGGTCCCATTGTGTCTCATGTCTTGCTGGTACAGTCTAAGGACCAAGTGCACTGTAACACTGGGGAAACCCAGGGTATTAATAGCTGCTGAGGAAACCTCCTAAAACATGAGGCCATACAGATGGCCCAACTGAAAGTTACGAGCCCCTAGCCCACCCCAGCAAAGCCATAAAAGCTAGTCCCATTTTCCTGTTAGTGGGCCAGTCTGATCTTCTCAGGCAGACCTGGGTTCCCTTTAACTATTCTACTCAAGGTGAAGTCTTTTCCCTGTTTTCTTTCTCAATTAAATCTTTTGCCTGTAAATTTGTGCTGTTGCTTCCATTTTAATTTCCATTATCCCCGAAACAAGTCCTTAATCATAATGAGAACTTTTTTTTAAAGGGTGAAGGTTAAAAAAAGATTTGAGAACTTAGAATTAAAATGGAATTTTTCTGAATAAAAATCCTTATGCATCATGGAATTCTGCAATTTTCATACCAAAGAGCTGAAATACAAATAGAGACCCTCAATATTTGTGAAGTTAAAAATTGCAATTTCTACTATCATGCAGAAATTCACAATTCTGCCAAGGTATGGATTTGTGAGGCTGATAATGTATGGGAGGAACTGTGACATAATAGGTAAGCCTGGTCTCCTACAGTTAATTTCCAAAAACAGCAGACAAAGCACCTATCACAAAGCACTATCCTTTTGGTATTTTCTACCAAAAAATTGCATAATTTAGTGAATCTTAATGTCTAAGCACCAAGTTAAACTTTACAACTGCTGCTAAGTGCAATTTTAGGAAATTTATGGGGGAGCTGCTATTTTGTTCAAGTGTTCAATAATCTTAAATTGTTATTATACAACATACCTAGGCAGAACCACAATTTGGATTAGAATACGTTAAGCCAATCTAAGAGTTAGTCCTATGTCTTACCATGTTTGAGGCATTCATATGTTGTATCAGCTTAGAATCAGGAACAATAACTTGTGGTGCTGTGGCTACAAGAAAAAAAAACACACACACACATGCAAACAAAGACACATGCAGCTATTTCATAATCACAGGAATGACACATATGTTGAATTTCATGTTTTTCACACTTTCTGCATTAGAACACTTTTCTATGGAAAATAACAGTTGTGTTATGTCCACTCTATACTAAAAAACTAATAAAAAAATTTAAATTACAACTCAAGGATACAAGGGAATTTAGAAACAGGAAAATAGTGAGATACTCAACATCTAAAGAGATACATTTCTTCCTGAGTTCGATCCCCAGTACGGAAAAAAAAAAAATTTCTGTGCATTCAGAATTTGCAAATGTAATTAATCTTGCTTTACTCAGTGTTAACTGTTTTACCTATGTACCACTGTTAGAATGAGCTAATTTATTAAGAGCAAGCTCAAAAAGTTAAAACTATTTTTAATTTACAGGCCTTTTTTTCCAACCTGACAACTATAACAATCATGTTTCTTTCATCAATTGTTTAAAAATACAAATCAGAAATAATGGCAATGCCACTTAAGTGTAAATGAAGTTGTTTGATTCCGCAAATTTCAGAGAACAGACAGATAATCCCATTATCTTAATATTCTCTGAGTGAAGAAAATCAAATTTCAATTTATGATGACCTAAAATCCTAGTGCCAGGTCTCAAAGCAACAGGAGGAACAGTCATCAAAGATGAAAAAGATACAATAATTTGATATAAGGTTCAGATTTAAAATAAGGCACTGATATAAATAGTAAAATAATTACACAGTAAAATAACCCAAACAGAACTTTGTACTACTGTATGTCATCATCAACTTTTTGTCTTACATATATTCTCAGATGAGACAAATGGGTAGTAAACGGTTACCTTAAAATTTTCATTTACAGTAATTCCTCTCCAATAACAACTGAGATTCACTAAATTAGAATGCTCAGGAAATTTTGTAACTGAGTTGATGTTTGTCAGCAGGGAAAAATACTTGCTACATGCAATGGGATCAAGCTTCTTAGCCTTTCCAGGGCAAGATTTTCCTCAGCTGTGAAACAGTACTAAAAGCTCAAAACCCACATAAGGTAATAATGAAAGAGTATAAAATAACTTGCACATTGCAAAGTACTATGGACATACTCTATAAATATGTGTCTTTTTCTTACTTTTAAGCCAACTAATATAAATTATGTTATGTACCATATCCACTCATCGCTTTAAAGAAATCTAATTCTGTCTACTTAGACTTATACAAATGGTTATGGGAATGAATGTCAGATTGTCAAAGTAAAGTTACAAAACTCATCTAGTGTTTACATGGATAAAAACTAAACTCAAACATGCCTTTGAAGGAACACGCATTATAAAGATAGGATATAACTATTCTATCAAATAAAATAATGAAGCGCTTAGTAAATAACTTCTATAGAGCTGACTTCTTTTAGGAAATACATCACTGTACAGTAGTACCTCAGTTCACAAACTTAATGTGTTTTATGATTTTTGGGAAGATGGATATGTTTGTATTTGTGTGGGGAGGATAGCCATGGTTGTGTTTGTCACCTGATGTGGAGTTTGTGAAAGGAAGCAAAATTCTGTCAAACACTTTTGCTTGAGAACCAAATTGTTTGCAAACAGAAAACAATTTCTGAACCAAGATATTACTGTATTAGCCTTCTTGGAAAGAAAATGTAATCTTTTTTTACCAAGCACCTCTTAAAAAGAAGATTCAAGAAACCCAGAGTATTTCTTCTTTGGAAAAAAACCAATTCTAACTATTCGGGCTGTAATAGGGAAACAAATTCAGTCTCACCTTGCTGTGATGCAGGAATAAGGACCTGCTGGGTCTGTGCTTGTTGAGGTACCGTCTGCTGAGGTTGAGCTTGCTGATGGTGGTGGTGGTGGTGGTGTTGCTGCTGCTGGGGTTGATGCTGTTGCTGAACTTGCAATAAAAGCTGCTGTTCTTCTGAATGAAATCCATCTACTGCCCTAGACTGCATCAGTTTACTCTCCCATAGCTAAGGCAAAGAACATTAAAGATTTCCAAGTGAAACAGGAGTAAGTACCTCTGGACATTTGGACAAAATATATTTTTATTAGCTGCTCTTACCTACCTCCACTTCCTGGGTGGAACTGAGGACTGAACCTAGGGCTTTTGCAATGGGCTGCATCCCCAACCTTTTAAGACAGGATCTCACTAAATTGCCCAGGCTTGGGCAACTTGTGATCCCCTAACTCAGTCTCCCAGAAGGCTGGGGTTATAGACATGAGCCCAACACCTCACTAAATTTTTCCATTTAAAAAACGTATACAACCACAAAATATATAATCAATCATTAATTCTTATGCAAGTATAAACAACAATGAAAAAAAATCTTTAAAGAATCAAACCTCATCTGCATTTTAGCATACTAAAGAATTTTTAGTTTTTTTGTAACTTCAACAAACTTTCCACAATAATTCTTTAACTGGCAGATACTGCTAAACAGTTTTATACAAGAAATTTTTTAGTAATCAAAAATATCAAAACTATTACTGACTTATGCAATACTTTCCTTAATGCAAAATTTTCTGCCTCTTTTAAATAACAGATAAAAAACACAAAATCATCTCTTAAATTGGAAGAATTAGAAACATAGCGGCAATCCCCAAGTCAGAAGAGCCCCAACTTCCCATCTGTTTAATCCTCTGTAAAGAAAAAAAAATAGCCTGATGCTCTTACAGGTTTTCCCAACATTCTTGAAATTTCCTTCCTTTTTTCCCCACTAGGACAAAGACTAACAATCGTTTGTTTTGGTTTTGGTTTAGCAACTCCTATATGCTGAGCATTCCACATCCAAAAATTCAAAACATTAAATGTTCCAAAATCTGTAACTTTTGGGGGACTGACATTATATCACAATTGGAAAATTCTACAACATGAAATTTTGCTTCATGCACAAAATTACTGAAAACATTGTATAAAATTACCTAGAAGCTAAGTGTACAAGATATATATAAAACAAATTAATTTTATTATGAACACACAAATATGCCAAAATCTGAAAATTTCCCAAAATCCAAAATAAGTATTTCAGATAAGAGATACTCAGCTTGTATTTTCTCATTTCACTGTAGGACAGATAAGAAATCAGTGGAGGACAAAAAAGGAGAAAAAGAAAGTATCTGCAACTCTTTCATCCTTCCCCCTAACACTTAGGTTTAGTGTTCAATCTAAAACCTCCACTCTGTAAGAAATCACCCAATAAAGTCACAAAGCAGTCCTTGAAAATAAAAGTGAAACAATTTGGTCACTTTGCATGCAACATCTACACATACTTGTTCTCCTCCACAGTTTGCTCTTGGAATACTGCCTCACTCATCTGAGGCTTCTATGAGATCCTTTAAGTTTCCCTTGCCATACACACGGACTTTTTATTAATCTCCTGACCCTTTCCCATTCTAAACATTCTAGATTTATGCACATCTCTAACAGCTTAATAGTAAACAATTTTCCCAGTGCAACCATCCCCCTAAAAGGTCCAGTACAGCTATTCCTTGCTTAACGACTGCTCGGACTTACAGCCTGCTGCTTGGACTCAACAACCTGTTAATTTTTTTTGGGGGGGGGGTACAGTTCTGTACATTTTGTTGATAGAGCTTCAATGTCTTTTTTCGGTATGGTACACCTTGTTTATAAAGTACTATAACTTTTGCTGATTGTACTGTACTATATAGTACTGCATGTAAGAGTTATGCAAATAAAAGCAAAGTCATCAAGTTGAAGTTTTCTTTGACCATTTCTTTGTTCTGAATATTGTAATGTACATAATATATACAATTCCTCATTTGGTGACCAATTCATTTAATGACCTGGTGGCAGCAGCTAACTCTGTCATTAAATGAGGAATGCCTGTATATAATCTTGCCTGAAATCTATTCTATTCTTTTTTTTTTCCTGAAATCTATTCTTCCAGAAATAGTAACCATATTTTTTCATGATGGTTGTGAAAATTCAGTAATATATCCACGTAAAAACACTATCAGAGTCTAAAGTCAGTGGTCAATAAAAGTCAACTAATATTATTGATAGTGAAGGTTTTAATTGTGTAACAGATCATTACACCACAGCAAATCAGTTAAATCTTTGGCTACTAATGAGTCCAAAATCACCTATCTTTCTTAGGCATTTTCCTCACCTAAAAGGAGGAAAAACTGAATAAAATTACTTCTAATCGTACTTTCCACTAATAAATCTAGGCCTCTACAAACTCTGAACTAAAAATAGCTAGTTTCCTCCTGTAGTAACAAAGCACTATTTTCTAAGAGTTCAAATTTGTCTGGTTCATTTGTATGAAGAGGGCTCCTAGCACAACGTATTATCAAAGTAGCCATTTGCATGACAAAGAAAACACATTAATGTATTACATATGGTAAAGTTCTCACTGTATCATCCAAACCTTCTGTATCTCTCTTCTTCTTCCAAAAGAAAATAAAATCTCTGCTTCAGTCAAAAAACGGAAGGTTAAAAAAAAAACCATATTAATTAATGTTTTAATAAGATGTTTTTAAACCATGATTTTTATGACTCATATCCGGAGGAGTACAGGGCTGGTTGGAGAGAGATTTACTCGTGGTACTCAAATGATGCACAATATAAAATTTGTGAACTGTTTATTTCTGGAATTTTCCATTTAATATTTTTGAACCATAGTGACCACATGTAACTAAAACCTCAAAAAAGTAAAACTGTGCATAGAGGAAGACTATTGTACTTATTTACAAAAGCAGGTTCTTGAGTCCCATTCTATTATCTCTATGAAGCCAGACATTCTGGAGCAGAAACCTCAAAATGTGCATTTAACTAGCACCCTGGTATTCTCTCCCATTCTAAATACCAATTTCCTTAGGATGGCACATTTCCCAGAATACAACATACCTAACCTTAAACTACATTCCTAGTGATCAGTAGTTTACTCTCAAAGATCCAAACAAGCTAAAGACTAAAGACATACAGGTTCAAAGAAAACCAGTCCCTTATTACTCAAGTATATTAAGAAACAGTTCTACTTTTGCACTGACCAAACTGAGTCTACTTTATTAAAGAATGAACATCTTCAGGGCAGACTGTCTTACTTAGGATCTAATAAGTGACTAAAAATTTACCAGCCATCTAGTACTAGATTCAAAGAAAAAAATAGAAAAACAAACTGTCCTAGAATAGTGTTTCTCTGTAAAGATGCTAACAACACTTTAGGCAGGGCAAGTCTTTATCTTATAGGACAGTCCCACAGGAAAGGCAACATTCCTGGTTTCTGCCTACTAACCGCCAAAGGTGTCCACTAGTCACCATAACATATGAACACAGCCTAACATTTCCAAAAGCTCTGCAGGAGAACTGGTATTTACCAAGAACAGTAACACTATTCTAGATAGCATGAAAAATACACAAATAGTATCATGTTAGTACTAAGTACTGAGCTTAGTAATCAATGTAAAATTTGAATTAATTGTATGTTCAGTGTCTTCAATTTCATTTTATACCTTTTTTATTTTGGTGGTACTGGGGGCTGAACTGTATTGAGCTACATCCCCAGAGCACCCACCTTTTTAAAATTTTGAGACACTCTCACTAAGTTGCTAAATTGCCCAGGCTAGGCTTGAACAGGTATGTGCCACCAGGCACAGCTAAAGTATAGAATGTTTTGATAAATAAAATGTCTACAATTAGCAAGTAATCCCTGCACTCTGGGAGGCTGAGGCAGGAGGATTGTTAAGTTTGAGGACAGCCTAGGCAACTTAGCAAGGCCCTAGCTCAAAATAAAAACAAAGGGCTGGGGAAGCAGCTCCTGCAAAGGCCTTGGGTTCAATCTGCAGTACTGAGCGGAAAAAACAAAAAAAGTATGTTTTAATTATTGGTTGTTAAAAAATATAAGACCGTTTTGGCAACAGTAATCACTATAGCATAATACTACGGAAGACAACTAGGAATACAGAATTGCTTTTTATATGTTTCGCTTAGAAAATATGAAGAATCCTTTCCTTCTCAGTTCTACAGTACTCTTTTTTCCAAGTAGCTATTATTTCTGGCAGCCCTACTTTTGTAATCTTTGCCTAGGTATCTAAAATTGACAAAGAAAATTCATATTCTGTTCCCCCAAATGATTAAGATATACATTTGTATAAACGTTAAATAGACGTTTCGGTAACTAAAATTTATTGAGTTCCGTGCACTGAGTATTTTACATGCACAGACTTTTTCACAAAATAACCCTATAAAATAGATGCCATCATTTCCTTTTTATAGAAAAAGAACCTGAGTAAGAAGTAACTTATCCAAGATCACCAATTAGAAGCAAGCAGAACTAGGATATAACCTAGGCAATCTGACTCATCTTAGGGCTGAATTTTGCACTCTGTACCTAGCTTGCCTCACTGTAATTTCAGCTTTAATCCAATCTTCTAATCTCTGAACTAATCCTGCTAGTCTCTGACCATCTGGTAGCTTCCTTTTTACTATTAAGCACTGTTTGTCATAGACGATGAAAGACCTAGGTTCACACTTACTAAGTGTCCTTGTCAAAGCACAATGTGTGAAGCTACTTTCTGATGTATGAAATGTGATGGACCTACTGCTTCCTGGAAATATGCTAGGATAGAAATTCTGAAGGAGTCCCCTATTTTCATAAACCATCTAGTTCCTGAATAAAACATATGAGTAATTCCATTTCTGGGCTTCCAAGAAATGTTAAGGAAACATAAGGTTTCCCTAGAGCAAAGAAAGTAAAAAATAAAGTACTCAATTTAGTACTAATATACTTAAGAGCATATCAAATATCCACCTATGACTAGACTACATTTAGAATAATAAATTGGGGGTGGTTCTAGATTGGGGGTGATTTTGCACCTTGCCCCTAGAGAGGTGTGGTTATGTTTAGAGACATTTTGGTCACAATTGAAGGGTACTACTGGCATCTAGTGGGTAGAAGCTAGTTATGCTGCTAACGTATTCAAATGAATAGGACAAGCCAGGCAGGGTGGCACACACCTATAATCCCAGCACTTAGGAGGCTAAGGCAGAAGGTCTGAACAAGTTCGAGGACAGCCTGGGCTACACAGTAAGTTCAAGGCCAGCCTGAACTACAAAGTGAGACCCTGTTTCAAAAAAACAAAAAAAATAACAACAAAACAAAAACAAAAACCTGAATAGGACAGCCTTTGCAATATAATTAACCAATCCAAAATGTCAATAGTGCCAGTGCAGAGAAACCTGAACTAGGGACAGATAAAACAATTTCACATTTACTTCCAACTGAGGAAACTCTTCTCATTCTGTTTTATCAGAAAGAAAGGCTATGTTTTTGTATCTCAAGTGGTACTTGCTATTTCAATATGATAGATCAGAGTGTCTGGAAATCAGGAATTAAATACTCACTTTGAAGAGAATTTTAGACTCGTCCCCATTTGCTCACCAATCCAAAACACACTCTATACTCAAATAGGGATTTACTAACAGAGCTTCCTTTAATACATCTTATCTATCTCCCATAGGTCACACATTAAAGTTGACCCACAGCAGTTCAAGAAATGGCTAAATATTTTTAACTATCATTTTTTCTAGTAAACCCTTAAAATTACATGCATTCCCATCAGCAATCTGATTCACACTACAGCCTTTATCGCTTTATGCAAGTTTTTGTAAGTTTGTGAAATGCCTCTGTGAAAGGAGAAGGGGCTAAAACTACATGGCAGTCTTTATTTATGAGTCATAAAATATAAAATTAATATAAAGCAATGTTCAAACCTCCATGGTCTAATATGGCAGCCACCAGGCACATGTGGTCATTTAACTTTAAGTTAACTATAATAAAAATGAAATCCCTCAGTTCCTCTAATCATATTGTAAGTGCTTAATAACTACATGTGACTAGTGACTATCATAATGGAGAATACAGACACAGAACATTTCCATTACTGCAGAAAGTTCTTTGGACCTGGATGCAGTGATGCATACCTGTAATCTCAGCCCTCAGGAGGCTGAGGCAGGAAGATCATCATGAGTTTGAGGCCAACCTGGGCTACACAGTGAATTCAAGGCCAGCCTGGACTACACTGTGAGACCCTGTCTCAAAAAACCACCAAAAAAAAAAAAAAAGTTCTTTTGGATGATGCTGTTAAATTTAGGGCACATTCTGGAAATTCTAATGAGATCCTGAAAAAATTTAGTGTAGTGAATTAAAATAACAAACACATATTAGTTTTATTTTTAACTTCTATTGCAACCCAGAAGAGTACATCTCATTTAATAACAATAAGAATATTAGACAATTTTGTTCAGTTAGATTCTAGAGCTGCATTTGTTACTAACCAGTGCAGCTAAAGACTTACTGGATGTCAACTACATAATACAGGCATTGTAGTGAAGGCTGGGGATTCAAATTTGAGTAAGTTGCACTTTTTGTCATTAAAAACTAAAAATTAAGTATCACTTCATGACCTAGAAAACATCCATGTATATGTAAAAAAGTCAAATGTAATGAAAATGTAACTCAAGTAATTTGATTTCAAAGATAATTTATTTTCTTTGTAATTTATTACTAGAGACCAATAGGAAAAATCAATTCTCCAGATTTTCACTATGCAAAGCAAGAGTAGATAACAACCTAGACTGATCACTACTCTGGCCTAAGGTAAATTACTTGAAAATCTTTATGACTGATTTTTCTGTACCTATAAATGTTAAGGTTCCAAAATTGAAAGCACAACCTCTAGAAGTGTACATAAATTGTAAAACATTTACCCCAGTAATACTAAAGAATCAAAATAAGCTTATTCTCTTATTAGTCATATCCCTGAAGTACTTCATGCTGTTTGAGCAGTATACAGTGTTCTTCCAATTCATGTCTTCATGTCTCATAACTGGCATTCTTACACTTGCATTTTTAGACACCTACTTTTCACTGTTAATAGCCCTTACATTTCTCTCAGGGTAAATATATTTCCTCATCTTAAACTTCCATTTTTTCCTTCCTCACACAGTCAGATTTGTATTGGACACTCTAGAGAAGTTACTCACAGATGGGTAAACACACTAAGGCATACATATATATATATATATATATATCTCACCATGACAAATAAGAGATTTGTTTTATTTAAAATAATGAGTTGCTAAGTTGCAGCCTCCACAACTTTGTTGAATGGGTAAATAAGACCATAACAAATGTTCCTTAGCATTTACTTATTGGTTATTTATTTGTACACAGCTCTAAAGGAACTCAATACCCATTTCTAAACCAGCAGTATTAAAACTTTTTGATGTCAGGACCCTTTATCTCTTTCAAAAATTACTGAGGACCCTAAGACCACTTTTGTGTTTGTGAATACTATTTATAGTTATAGTAAGAGATTATAAGAAATATTTTTAAAACATTTACTAATTAAAATAAAATGTATCCATTACATGTTAACGTAAGATTTTTTTCCTAAAAATATAGCAACCATATTTTCCAAATAAAAGTGTGAAGTGACTCATGCCAGCCTCTGCATTTCATGAAGTACATGAAATAAATTTGGTCTCTAACAGGTAGTTGGGAAAAGAAAAAGTATTTTAAGTTTAATGATGGGTTCTTACAAATTTTGCAATGTAAAAATCTGAAACCATATACCAATGAACTGTTCATAGTTAGATAAAATAAGTTAATTTGTCTTGTACTTTGGATTTTCAACATTGTGCAGCGATCATCTAAATGAATTATGCAAATCTTTCAAATATCAATACATCTCATTAAGGAATACCAAGCAACCAAATTTCCTAACATCGTCACTGAATACACGTTCTTTTAATATTCAGTTCTTTGGGAGAAATATGCATAAAGTGAAACTGTATTGCCTATGAACCATTAACTCAAGGAAAAGCACTTCTGTGTTTGAGTTGTGAGCTAGTTGCTTTTCTCACAGAATACAGTTTTTATATGAAAGAGCGACAAACTACAATTTTTCAGATTGGAACTTCAGTCAATCTCTGAAGAAAACCCAGGAATCCAAAGACATACTGTACTTTGAAAATCTGTATTTTAACCAACAGGGCAAAAACTTTCCCCATTTCACTGAGTCATAACAACACTAGGAAAACACAAATCTAATTTTAAGAAATCTAACCAGCTCCCAACACAGAATATATTATAAACCTAACTTTAGCCCACTGACCAAGGATCTGACTCAAGAACCTAAAATTCTTTTGCCAACACTTACTCAGTTCTTAGAACTTAAATTTGATGATACAAATATAGTAGGACCATAAAAACTAAAAACCTGTCACATACATGTCAAGTAATAAAACCATAAAATGTAGAATTAGTTGCCCAATAGTCATAGCTAATGCTCATCTTAAACACTGTGCTAAGCATTTTATATAGCTATTACATTTAATCCTCAACTCTGTAAGGAAAATGAAATACTAAAGTAGCTTGGCAGTCTTACCCTGAGTACCTGCACTCTCTTCCAAGTATATATTCTTTGATTCTAAATCTGCTTATGCCTCTCAAAAACGAAATATAAAAAAAAAAAAAGCAAAAAAGTAGCTTGCTTAATGCCAGGGGAAGAATGAATGGTGGAATTGGGATTTAAAACTAATACCCTTCCCGTAACTATACTACCTCCTTCAAGTCAAACATTCATCCTATGGAAAAATTAAAAATTCATTTTTGGGTAAAGAGAACGGTGAGGGACTATGGAAAAAAAAAAAAGAGAGACAAACTCACGGTTTTTAGTTCCATCAAGACTTGTTCATCCACTCCATCATCCAGAAAGATGTCTCTCACATCATTAATAACATCTTCAATCACAGACCTATACAATTTAGGCTTTAAAAGAAAAAGAGAGTCTTAAAAAAGATTGTTTTTTAACAAGTTTTCACAAATTCAAACAAATAAAATAGTTATTTTGCCAAGGATCTAAACTTTATTTTGGAATGTAAAGCTTTAAAAAGATATGGCCATTGTAACTGTATTTTAGAATTTAAAACCTTAAAGATATGGCCATTCCAATAAACATTATTTGTCCTTGCTAAAATGGACTTAATGTAATTTATAAACAGAAAGTCCTTATGCATACAAGGCCCATACAATTTCCATTAATAATTTCCTATGTTGTAGTCAAAAACCTAATATGATGTTTAAAAATAGCTCCATAGTTCCATGCTTGGTTTAATCCCTGTTTTATCTAATAATCATGCTATTAAGTCTTAGACTCTGACAAAACTTATTTCCAATAACCTTCTGCCTGGTAATAACCAGCAAGCTATTGAATATTCAAGTTTAGAAATCACCTCACTTCTACTTTTTGTGACCTAGTCTGTACCTTCAAGCTATACCATTAAACTGTTATTATACCCACAATTACAGGTCTCAAGGTCCCAGAGGAACAAGCAACACTGATCCCTTTAGCATGATTACTCTCTTTTTACTCCTGCCCAGGTGACACAATGGAACAAAATCATCAACATCCCTGTACGTTCATTTTATTATTACTGTGTTGGTATTGCTTGTAGTGTAGTTGGGGTAAAGGAGTGAGAGGCTGGCTTCTAAAGAATTACCTGAAGAATAAAATGAGACCAGAAGTGAAAGCACTTTAAAAGGATTTTTTTAAAAAGAAAAACAAACCAAAAGGGGAGAGTGAACAATCACCCTCTCCACATCCTATTTGTAACCAGTTACATAAGGGAAGTTTGCATGTCAGATCACACAGTAGTTGCCTCCCTATTGATCATAGCCAGTATCAGGAACTAATGTTAACTTTCTTTAATGCTTGGCCATTATCTGTTTTACACCTTGCTTAAGGTAAAATTTACTGGCTATTCAAAAAAACCAAAGGTTTGCCCTCATAAGCAAATCTCAAACAGAAATAAATACTTCATTACCATCTTTATCAGTAACAATGTTATCACAAGGAAATCTCTTAAGAAAATATGTTCTCATCTAGCCAAAAATACAATGATTTTGTCAGGACAGTATACCCTTACCATTAAAAACTTTTCATGATTTCTTTTTTTGTTGTTACAACCAAAACACTTTAAATATCTGGGTTTTCACTCATCTGTTCCACCTGCTGATCAGGTTTATTTTGCCAAATCTGCCTCTGTGGACTTTATCAGTGAAATATGCATCTCCATAGTCCCTCCTTATATAGGTAAAGTGTATCTGACAATGGCTATCTTACCTATAGTGACTTAACTACTGAATTATAAAAGTATACCTAAAGTGTTTTCTACTCTTTATGACTCAAGGCATTATAAAATAGTGTAATTTTAAACTGGCAAGATAGATCTCGAACTGATGATATACAGTATACAGAGGCTGAGCAAAAACAAGTGTTTAAAAATTTATTACAATGAAGAACACGTTGCTATTAATGCCCCTCAAAATATTCCCACTCTTTTCAAACACACTTATCCCATCCTTGCCACTGTCTGAAGCAGTTCTGGACATCCTCCTTTGTGAGTGTCTTTTCATGGCTGCCTTAATGTTCCGAATTAATTCAAAACATTTAAGGCATTATGGTGGTGTGTCTTCATTCGCCTTCTGCACTAGATTTGGAACCATGGAACTTCTGGGTCTTCCCCACAGTGAAAATGGCCGTGAAAGGTAAACGTTTTTAATACATTCAGGACATCCAAGCAGCCAAAACTGCACAACTACACCCAAGCACGAAATAGGACTTCCAGAACTGCTTAAGAAAGTGGCAACAGCGCTGGCATAAATGTGTTAAGACAGGGGGAGTATTCTGAGGATCAATGGCAATGTGTCTTTCACCATAATTTTTTTTAATAAAATGTTTACCGTATTTTTGGATCAAGCCTTGTACTCACACTCCTCCCCCAAACTAAATGTTCTGATGTTTCTGAAGCCACCCTAAAAATCTTTTGCTTTAGAGCTTCTGCTTTCTTCTGGTATTCCCGATTTAATGAATCAATCATACTTTAAGATTTTACTTTTATGCCTTAATAAACCCAAAACTTTATCACTTAGCCAATTCAAAAGCATTAATGTTGAAGGGAGAAGGGAAATGTGTTGTCTTAACAAAGTATACACCAAAAGAAAAATTTAATAGAATTGCTCATAATTTGAAATTCTTAAAGTGTTTTTAAAAGCACATGGGTATGCAGGCACTATCTGAAATACTCAATTTCTAAATTATTATTTAAAATTCTGAGCTTTACTTGAGCCAAAGTTTTTGCCTTTTAACTGTATTTTATTACACAGAGTAATTTCAGTTTGTCCTCGGGTTTAAGAAACAAATATTCCAAACTTTAAAACTGGTAAACTAGAGAGGGCCATGAGTGACATTATCACGTGATAAATTAGGTTTCTCTCAAAATTTTCAGTTCTCTGATGCAATGTTGGGAAGTAAATTGGACCAGTTTTATACAAGCTACCATGTTAATATCCAGTGCAACACAAACTTAGAATTTTTAAGGATTTTGCTGTAAGACTCCTCACTCTCATTAGTCACAATTCCCCTTCACGGATGTAAGACTCTCTATGCACATATGGAGACTTTAGTCATTTATTTCTGTGAAAAGCTTTGCGTCTAGGTAATTACTGGAAAACACAATGAAATATTATGAGCTATACTTCTAACACATTTCCTGAATACTGTAGCTCAGTAACAAAATACTACCAAACCTGTCTTCTGCAGCTAACATTTAAAGTCGAAAAGCATTTTAAATTTCCGACAATGCAACCACCTTTCCAAACCAAGAAAAATGATCAGACCATCTGATCTAAAATTATTTTAAATTTTAAAAAGACAGCAATTCGGGTAATCATTTCCACTAACAAAGAAGACACGTCCTAGCTACTACTGCAGCCAAGCATACACTTGGGGCTCTGAAAGCAGCGCCCGTCGGGTGCAAAATTACAGCGGTAAGAAAAAGACCCAGAAATAAACTGCGCTCTACACACGCCCGCCTCTCGCCTCGGGAGCACGCACTCCCAGCCCCGCTCTGAGCAGCTCTCACTATTTAAAGCCGGATCTGGTGTTTAAATGGAGAGGCGGTGACGTAGGCCTGAAAAGCACCTTCCCATCCTGGCAGAGTCTATATTAGAGAGCGGCAATGGCTCTATATAAACAGGGCAGCCAAAGGGAGGAGGACCACAAGGCTGAGGGACTGAAAAGCAGGGTAAGCGGCCGCAGCCATGATGGATCGACCCGAGTCGCCAACGGTACGGTGTCGGGCGGCCGCGGGCTTGGCTGCAGCCTTTGGGACCGGGCAAAAACGTGTTTTATTGTCATAATAAAAATAAAGAGTCGGGGGGACTAGTGATCGCATTGCGTTGGTGACTGAAAAGGTTATTTATGTGACTGCTTTTTGCAACCCTACGTGATCTCAAGGAACCAAAAAGGAGCAAGCGGGAAGTAGACAAATTTCAAGGCGAAAGCGGGGCACTTGGACCACGGCAGGTTTTTGTTTGTTTTGGTGCTTTTGCTAGTGCGAGATACGATGAAGGTTTTGCTTCCCCTTCGCCATTTTAGCCGTTCGGAAGGAACTGAGATAAGTGCTTTTCAACCTTCGTCCTTTTTAAAAAAAAAAGTCCTAAAATGGCCCCAGTGAAGGGTCCCAAAGCACAACCTCCGGAGAAACCCCAGGTGACCCCCGAAGTAGTCCCGAGTCCCGCGCGGCCGCCCGGGAGCTCGTCGAGCCGGCGGCCGGGCCCTGCGGGGACGGCGGATCTTCGCGCCCGCCCTCCCGGCGGCCCCGGCCCCAGCCCCATGGCGCGCCGGCCAG
>NW_004624734.1:20763122-20796089 GCF_000247695.1 Heterocephalus glaber | reverse complement strand
GGTCCCGAGCCACGGCCCGGCCCGGCCCGGTCCGCCCGAGGCGGGAAGCGGCGCACGGCGGGGTCGAGGCCGAGAGTCGCCGCCGTCCCCGCCCCCGCCCAGTCCGGCCGTTGCTGCCGCCTGCACGAAGCCCCCGCCGGCCACCGCACCACGTCCTTACCACGGTGTTTGTATTTGCCGAGTTCGCCATTTCCACACACAACACAAACCAGAAGGGGGCAACCCCGAGAAAATAAAGAGAAAAACCAAAAAAAGAAATTTAAAAAAAAAGAACCAAAAGACCTGGAGGGTGACCCGAGTCACTGCAAGATTGGGGCAAAAAATTGAAACAAAATCGATCCTGAAGGAGTAGGGAGGAGGAGCAAAGAGAGGAGGAGGGGGCACTCCTCCTCTGGAGCTAAAAACCTCGGGAATCGTCTAAAAAAAAAAAAACACGACCCTTCAGGGGTCCAGGGGGCGTCGCCCGCTCCCCACCCCGCGCCAAGGAGGGAAACCACCACCGGTCACCGCTCCCCGCGCCGCCGCTGCCGCCACCGGCTGCAGCTCCAGCCGTCCGGTCCGCCTGCTTCTCCCCTTTATATAGCGAGCCAACAAGCTGCGCGAGCCGCCGCCGCCGCTGCCGCCGAGAGACAGGGCGGAGGAGGAGGGAGGGGCGGAAAGGGCGGGGGCAGCTGTGGGTGGGGCTGAGCGGGAGACACCGCGAGAGCCACGTGCGCAGGCGCGCCAGGGCGGAGGCTGCTGAAAGCCTCGACGTCACGCGCCGTAGAGGGTGCTGGGCGGGCGGAGCTCAGGGACTGGAAGACAGTAGTGGAGACAGACCGCCGTCGCACCAAGTCTCGCGTGATCACGTGGTAGGCATCCAGGCGGAAGTCTCTGGCAGCCCTTTGCGACGAGCGACTTGTGGAAAGCATTGCTGGAAAAGGCGCGAATTCTAGTGATAATCGAGTCCAGACTAGAACCGCCTCCTATTACAGGTTTCCGCCGAGTCCCGCGCTAGAAGAGCTAGGAAAAGTGGAAGGGGCGGTGGCGGCTGCCTCCCTAGGAATGGCCGCGCTGAGGGCTGGTCACGTGCCGCGCTTCCGTCCCCCGGTGCGTTCGGTCTCGGGACAGTTTTAAATGCGGAGTCATCTCTCGACTTGCGTGGCCTCTGACCTAGAGCTTGGCTGTGTTCGCGCCTTTTACAGGCTACGAAGTGATTGGGCTGAAGTGTTTCAGGGGCTCTGCCTCTACTGTCCCCAGCTCTTTAAATGATTTCTTGCCGTGATTGAAATCCCCACCACCACCTAGAAAAGGCACAACCGTTGTATCATAACAGGATAACTGTCCTGTACAAAATTGCCGGAGTACTGTAACTTAACATGGCCAGCGTGTAGTGACAAACTACATCTGAAATACTGTGCATGTCTTTGATTCACCAACTCACGTGGCTTCTCCCTGCAAAATATAAAGCAATTTGTTCGTGTCTTGGGGTACAATTCAATAAGAATTCGACCTGCTCCTGCCTTTATATCAACATTTCACGCCGAGAAGAGACTCCTTTGTTTAGAAATCAACTCAAGCGTGCCTCATTTTCCTGTTCCTAAGAGTTTTGACAGGGGAAATGTAATATGGACATCTGAGCAAGTTTATACTCAATGAAAAAGAAATTTCAGAGTTGCATGTCGGCAAAACTAGATGTGAGGACTGTCCAGGGCATCTCACAAGAGAAAAAGGTTCAGCCTTTCTGGACCTCTCGGAAAAGGTTAGAGAAAGTAGAGGCTATTAGTATTCAGAAAATTGGAAATGGTAGATAGGGTTGTGAATGAATGTAGAGAGTATCCATTAACTTTAGGAGGTCAGACATCAACTCCATTCTCTTAACAGGGCAGTTCCTTGCAGAACTGCCTTAAAAGAAGCCACAGGAAATCAGTGTTCTTGGTATATGAAATTATCTTTAGGTCAACATTTATAATACATTTGATATGCAGGTGGCAATTAGCCAGAAAAATTAAACTCAATAGTACCGTTCCTGGTAAGTCTCACTGCATGTTATTTTAAGAGGATTTCACGTTCCCACAATACCAACAATTTGCATATGGAATCCCTTAATTTTTCTTCCTTGTCACTTAATATTCTTAACTAAATAGTTGTGTTTTAACCAGGCATGATGTCACACGCCTGTACTCACTAGGCTGAGGCAAAGGGATTACCACGAGTTCGAGGCCAGCCTGAACTATGCATCCTCAGTCTTAAAAAAGAAAAAGTCATGTGTTCTGCCATCAGTTAAAACCACTGCAGACAGTACACGGAAGAGAATCCATGAGATTTGGTCTGTACAGAATTAATCTTCTAGAAAGGGACTGAAGAGATATGTGTTCTGATGGGTCTGATCTATGAAATACTGTAGTTACTGTATTTTAAAAAGGGCACTTCTTCAAACCTGCACACTCCGTGGAGGCAGAGTTTTTTTCTCTTTGTATCTTTTAAATTGATATAAAGCCCAATAACTTCATTAGTATTTACCCAAGTCTTTTCCCATCTCTGCTCCATCGTGGGTCCTATTGCAACTTATTGGTTTTCCGATTTTTTTCATCTGTCTGTAATGTACCTTCGGTCACAATATATGTGTGTTAGCCTGTTTAGTTTCAGAAAGATGTATTTTCTAATCTTGCTTCAAAATCGTAATCCTGAGTATTTGAAAGCTACACCACTTTATTTTTTAAACTCAGTTTTATTACACATTCACCAATATTTCCAATTATTCACTATTTTACAGTGTACATTTGCTTCTCTCCTATAGACTATTTTTAAGGCCTTGTTTAGATTTCCTTCAGAGTAAATAAGTATCTTAGTTAGTATCTACTTCTAATCCAGTCTAAAGCCATTTTTTGAAAAGCAGCCCTCAAAACATCACAAAATTGTATCTGTATTACCTTTTGCAAATGTGCTATGGGTTTAGTTTCAAGATTTATTTTAAGGGCCGGGGATTTAGCTCAGTGGTTGCATTGCCTGCCTCGCAAGCACAAGGTCCCGAGTTCGATACTCCATACCAAAAAAAAGATTTATTTTAAATTACAAAGGGAAAATCCAGGATTGTGAACATGTTCGTTTTAAGAATAAAAATGAAGTAGCCAGGGATTTAGCTCAGTGGTTCCGGTGCCTGCCTCAAAAGTACAAGGTCCCAAGTTCGATTCCCTGGTACCAAAAAAAAAAAATTCACAGAACAAAAGAAGACTAAAATATATACTTAGATGTTTTTCTCATTTGATTAATTATTCAACGGTAAGATTTTTTTTTTGTTTGGCAGAAATGTTTTCCCTTAAGTAATTTTGAATTCAATTCTACTGTGATAAAAATGTGGCAAATGTGAGGAAGCAAAATCACCTTTAAATATTGCTGTAACTTGATATAAGTATAATTTAAATAGTGCATGAAAATATATGACATTTTCAGGATTTTTAAAAATTTTTATTGAGTTTATTGGTACATTTAGGTATACCTTATGATCACATTCATCATTGAGAATTTGTACATGATGTATCTTGATTCTTATTTTTTCCCATTCCCATGACCTACCTTCAACCCCTCCACCCCCCATATATGTAAGCTTTGTTTCCATTTTCCCTTCTTACTTTCAATATTTCTATCCATCCAGTCTCGACCTCCATCTTTACATGATATTCTCCTTGTGTCTTTGCATCATTTTCTTTCTAGCTTATCTGTCCTTGTACCCAAATTTCCCTTTTTATAAAGACACAAGTCATATTGGTTTAGGGCCTACTCTGATGACTTATTTTAATTTTAATTTGATTGCCTTTGAAAAACTGTACTTCCAGTACTTTCTGAGGTATTGGGGGTATGATTTAAGCATATTGTTTTACAGGGACACAATTCAACTAGTAATAGAAGATATCAGAAAGTATGAATATCCTCTCAAAAGAATTCACAGGAATCAACATGAAGAGATAGGTTCCTGTTGGCCACATTGAGACACTTTGAGAATCAACAGGATAGTACTTGGAGTGAGTTGAACTGTATCAAATATTTAAATCCATTACTTTATTGTGCTGCTAAAAGAATGAAACTTTAAAAAAAACCAAAAAACAAAAGAATGAAATGAAATTTCTCATTGAGGATGCTGTGGAAACAACTTTTTTTCCTTTTCCTTTTTTTTTCAGTGCTAGGGAATGAATCCATGGCTAGAGCACCCCCCCCCATTTAAACATTTTTATTATTATTGTTATTTTTTAAATAGCCTCTTGCTAAGTTGACAGGGCTGGGCTTGAATTTGTAGTCCTTCTGCCTCAGCCGACTACAGTGCTGACATTAATAGCATGTATCACCATATTCAGCTTTTTGTTTTTTTGTTTGATTGAGTTTATTTTGGTTTTTTGAGACAGGGTCTTGCTATGTAACCCCAGGCTGGTCTTGAACTCACAAGCTTCCTGTCTGAGCGTACTGGGATTATAGAAGTGTGCCACCATGCCTGGTTTACAAACGTGTTATTTTGAAGAATGACTAACGAAAAGAGTCAAACGTTTATCCAGCCTTTCCTACAGGCTGTACCACAAAGTATCAAATAGTACATATAGCAGGTTGAATGGTTGCTCCAAAAAATATATGACTGTACCCTAACCCTGGAACTTGGGAATGTAATTTTATATAGAAGAAGCACCTTTCCCAGTATAATTTAGTTAAAGTTATTGCGATAATATCATCTCAGATTGTCAGATTACCTAAGTGGATCCTAAATCCAGTGATGAGTGTTCTTATACACAACATAGCAGAAGAAACAGAATGAGAGGAGGAGGAGCAAGTGTGAGCACAGTGGCAGAAATGGGAGTCATGTTCCCACAAAGCATGCTGGTGCCACGGAGAATCCAGCAGCCACCAGATAATTGGAAGAGCCAAAGAATGTGTGAGGCCTGAGTCAAGTTAGCCTCTGTGCCTCCATCTTTTAGTAAAATCTCCATCCATGCATGGCACTGACCTCTGCCTGAACCCCCAGGTTGTTCGTCAAGACAAATGTTGCTGTCGAGATAGTGTTCCAAGAGAAACTGCAAAATGTACAGTTCCCAGGAAAGCCGTTCTGCTTCTGTAACTGCGTTTGCCACCCCCGCCCTCACTGGTTACCCTGCTAGCTCCTGAAAGAGCCAACTTCCAGGTTCTGAAACTGCTTAAAAACTGCTGCTAAAAGAGGTCCGGGGTCCTTCTCTGGGGCTGCGTCCTTGAGATTGGACCCTGGCCGGTGAAATAAAATCTTGGCATTCAGTCTTTTGAC
Organism: Heterocephalus glaber; assembly: GCF_000247695.1. Next base: position 20,790,829 of record NW_004624734.1, on the reverse strand, counting down.
TCGCTGTCCATTTGTTGGCACAACAAATGGATTCTCCTCTAGAGGAAATGTGACCCTGCCAACATCTTTATTTTGGACTTCTGGCCTCTAGAATTATGAGACAATAAGTTTTAGTTATTTTATGCCAAGTTTCTGATAATTTTGGGGGGGCAGACAGGAATTTAACTCAGGACCTTGTGCTTGCCAGGTAGGCGAGGATGCTACTGAGCTACATCTCAGGCCCCTCATAATTTATTATAACAACCTCAGAAAACAAATACAATAGATGAGAGGAAGTTCCTCACTAAGAATTATTGCAGCTAGTAAGTGAAAAAGAAATGATAGAATATCACCATTTTGCAACCCCAAATGAATTGAAATGGAAGTTTTAGCATTGATATCTGCCAACATCACAAAAAGAGAAACAGCCAGATATTACATGCTACTGGAAATTATCTGCTTCCTGATGAAAACCATGCCACCATGTATGGGATGGTCTTTCCACACCCTAAGCCACCTCAAAAATAAAATCCTGAAATTGATCAAATTTACACATTCAGTTAAGAGTTTATACAAATTGCCAAGGATTCGGGGATATATTGTTACATATTGAGAAGGCAGTCAGCAAAATCAAGACCTTGGAGAGCTATAGAACAAATGATCTGGCTTTTAATAAAAAACTGCAGAGGGAGAAAGAAAGCTGTAGGATTAGGACAATCAACTGCTTCTAAGTTGTTTGGTTAAGATCAAATGTGAAAAACAGTCTTATCATGATGTGTGGAACTTATTGGATCCTTATTCAAATTTTTTTAAAAAGTATGTGACAATGAGAAATTCAAATACTTGCTGAATATTTGCTGAAAGTGTTATTTTGTTTTATTTATTTGGGGGGATATTCTTTTTTTTTTTTCTGGTACTGGGGATCGAACTTGGGACCTTGTGCTTGTGTGGCAGGTGGGGGAACCACTGAGCTAAATTCGCGGCCCTGGGTTTTTTTGCTGTTGTTTTTTTTGAGACAAGAGGGTCTTGCTTTGTAGTGCAGGCTGGCTTTGAACTCACTATATAGCCCAGGCTGGGCTCAAACTCATGCTGATCCTCCTGCCTCAGCCTCCCAAGTTCTGGGATTACAGGTGTGTGCTACCACACTCAGCAGTGAAGGGGTTATTTTAGGTATGGTTATGGTTTTCTTTCTTTCTTTTTTTTTTTTTTAGTACTGGGGATTGAACTCAGGACCTTGCGCTTGCAAGGCAAGTGCAGTGCGACTGAGCTAGATCGCCAGCCCTGTATGGTTATGGTTTTACGTTGAAAAGTTCTTGTCTCTCAAAAATGCTGTTGAAAATTTTAAGGATGAAGTGATATGAGCTCTGAGATTTGCTTTAAAATAACATAGAAGCAGGGTGGAATATACATAAATGAAACAAATTTGGCCATGAGTCAATAATTGTTGAAGATGAGTGCAGGATACATTGTGATTCATCATACTATTCTATAATTTTTAAATGTTTGAAAATTTTCTTTAAAAAGTGTGTAAAATGAGCCCAATGAAAAATTGGCAGGAATTCTCAAGAAGACCTACTATTATGTTATAAATGTAAACACAGTTCTGGGAGGGAGGGGACAGTACTAGAGATTAAACCAAGATGTATGTATGTATGTATATATGTATGTATGTATGTATTTTGAGGCAGGGTCTCACTGAGTTGCTAAATTGCCTAGGTTGGGCTTAAACTTGCAATTCTCCTGCCTCCGCTTCCTGGAGTACTGGGACTATAAGCATGCACCACCATGCCCAGCTTGTAATCATATTAAACACTGTGTTTCACTACGTAGATTTCTTCAATATCTGATTCTTATATCTCACCTGTGTAACCTTATCTTGAATCATAAGTTGAATAGCTATGATTTGAGACGGTTAAATTTAGTAAAAAAAATATTAGGGTGATCATATGCAGATTTTTTTGTAAAAATAGTTTTAATGGCCAAAGGAGTTTTTTATTTACCTACCAACTTTATACTCTTATTCATATACCTTCAACTGATAGAGGTATGGTCTTGCTATGTCACCCAGGCACAACTTAAACTCTTGTGCTCAAATGATCCTCCTGCCTGAGGCTCCCTGGTAGCTGGGACTGTAGGTACATACCACTACAGACAGCTTCAAGTGTCTTATATAACAGAGAAGTCTAGAAATGTAACTTTACAATGAAATACATCACAGCTGGAAAATTAAATATGTAGTTAATCTGCAAACTATATCTTGGGGAATTACTACATGTTGAGTGTCCTTTATCCAAAATGCTTTGAACCAGTGTTTTAGATGTTTTAGGATTTTTGAATTGTAGTCAAGGTTTACGCAAGGGAATACATTAAATACGGAACACATAATTTCTAGAATTATTTTATGATAATTACCTAAAAAGTCAAATGCAAAGGAGTACAAGAGATTAACCACACACTAGAAGCTCAAAGGATTTAGCTGAGGGCCTAGATCCCAGCAGTTTCCCACACAAGTCCAGCTAAAGGCTTAGAGTCCAAGGCAATGTCCTCCTGGAGTCCAGCCAATGGCCTAGAGCCCATGGCAATGTGTCATGCTTGTATTAAGGATCTGCACCTGGAGGCCCAAAGGCCAATGGTGGAAGCCAGAAAATCTACACTGGTGAGATGAAGGCTTTGAGCCACCAAGCTGAGGGATCCACATTGGATCCAGGAAGTGATGCTCACAGTAAAGATCAAAGCTCCCCTGATGAAAATAGCAGCCATTCCCAGCAACAGCGAGCCTTCAAGCTCCTCCTCCAATGAGAACAGCCTAGTTTGCCTCAGGAAAACCATCCGCAGCAAGCTTCTAGAAAAATCAATAGCCAATGATCTTCCCCTCCAGTTCTCTTTTTATGGCTATTGATAACAATCTTCAGGTGGATCCTCCACACCCAGACCAACTGATTCAGTTCAGCTGGGCGTTACAAGTTGACCATTAGTCAATCTATTACAGGAATATTTACATATACATACTGAGACATCTGGGGGATGGGACCCAAATCTAAACAGGAGATTCATTTACATTTCATAATCGCTGTCTTAGTTACTTTGTCCCATGCTGGGACAAAATACCCAATACCCGCAACTTAAGGAAGAAAGGTTCATTTTGGCTCACAGTTTTAGTCCATAGTTGGCTGGCTCCAAAGCAGAAAAAGAACTTCAGGGGCACATGGGGGAGAAAAGAGTGCTCAAACCATGGCACCCTGAAAACAGAGAAGGGAGGAGCCATGGTCAAGAATACTACCTACCAGGTCATGCCCCTCAAACACACCACTTCTTAATAGGCCCCAGACCTTAATAGCACATGCAGCTACTAAATTCATCAGTAGACTCATCAGCTGATGAATATATTGACTCCATGATCCAATTGTCTTCTAAACATGTTACACTTTGGTGGGGGGTATTTTACAGCTAAACTCTTACATGCACCACATAGACATAGTTCGAAGGCAATTTTATGCAATATTCCTGGTGTGTTTTGGCTGTGATCCATCAAATGAGATCAGGAGTGGAATTTTCCGCTTGAGACACCATTTCAGCACTCAAAACTTTTGAATTATGGAGCATCCTAGTTTTCAGATTTTCAATGCTCAACTTGTACTGAAACTATTCTCCAGAATTTACTTTCCTGTGGTGGTAATTGTTATAACTAGAGGAATTGGGTGTTATAAAAGGAAAAATGGCAGAAAAATTATTACAGATTCCAGACCAGAATGAAGTAAGAAAGCCACATAATTACGTAATACTGAGGGCTGGTCTTTTGACAAAGGTACAAGAGAAAAAAATCAAAGGGTACAATTTAAATACTTTCTTGAGAACCAAAGCTTGTGATTAGTATAAAATGATTTCACGAAGTTTTTACTAGTAGGTAGAATGAATGGATATTTAAATGGAAAAAAAAGAGATAAAAAAGGATGAGGTGCTTATTTTGTGTTCAAATTGATGTGTCAAATGATGACCAATAATAGTAGTAATGTATTGATGTGGTAGTGTTGTTTTTCAAAAGCTTTAATCACATAATATATCCTTTAGCGCCTATAACAGTCCAATGAGATAAGTAATATTATCCCTGTATTGTGGATAGGAATCAGACTCAAATTAAACAATAATCTCTCTAAGGTCATATTATTATTTACATGTGAAATTGTAGAAATCCAAGTTCAAGGCTGTTTTGACCCGTCTTAGAAATAAGAAGCTGTCAGTCCAGAATTCTGTGAAAGTTTTTGAATCAGATTATATCTAGGTTTGTCAAATAGTGTTTAATACAATATAATGTGTTAAATATCTTTCAGGAGAAGAAAAGCTATAGATTACACAAAATTGAAACATGAAACTGATACTTCACCCCAATTAAGTATAATTGCCCACAAAGCATTTGTTAAAATCATTTGAATAACTGTTTTTCTCTGTTTCTATATCAGTTGAAAATCAACTTCCTATTTCGAATAGCAGTTACTCAATTAGTGAATTTGGCAGAAGCAGTCATTTTCTAGTGAGATGCTCTATAATGAAAACATTTTTGTCTAACCTTATTTTTCAAATGCTTCCATAAAACAAGAAATGAAGAATGATAATTTTTAGTGGTAGAAAAATGAGTTTTTTCTATCTCACTTAATGAGCCAGTGGTATAATTCACAATATGTTGCTAGACTAATAAATTGTTCCTGTGCCAATGTTGTTGCACAGTAATTAAAAGAGACAGTACGTGTTGGATAAGATAATGGTATATCAAGTACCTAAAAGCATGAGCTCGAGAATCAGTAGATTCAGATGCTGCCCTTACTCCTATCATGGGCAAGGTACTTCACCTCATCTGTAAAATGGCATTTAATATTAGACAGTTCAATGAGAACGGAGAGATAATTCATATAAACCCCTTAGCATAGTGCTTAGCACAAAGTAGGTCCTCAATAAAGACAACAACATATTGATAATACAGAGAATTAAGTGAGTTCTATTGTGTCTTTGTCTAGATTTTGTTAAGTGGTGGAATGGAGCAAACATTAGGAATTTAGAACACAGTTCTGAACCAAGTCCACCAATTAAGCAAGCATATCTATTTTTTGGACACGTGTTTTCCATTTGCAAAATTAGAATCAAAGAAGAAATTCCATGTTTCAGACAAAACACATTAACAAACTCTAAATTCGTACATTTTTCACCAGATTTTTTGAAGCTAAATCATTTGAGTATCCAGTTTCTGTGTTTCTATATCAGTTGAATAGTCATCACTTGATTTTCTGGAATGACTCATATTGTTTAAAACTAGAGTCTTTATATAAACCTTTAGGCAAGATATATAATTGCTCATTTTTCACATGTAAAATATATTACCATTCCTCAATAACTTTTACACTGAAATGATAGATTTTCAGCCTTCAGCCATATCATCACATTGCAGTGTGTGAGATAAAAGACGATCAATACAGTTATTTAGCCACGGGATGGGAAAATATATCTGAACCTAGGAAAAACACATGGCTAGGAAACCACAGTCCCTAGAGATGTTTCATTTCTAAACACATTTTATATTCTCCTTAGTGAAATTTATCACCAATAATGGTTTTATTTTAAAAGCATAGAATTCATCACATATCTGCTTTTGTATTCTAATTTTAACAAACAACAGTGAATACTAAATCCCTTCTTGTAAACTCTCTCCTTTTCCATACACTTACTTTCCTTCTTTCCTCTCCCTTTTTCTTGCCTCAATTTTTCTCCATTTCTTGCTTTTATTTTTTCTTAATGCAATACTTATAGAATACCATACATAGCCTCTTTTCAATGACCATAATATTTTTGCTTCCTTTCTTCCTGTCTGTCTGTCTCTGTCTCTCTTTCTTTTCTTTCCTTCCCTTGAACTGAGAATTGAACCTTGATCTTGCTAAGTCACTAAGTGCTAAGTTGCCCAAATGTGCACTCCTCTTGCCTCAGGCTCCCAGAGTCCTGTGATTACAGGCATGTGCCACTATGCCCAGCAACCACAATGTATTCTTCCAATATTAGTTTAAAAAATAAAATCAGAATTTTCTTTGTTTTGTTTTTGAGGGTGGTTTGGGATCCAACCCAGGGTCTCTTGCATGCTAGGCAAGTACTCTACCACTGGTGGTGGTACTGAGTATCAAACCCAGGGCCTTTGCCCTGTGCTACATCCCCAGGCCTTTTTTTTTTTTTTTTCCTCATAATGGGGATCAAACTTAAGACCTTGCGCTTTCAAGGCAGGCACAGGTGCCACTGAGCTAAATCCCCGGCCCGCAGTGCTCCACCACTGAGCTACACTTCCAGCACTTCTGTTTGACTTTAAAAATGTGTTTGAATAATGATGATCAAATACAGTCCATTTACAAAATCTCAGTATGTTCTTAGTCTCTATGTTTAGTCCACTTTATTCTATCCTCAATTGTGACCATTAATCATATGTCAACTTCAATGGATTAAGAAATGCCTAGCAGATTAATGAAACACAGTTTTAGGCATGTCTATGGATAATTGACATGTAGGCCAGCAAACTGAGGGAAGAAGACTCACATCAGATATGGGTGGCGCCAACCAATAGATTTGTACACTGGACAGAATAAAAGGAAGAGAAGAAAATGTCTCTGTTTTGAAGAGCTCCAATATTAAATGGGTACATCCTTTGCTACCATAGTCTTTAGACATCATTCTCTAGGTCTCCAGTTTCTTCAGGCAATACAACCTAGCACTAGTGACTCTCTAGTAAGCTACTAGGCCTTTGACCTTGAACTGGTGCTGCATCCTTGATTCTTCTTGTTTTGTGACTTTCATTTTCTTGGGCTGAGCAACTCTTGGATGCTCAGGTGCTCCAGCATAAAGATGGACATTGTGGATTCTCTTACCTCTGATCTTGCACATGGCTATCATGGATTCTCGTAACTCTGATCCTGTATGCCTACCCAATAAATAGCCTTGCATACATATTGTTATGTTTTTTATCCAGTTGTACCCCAAAGCCACATCGCTGATAGGTGGAGTTTTGGGAAGGTGACTGGATCATGGGTGTGTGACACTGGATTGGTCCACTGATGGGTTTATAGCTGGGTGTGATGTTGAAAGGTTAAGTCTGATGGGAAAAGGTGGGTCACTGTGAGCCTGGCCTAGAGGGTAAATATGCCTCATTCTCCCTTGATCCCCCATGGTGCTTCCTGCTCACCATGCCCCTCTGCTATACTGCCCTGTCTTGGATCCATCTAATTATGAACTTAAACCTCTACAAACTGTGAGCTAAAATAAACTTTTCTTCCTTTAATTGTGGATACCATGTATTTTGTCCCAGCAACGCGAAAAGTAACTAAGACAGATTTTGGTATCAGAGAAGCGGGGTTGTTACGGTTACAGTACTAACCATGAGATTCAAAAGCCTTTGGAACTGGTGCAGGAATAGTTTGGAAAGATTTGGAGATACCAGCTAAAGAAGTAGTCCTGGAATGCTATAAACTGAGTTGAAATTGAAGATTCTGGTCACAGCACAGAAGACAACAGAATGCTGATAAAAAAGCAGCTACTACAGATGAGGCTCAGGAGGTTTTAGTTGGGAACAAGAAGTTGAAGAATTGGAAGTTGAAGTCCAGGCCATGTGTGTTATGCTTTGGCAGAAAATTTGTCTGCATTTTGCTTATGTCTGGAGATGCTGCAAGAGTCTGAGATTAAAGGCAGTGAACTAATCTTGTGGAAGACATTTCAAGGCAATCTAATGTTGAGGCAGTGGCATGGCTACTATTGGGGGCTTTGAGCTAGCTGTACTTTAAGAATCAAGAGCAAAAGGCCCAGTAGAATGATTTTTAAAAGTTTTGAGTTTGGCCAGAAAGGAAACTCTGGTAAAGTTTCAGCCTGCAAAGATGGAACAGAAGAAAACTTAGTTGCTGAAAGGATTGGCATTAGAAAATCAGGTACTTTGGGGCCAGGGATTTAGCTTAGTGGCACCGCACCTGCCTCACAAGCACAAGGTCGTGAGTTTGATTCCCGGTACCTCCTCCCCCCCAAAAAGAAAAGAAAATCCAGTATTTTGGAACTGAATAATAGAAAAGATGGCCCAAGAGCAACACAAGAACCAGCAGGACTTGACCCTTTGCAGCCTCAAAATTGCAAAGGTGAAAGACTATTTTGAGAAGAGAGCCCCAAGGCACCATGTTCCAGAATGGCAGTGGCCCAGGGAATCTGTTCCTCCAGATTGGGTTCATAGCACTCAGCACTCCAGGCACTCCACCCCTATAACCAAGGGAGAAGGAAGCCTGGCTACTGCTCCAGCTGGCAGCAGACTGCACCATCCACGTTGTGCTGGTTTTAGGCACATGCAGAATGCCAAAGTTGTGGGGTCAGGAAGGCTTCCACCCAGATTTCAGAAGGCCTGGGAGGCCAGGCAGTGGGCCCCTAAGAGGGCAGTGTGTGAAGCTACGAGTGTGAAGCTGAAATTAAAGTGGAGACCCCAGAAGTTTGGAGAAGCCAGGAACATTGATCAGCTGAGGAGAGCTTCAAGGAGTGAACAAAACAGGCCCAAGAGAGGTCACAAGGGCTACAACCACGAGCAGTGCAATCAGGACAGCCATTTGGAATTCACATCATGCCATAGATTGCCCTTGGTGCTGAACATAGGAACTATGGCATTAATGTTTGTTCTGGTGGATTTTGGCCTTGCTTTGGTCTCATTCTTTTTGTGTGTGTGTGTGTGTGTGTGTGTGTGTGTGTGTGTGTGTGTTTTGTTTTGTTTGTTTTTGGTACCGGGGAACGAACTCAGGACCTTGCGCTTGCAAGGCAGGCGCTGGAACCGCTGAGCTAAATCCCGGGCTGGTCTCATTCTTTTATGTCCTCCTATTTGTACCTTTTGGAATGGGGATGTTTATCCTGTGCCATTTTGTGTTGGAAGTGTGTAATTTTCATTTTTCCCAGGGCTTGAAGTTAAGCGTTTGCCTTAAATCTCAGAAGAGAATTTGGACATGATGCTGAAACTGTTGCAGTGTTGAGAGAGTAAGCCTGGTGGAAAGAGGTGGGTCACTGTAGGTGTGACACCCTTGATCCCCCATACTGCTTCCTGCCTGCCATGCCCCTCTGCCATGCTGTCCTGCCTTGGATCCAGACAACTATGGACTGAAACTTCTACAAACTATGAGCTAAAATAAACTTTTCCTTCTTTAAGTTGTGAGTATCAGGTATTTTGTCCCAGCAATGAGAAAAGTAACTAAGACACATATATTTTCTATTCTGTTTCTCAGGAGAAACCTAATATGAATTTTGGTACTAGGAGTAGAGCTATTGCTGTGACTATACAGGACCATGTGGTTTAGAAGCCTATGCAACTGGTTTGTGGGAGGAGCTTGGAAAAGTTTAAAGATGCGAGCTAGTGAAGCCTTAGAATGTTGTAAACAGTGCTTGATAGGTGACACGGTTAGAGCTCAGAAAACACCAAAATACTGATAGAAACATGGACAGTAAAGACTAAGCTTAGAAGATTTCATTTGGGAACAAACGCTCCATTAGCAGTCGGCCATGTATGTTATTCCCTGGCAGAAAATTTGTCTACATTTTGCCCATTACTTTGTGGGAGATTAAGTGTGACCAATTAATCTGGTGGAGGTAATTTCAAGGCAGCCTGACATTCAGGCTGTGGCATTAATACTGCTGGATGCTTTCAGCTAGATTTACAGTAAGAATCAAGAGTAAAAAACAGACCTGAATGATGTGAAGCTAGGCCAGAAAGGAAGAGCCTGAAAAGTTGTTTCCTACAGTTCAGCCATGCAGGAACTCAGAGGCTGCTGCAGCCATGGACCAAGGTGATCTGGCTACTGCTCAGACTGGCAGAAAAGTTTAGTGTTTTCTGTATGGTTCTGGCTTCTCAGGCATTTAGAATGTAAGAGTTATGGGCTCACAGATACTTCTGCCCAGGTTTCAGAAGGCCTAGGAGGTCAGGTAGTATGTGCCTGTGAAGGCAGTGCATGAAGCTAAGAGAGTGAAGCCAAAAGTGCCGTGGATACCCCTGGAGTCGGAGATGCCAGAAATATGGGACCTTTGCTGAGGAAAATCACAGGCAGTGAGTGGAGTCTCTCCAAGAGAGAGACCATGTGAGCTGCAACAGACAGGGGCAAATGAATGGGGCTGCCCTAGCCATGTGGAACTCTCATCACAATCTGCCATGAGTGCTGGACATGGAGCTACAAGATTTAATGTTTATCCTTATGAGTTTCAGTCTTACTTCAGTCCCATTCCTTTGTAGTCTCCCATTTCTCCCTTCTGAAATGGGAGTGTTTATTCTGTGCCATTATATGTTGGAGGTATTTAATTTTCTTTTTTATTTTACAGGAGCTCACAGTTTAGAGTTTGCCATGAGTTTTAGAGGAGACTCTGGACTCTTTTCAGCAGCGGGGAAATTTAAGACTTTGTTGAAACTTAGAGATGGACTCAATTTATTTCACATAAAGAGATGGTTATGACCCTTTTGGTGGCCAGGGGCAAAATGTTATGGTTTGCATGTAAAATGTTTCCTTAAAGTCTGATGTGTTTGGAGGTAGAGACTGGCCGAAAGAGGTGGATCTCCAGGGCATGACCTTGAAGTGTGTATTCTTGTTCTTAGCTCCTCCCTTTTATCTCTGCTTCCTGACTGCTATGGTATGAACAGGTTTCCTTCACCATGCCCTTTCACCATGCTATTTCTGCCTTGGAGACAGCCAACCATGGACTGAACCCACTGAAACTGAGCCAAAATAAGTCTTTCCTCCTTTAAGTTGCAGGTGTCAGATATCTTGTCTTATCAAGGGAAAGCTGACTAATAATATCAAACAATCATGGGATTTTTAAAAATGTTTTATTCAGAGTAGGAAAATCAACAAAACAAGAAAAGTTAAATTTCCAAAACCATCAAATAAAAATTACATAAAGTAAAAGATGAAACTCTTGCATTCCTGTATCCCTGTCATTCACTGACACCTTGCAATCACATCTGTGTTTTTCCTATGCTTGCAAGACCTCTCTAGATCTACATATGGGGGAGAAGTGCACTTTGTCTTTTGCAAAAATAGAATCATGCCTTAAATTTATTTTTTTCCTTTGGTACCAGGGATCAAACTCGGGACCTTGTGCTTGCGAGGCAGGCGCATGCCTTAAATTTTATATGCCACTTGCTTTTTTCATAATCATAGACTTCTTTCTAGGTCACTAAATTTCAAACTGTCTGTGGAGTCCAACGGCCAATGCAGTCCTTCCCAGCAGAAACCTCCTCAGCTTGGTCTTTACCAGTAGGATATCTATCAGCCTTCTGGTCTCCTGAGCTCTGACCAGAATCCCCTATCTAGTACAGCCAAAGGCATTCCTGCTCTACTTTTTCAGCCGGCATCACCAGACCTTTCCAAACTCTTCCCACAAGCCATCACTCCTAAACCACAGGGTCAGGTACAGTCACTGCAATGACCCCACTTCTCTGGTACCAGATTCTGTCTTAGTTATTTTTCTCGTTGCTAAGACAAAATACCGGACACCCAAGGTTAAAGCAGGAAAGGTTTATTTAGCTCACAGTTTGTAGAGGTTTTAGTCCATAGTTGGCTGGCTCTAATGCACATGGCAGAGCAGCTTTGCAGATGAGAAAACAGTTCCTTGCAGGCAAAGACAGCAAAAGCAAAAGGACCTTAACAGCATCTTTCTGCCCCTTTTACCTCACCCAGACTACTTAGGGCTGGTAGCACGCACACCCTTAATTTTAGTGCCCTTGAGCCTAGCATTGCACCATGAATCAGTTCTAGCATCACACACTCTAGATCCATCCACCTCTGAAAAAGCTCCACCTATGACTGCATGAGGCAAATCCTACAAATCCTTTGTGCTCCACCTGTTCATCACTCCCTTCCTGCATCTCCTGGAAAACCACTGATGTGCTTAATGTCTCCACAGTTTTGCCTTTTCCAGATGACATATAGTTGAAATGATATAGTATGTAGCCTTTTCATGGCTTGATAGCTCATTTTTTTTTAGTGCTGAATAATACTCCATTGTCTACACGGAACACAATTTATTTATCCATTCATCTACTGAAGGACATCTTAATTGCTTCTGAGTTTTAACAATTAGGAATAAAGCTGCTGCTATAAACATCCATGTACAGGTTTTTTTTTGTGGACATACATTTTCAACACCTTTGGGTAAATTACAAAAACTATGAGCATTGGATTATACAGTAAAATTGTATTTAGTTTTGCTTTTTTTTTGGTACTGGAGATCGAACTCTGGACCTTGCGCTTGTGAGGCAGGCAGTGAAACCACTGAGCTAAATCCCGGGCCCTAGTGTTTTTTTTTGTATTTAGTTTTGTAAAACAAAAACAAAAAAACAGCCCAAACTCTTCCAAAGCTGCTGTAACATTTTGTATTCCTGTCAGCAGTGAATTAGAGTTCCTGTTGGTCCATATCTTTGTTATTACTGGCTAGTGTCAGGGTTCTGGATTTTGGCTATTCTTATAGGTTTGTAGACCTCATTGTTGTTTTAACTTGTATTTTCCTAGACAAATACGATGCAGAACATGTTTCCATATGATTATTTGCCATCCATATGTCTTCTTTGATGGTATTTTTTTTTTTTTGGTACTGGGGATCGAACTTGGGACCTCGAGTTTGCGAGGCAGGCGGAGGAACCACTGAGCTAAATCCCTGGCCCCTCTTTGATGGTATTTCTTAAGGTCTTGGATTCATTATTTAAAAATGGGTTGTGTTCTTATGATTACACTTTAAAAGTTGTTTGCATATTTTGGACAAAAGTTCCTATCTGCTATGTATTTTGCAAACATTTTCTCCTAGTCTTTGCAAATATTTTCTTGACTGTCTTTCAAATAGTCAAAATTTCTTTATTTTTTAATAAGCTTAGATTATTAATTCTTTCTTTTATGGATTATGGTTTTAGTTTTGCAAGTAAAAAATAATTGTTAAACCCAATATCATATAGATTTTTTCTTACATTATCTTCCAGAGGTTTTACAGTTTTGCATTTAATGTTGAGGTCTGGGATTCAAACTGACTATTTTTGTGGAAGATGTAAGGCCTGTGTCTAATGTCATTTTTTTGTGCATATGTCATTGTTTCACCACTATTTCTTGAAAATACTATCTTTGCTCAATTATATTGCTCTTATTCTTTTATCAAAGATGAATGGACTTTATTTGGGCTTACTTGTGAGCTGTCAATTATATTCTACTGTTCTATATGTCTATTCTTCAGCCAATACTATCTTGTATGGATTATTGTAGCTTTATAGTGTGTCTTGAAGTTGGGTAATATTAGTTCTCCAACTTTGTTCTCTTCCAGTATTTTGTTTGCTATTCTTATTTGTTTGGTTTTGCTTTTGTTCATTTGCTTCTCCATATAAGCTTTAAATTTGTTGATATCCACAAAATACCTTGCTAGGATTTTTATCAGAATTACATTGAATCTGTAGATCAAGTTGGGAAGAACTACTATCCTGACAAAGTTGAGTCTTCCTTTCCATGAATATGAGCTATTTCTTGATTTAGTTCTTCTTTGATTTCTTTTTATTAGAATTCTATAGTTCTCCTCATACAGATCTTATAGTTTGTTAGTAAGTATTTCATGTTTGGATTCAGTTTCAAATTCTACTTATTCTTTGGGATATATAGGAAAGTGATTAAGTCTTGTGTATTAATCTTGCATCCCACAGCCCTATTACAATCACTTATTAGTCACTGGAGGTTTTTGGTTATTTTTGTCAATTTTTTGAGATTTTCTACATAGAGAGTCATGCCACCTAAAGGGACAGTTTTATTTCTTCTTTCCCAAACTGTATATGTTTTCTTTTCTTGTATGTTGCCTTAATTAGGACCTATAATTCTTTTCAATATATTATTCTCTTAAACAATGTAGAAAACAAAATGTGGAGTTACAAACCAGTATAACAACAATACTTGCTTTAAAATTTTTATTATTTACTTATTTTAATTGACAAAAAAGTGTATATTTATGTAAACATAATATTTTAAAACTTGTATCAATTGTGGAATATCTAAATTAAACTAATTAACCTTACAAGCTTATCATTTTTTGTGATGACATCCCCCAAAATCTACTCTTTCAAGAATATGACGTAATTGTCCTTACCATGTTGTACAATAGCACTCTTGAACTTATTCCTCCTCTCCAACTGAAATTTTATATTCTTTGATCATCTCCTCAATCATGCTACTCCAAAGTCCCTGATAATCAACATTCTACCTTTTCCTTCTGAGTTCAACTCTTTTAGAGTCCACATACAAATGAGATCATGTGATATTTATCTGCCTGCACCTGACTCATTTCACTTAACGTAATGTCCTCAATACCAGCTTTTATACTTACCTATGTATTTATCTTTACTGAAATCATTTTTGCTTTATATTTTTTTGAGTTACTGTCTATTGTCCTTTAACCTACAGAACTCTCTAGCATTTTTGTAGGGAATGTGTAGTGGTAACAAAAGCTAGGTAAACAAAAGCCAAGGAAGTCCTCTTTATCTGGGGGTGTCTTAATTTTATCCTTACTGTTGCAAGTCAGTTTTGTTAACACAGGATTCTTGATGGACAGGTTTTTTGTTGTTGTTTGTTTTGTCTTCTTTTATTACTTTCAACATATCAGTCCGCTGTCTTCTGGTTTCAAAAGTTAAGAAATCTGCTGATAATCTTACTGAATATCTTTTATGTGTGATAAGTTGCTTCTTTCTTGATGATTTAAAGATTTTCACTTTGGCTTTCAACAGTTTGACTATGCTTCGGTGTGACTGTTTTTGAGTTCATCCTACTTGGAGCTTGCTGCATGTTTATGTTCATATCTTTCATTGAATTTGGGGAGTTTTCAGCTATTATTTCTTCAAACATTCTCTCTGCTCTTTTCTTGATATTTTTCTGTTTCTGGAACTCCTACAATACATATATTGGTTTGCTTGATGATATCACATAAGTTCCATAGGCTTTGCTAACTTTACTTCAATACTTTTTCTTTCTGTTCTTTATGCTTGACAATTTTCTTTGTCCTGTTTTTTTTTTTTTTTTGTACCAGGGATCGATCTCTGGACCTTGTCCTTGCAAGGCAGGCGCCGTGCCACTGAGCTAAGTCTCCGGCCCTTCACTGTCCTGTTTTTAAGTTCACAAACCCTTCTGCCTGCTCAAATCTGTCTTTGAATGCTGCTAGTGAATTTACTTTTTAAGTTCCAGAATTTCTTTTTGGTGTTTTTTAGGTTTTCTACTTCTTTATTGATATTTCCATTTTCACCATACATTATTCTCTTTTTCCATATTTTCCTCTAGTTCTCTGAGCACCTTATAAGTGCTGAAAAACACAGGTGGTGTGAAACAGTTGTTTTACGCCACCTGCTGCGCAAGCGCAAGGACCCGAGTTCGATCTCCGGTACCCAAAAAATAAAATAAAATAAAATAAATAATAATAATAAAACAGTTGTTTTAAAGTGTTAATCTAACAGATATACTATCCAGGCTTTTCTAGGGACTAATTCTGTTCATTATTACTCTTTGAATGAGTTATACTTTCTTATTTCTTTGTATGCCTTGCAGTTTCTTTTGTTGAATACTGGACACTTGAATCTAATAATGAGATACTCTGTAAATCAGATTCTCCCCCCAGGGCTTGCTTTTTCTGTTTTTTGTGGGATGCCTGTGTGTCAAAAATCCATATGAGGTATAAATATAAGGTTTTCTCAGGTGTTTTTTGAAGCTGTGCCTTTCCCTGAGCATGTATGTTGACTTTCTAACTTCTTCAATATGTGCAGTTGCTTTTTAATGTTCTAGTCTTTCATATGTTTCCCAAAAGAGAAAAAAGATAAAGATGAAGGTGGAAGAGGAAGGTACCAGCCCTTTTAATCCTCCAGCTGAATGGGCAGGAGCTTACAGCAATGGCCATCTGCCTCTTTGCACATCTGCAATCAGAAAAAGCAATCAGTGACTGAAGCACAGATCCCTGGTATGTAGAGTAGTGTCTTTTTTGCCCATCCCAGTTCCTGAAAGCTGTTCCTGGAATGAGTGTGTGGCTGCCTGCCAAAGGGCTAGGCGGTGGGGGATGGATAACAGTTACTGTGCTGAGAGCTGAAAGTGACCCAAATTAACTGCAGTTTACCATCTACGCCTTTGACTGGAAGCTGCAATCCTTCACCTGACAGCAAAGTTCCCAAGTAGTTACGTAAGACATTCTGTCAGTGCTTCCTCTTCCTTCATCTTCCCAGAGTCCTTTCCTCACTTTTTTGGAAGGTGGGATTTTCAGAGACTACTTTCAAGTTGGTTCAAATTGTCCAACAGAAAACCAAGACACAATAGTACAAGATAAGTTGCTTATTTTTGAGAAAGACTCAATAATAACTTGAGCACAAGAGGAACTGTTTGCCTTTGCAAGGAAGAGGGAGCTTCTGTGCACTGTAGAAGAAGATAAGAGTGGGAAAAAAAGTTAAAACTGATGTTGAGAATACATTGCTGGGTTGGCAGATTTGGCAGTGGGAGGAAAAGGAAGTTCCTGTGATTAATTTCATTTTTAATATGCAATATAAAAGACAGTTATCATCTAAGAGCTCTGTGTAAGGAGTTGTATGGAATTGTTGGAGCCTTAAGAAAAGCAGAGAAGGTACAAGCTAGTTTTTTTTTTTTGAGGGCAGAAGTTCAACATTTTAAAGGGAGTATATAAGATTGTTATGTAGAATTGATTGCTCATTTGCGATTTGGAATGAAAATCATCATGGTTGTAGGCTGTTCCCTGGTCTCAATCAGCTATTTGTGAGAAGGCACAAAATAGGTTGGTATTTGAGCTTAACTAACATGAATCCCATCACTAGCTGTCCTCAGATATCTATTTTTCCTTTTCCTTTAATAATAGAATGTTCCCATGTTTTAGCTAGTTGTCTTAGTCCCTTTGTGCTGCTATAACAAAATATGTAAGCCTGGGTAATTTACAAAGAACAGAAATTTGTTTCTAATAGTTCCCAGGCTGAGTCCAAGATCAAGGCACCAGCAGGTTCAGTATCTGGTGAGAACCAGGTCTCTGCCTCCACGACGGCCCTTTGTTACCACATTCTCCAGAGGGGAGGAAGGCACTGGCTTGACATGGTAGGAGGGACAGAAGGGACAGAAAAGGGTGAACTCCCTCCTTTAAGCCCTTTTGTAGGGGCACCAATCTATTCTTGAGGATTGAGCCCTTTATAAAATAAGCATCTCCCAAAAGGCCTCACTTTCTAATACTGTTGTATTGGGGATTAAATCTCCAGGGAATACATTAACACCACAGCAGTATCCTTGTCCAGGAAGAGACTGTTTTTGGGTTTTTTTGAGACAGTCCTGCTGTGTAGTTCAGGCTGGCCTTGAACTCACTATGTAGCCCAGGCTGGCTGCATACTCGAGGTAATTCTCCAGCCTCAGCCTCCCCAGTGCTGGGATTATAGGCATGTGCCACCATGCCTGGCCAGAAGGGCCTGTTTTTGAAATTCCCTTGCACCCAAGTTTAAGCTTGATTCCTTAGGGTGTGAGATGTGATGTGATCATTTTTCTGAAGAGAAACCATTTGCCTGCCCTTGGTGAGTGACTATGACAATGAACTACTTACTGAACCTTATGGAATAAATGGGAATTTTTTATCTTCCAAAGGTGATGGATGATAAAGAAAATAATATTCTTCAAGAATTCTGTAAACTCACATTTTAAATATTTTGAAGTTCAGTTTATTAATGAAATGGGAATAAAGATACTTCATAATTATGAAGACTAGCTGTGATAAATGGTTCCAATTCTTTATCCTTATGTGAATACTTTTTGCCTATGACTTCATAGTACAGTAAATAGTGGAATACATTTTCTAATCACTTTAATCTGGGTCTGGCCATGTGGCTTGATTTGGTCTGAAAAATGTAGCAGATATGTGCCACTTAAGCCCAAGACTGAAGAAGCCTTATGCGTTTCCACTGTGTTTCTGCTTCCCCATGAAAATGACATTCCATCAAGCCTTTTGGCTCCAAGAGGACGAGAGACACACAGAGCATGTTTATTTATTTTGGTTAAGATGTCCTAACCAAACCCAGCCTCCAGCATGCCCAGTCAACACTTGGACACATGAATGAGACCAGCCTAGATCAGTCAACCATGAGTAGGCTCAAAGATATGTGAACCACAATTAAAAAAAAGTTGTGTAAGCTACTGAGGTTTGGGGTGGTTTGTTACATAGAAATGACTGAAGATTTGGAAAGATACTTCGATGAGTCCATGACAGGATAGGATGGAATGGGCCTAAAAACTGCTTTGTACAGTAAGGGTGGAGGAAAGTGGAGGCTCATTTTACCTCCATTCGAGTTATTTGGTCTCCCATCCTACTCTGTGGGCCTCTGAGGCAGATAAAAGATGCTGAGCAGTCTGAAATAGTCAGTTCATGTTGGTAAAACCGAGGGAATAATTGTGACTCATTGTAATGACTTCCTCACATAATCATGAACTGGAACACATTTTTCAAGTGGCTTGGAATCTGGGTTGATAATGACTCTCAAAATCCTCAGAGGAAGTTGAAAAATTAATTGTGGATCATAGAGCAGCTGTCATTAGAAAAGATTTATCCCTTTATTTTATGAGCCATTTATGTGAGTTTTTAAGAGTTCGACTTTAGAACTTAATCCCCACTAAAGATGGGATTTATTTTTATGTATTTATTTTTAAAATTTTGGGCCGGGGATTTAGCTCAGTGGTTCTACCGCCTGCCTCGCAAGCACAAGGTCCCGACTTCGATCCCTGGTACCAAAAAATAAATAAAATAAAATTTTGCAGTGCAGGGTAGTTCTGGGCCACAACCCAGCTCTCTTATTTATTTTTTGAGACAAGTTCTCACTAAGTTGTCCATGTTGGTCTCAAACTTGTGATTCTCCTACCTCAGCCTCCCAAGTAGCTGGGATTTCAGGCATATATCACCACATCTCACTTAAAGAAGAGCTTTCAGTCGTCCCTCGGCAGTCAGAAAGAGTGTATCTACTCAGGTTAAGACCAAAGGAGAGATGTTCAATAAGAAGCTCCTTCTGTGGGTTATAGTCAACGAACTTTAGAAGCAGGAATGTCTGAGAGTCAGTTGTGAATTCTTTTCTGTTTCTGTGATGTAGATTCTCACCATTGATTGCTAACCTTCAGTAAACATCCAACTGCCTGGAATTATTAGTGTAATGCATCACAAAATGGAGAGGCTACCTTCATTAAATAATATATCTAAAATCCTTGCACCAACGGTTGTAAGCATTACATAATTGTGTGTTTGCTAATACGATGTCTTGAGAATAGAGGAAGCTGCCTAGATGGAAGAATAGAGGTGATTGTTGAAGGTGATCAAGGAACTGAGAAGAGTTTGGAACAAGAATGAACAAATGACACCAAGGACACCAAGGCTGCTGTCTATACTCTCTCATCCTCACTTCTCCCTACCCAAATCTGGAATATTGGTGAACATACCTGGCCGTGGAAAGTAAAGTTTTATAACAACGTGAAACCTAGTTAGGTCTCCAAACTCAGGAGCGAACAATAGTGGGCAGAAGAACATTCTCCAGCATTCTCAACTATAGAAAACAGTATGCTCTTATTTGCTATTAACTCTTTTGTGTACTTAAATCTGTTACTAGCCCCAATTTTGTACTGAGGAGGCTATAAAATTCTGTGTGTTTTCTTTAGGACAGAGATCTCTTGACAGCAGGGAACACTAAACTGATCTGAGTTTTCCCCTAGTACAGGCTTGTATTTTACGGAAACATGTCCCTGCTCAGTGTGAATTAAATAAAACACAAAGCTGTTTATTTCTTGCTTTATTAAAAAAACACTTTAAATCATTTCTGTTCCCATAGTCCAAAATCCCTTGACAGACTAGTCTTTCCAGAATAACGCTTTATTGGTAGGATTCCAGTATTGCCTCACAGCATTTACTGGATTGAGTCCAGTGTTGGGCTGGATGCAAATTCAACTGCAGCTCAGGCCAACCATCCACCTTATCTCTTGGTGTGCAGGAAGACCTCCCAGGCCAGGCTGATTTCCTGTTAACTCAACATCCCAGTTTTACTCCTGCTTCTTCCCAACCTTAAGTTCTCTTCCTCTTGCCACCCAGCCAAATTTTTACTCCTGCCTCCAGGTCTCACCTACAAGGTATCTCTCCTGTGAAAACTTCCTAAGTATTCTAGTCTATATTGATTTTTTTCACAGATGAGTTTATGTTGACACTAGTTATCGGGATTCATACACTGAATTTCTTGTGGAACACTGACAATAGGTCAGGAACATAATACAATTTTATTATTTATGTGCTCCATAATATTTTTCACTTTTTATATGTGTATATACTTTTCTCTGAGAAAACCTTAAGGATTTTATCATTTCCATTCAGTTTCTCACAATATTGGGCACAAAACCAGAATTATATATATTCAATTTAACTAATGTTAACTGTTAATTTAATTAAACTTGTCAAGTTTTAGGATCTCTAGCTGAATCAACTGGGTGGTGGACTTGGCTAATAAACATTTACTCTTTTTATACCCACCTTCATTAAACATTACATAGTGACACTTTGTTTAAAAATTTTATTAACAGCTCATTTTCATAATTCAAAAAAGACATTACAGATTATAATCAGTAGAACAACTAAAACCTCACCTCGACAGAGATAGCCAGTGTGTAGACTTTCTTACATAGGCACATTTTAATTTTCTAAAAAAAATAAAATAAACTTGTTTTACATAAAGTTAACCACAATAGTGCAAGAAAATATGTATAATGAGGACAGGTGATGAAAGAAGGAAAATACAAGCCTTGCATCAGCTGAATCGTCCACTTGATCTTGGGCTCATCTGCTTTCACACAAGGAAACTCACTATGGACATTACAAAAATGCAGGGTGAGGAACGGCGTTCCTCTGTTGTCCCCCTTGCAAAAGCACTGATTCTGATTAATCTCTTGAATATGGCAATGTTTTCTCCAGATTACGATGGTGAGTGGACATGAAGGTTAAATGAATGCTGGCTGAGGATCAGAGGAGTTCGTATAATTCCCTTCTCTCACTCCTGACTTTACCACCCTTAAACCCAGCAGGCCGCTGCTGAGAGAAGGGTCTTCTGCAAGATACTGCTAGGATTGCCCACTCTAAAGCACAAGGCCACGAATGACACTGTGTAAGATTTCAGTTACTGTGTGACTAGATGGTGTCCACAACTAGAGTTCAGGGTGTGATCTGAAGCGGGTCATGGGAGTGAACAGGAAGGAGCTAGAATCCCTCATTCCATCCAGGTGGAATCCATCCATTACATGCGACTAAGCATAAGAAAAGAACTCAAAATCATACTGAAACATGCCACATAAGAGAAGCAATTCTGTAGCTTACACATGTTTTTTACATTTTTAAATGTATGTTTTCGTGTTAGTAAGAGATGCTGAGGAAAGTCGGGGTTGGGGGACTGTCCCTTTTGTCTCATTTGGTTTTGCCATAACTTACAAATAGTCCCAGGATGTTTATTAAGTACTTTTTCCTCCTTTAGTCATTTGTATAAAAGGGCAATCTATAAATCAGGGACCATCCTGACATCCTCAGTGCCTTGTAAGGCTAGACCTACTTCTGCTTCCAGTTGTACCTAAACCCTAACATCCACCCTGGACACCTGTCTGTTCTTCATAGCCACACCACTCTTGCTGGGTGATGCCCATGCAAGGTCCAGAGAAGCATTCCAATCCATCTTCATCAGCCTCTTTGATCCTCCTTTCTAACTGGAGTTTTGAAGGCAAGTACAAAATAAAGGATTGCAGGGAGATTTTCTCTGTTTTACCTTCTGGGCAGTTGGTAAAGGGTAAAGACATGAAAAGGAAAAGATGAACCATCTGGGTTTCCCACTCTTCAAAATTTAGATTAATTGGTTCCTAAGAATATGTGAAGTCATACTGACATGGAATATCAGTGAAATTGGCATCAAAGCAGATTTTATAAAACACTCCATAAACTTAGTTTAAAAGAAACTGAGGAGAAATTAAGTCTCTCTCTCTCTCTCTCTCTCTCTCTCTCTCTCTCTCTGGAAACTGAAGTTAAATTGGGAAAATGCCTACCGAAGACTTTTAAACAATCTTCGGTGTCCTTGTGCTTAGCTTTTGATCCTTTCAGGGAAGCTGGCTGCCAACACAGCACCATGATCAGAGTAGACATGATAAATATTTGTTGAGCTGAACAAGTCTATTGATTATTCCTGCTTTGCAATCTCTTTTTTCCTGTAGCTTCATACTTTTAGTTTTAAAGAAGTGGTCTCTAGTTCAAGTTTTTTGAAGACTGGTGGCCAGTGCTATATTCATCTCCTTATACCATTTCATATTGAATTTCTATTTCTTAAGTCTGCTTTTGAGAGCTTTTTAAAATTACATCCAGTTATTATTTGCCTCTTTCCAGGCACTGCCAAACATATCAATGTGGAAAGTTTCTGCCTTTACAGGCAAGCTTGGAAGTGCAGGTTCAGCGACACATTTTTCTTTTTCAATTCTCAAAACGAAGGACTAGATTTTCTCAAGCAGATTCACTAAGGCACACTAGAAGAAATATAAAAATCCTACTTCTTGTTTTAGTTAATAAACGGGAAAATATTATTGATATACACATCTGTTCTCCATATTTACGGCTGTCTTACATATTTCCTTCACTTTTAATTACTTAAATATGTAAATATCAATCACAATATCCAAAGCCTGTCTTATATACAAAGAGAATAATTAAAAAATGGTGATTTGTAGAGAATTGGTACTTGGACTTTGGTGACATGTACAGAATACCTTTAGAAACTTGGTGAGAATACTCTAATATTAAGAGTTGGGGCTGGGAATGTAGCTCATTAGTAGAAGACTTGCCTAGCATGCAGAAGGCCCTGGGTTCACTCTCCAGTGCCACAAATGAATAAAAAAAAAAAAATTAAAAAGTTGCAATGAAGGGTTAGATTTAGTACTAAGATGATTTTAAATTTTTTGTAAGTTTTGTTTAAATTTCCTGTTGGATTGCATTCTTAACCCAAACTCTAAATATGTTGGGATTAAAATAATATTTCTTAGAAGAGTTAAAATTACCATTCCAACTAGGAGAATTTGTAAAAGTAGATTGGATGGCAGTGCTTCCCCTAAATTTGCTTCACACAAATTTAATAGTTTGCAAGGCTTTTAAGGAAAAAATTTCAACTTGTTCTCTAATTTTCCACTACTTAGAAAATCTAAGTCAGCTGTGAAATACTGATTTCATCTGACAAGATTCAGCTTTCCTAATCTCAGACCTCCATCTTACACAGTGACAAAAGAAATGTGCTGTAACATTGGTCAGTGGTTAATGTTGGGGAAACCAAAGAACTGGTCCACCAAGACTGGCTGAGGACTCTATCAAATTCCATTCTACATGTATTTCCCTCGCCAGCCATTCTAATGTGCCAGGTTTAGGCTCACAGATACAGTTTGACTTGCAGCCACAAAACTGCATCAGTAATCTGATTATTAGCAGCATCTGTGTTACTTTACCTGCGAGCATAAAAAATGTGTCCCAGTGTGAATAAGATACATTTTATCAAGTTCAGCAACACATTAAGTGCTTGAGTGCTGACAATTATTATTAGTTGACACTGAAATTGGGAATAAAAGGAGAGCAAGGTTATTTAAATCCTCCCAGAAATGAAAGCTAATTGCATGCTTTAGTACCAGTATTTGATAGGACTTAAGTAGTCTCAGAATCTCAAGGTCAGTATTCTTTCAACACACACTGAATACCTAAAAATTTCCCTTTATTTCATGAGTATCTCTGCCCTGCCAGGAAGCATTGAAGGTAGCTGACTTCTATTTTATTCCAAGTTTTGTGCAAGGTATTGGAAACACAAGATACATTCCTTATCTTTGTGCATCTCACTTCTCAGGAACATGAGTTTCTAGGGGAAAAAAGTCCTTCTCCCAACCACTGGATTGGAACAGAAATTAGTTTCATTTCAAATAAGAAATGTTTTAAATAAAAAAATGTTCTCAAGAATTATGACCCCCAATAATAATGTGGAAAGGTAGAAAGAGAATAAAAAACCCACAAAACTGTCCAGATAATATTTAATATGAACAAGGAGCTAACTTTTGATAAGAAATAATACTATGTCGACAAGAACAGGTGGAGGAGGTTTAATGTTCCCTCACAAAATGCCTCACATTCTGACATACAATGAATATGATTATTTTCCTTTTTTACTGTAAAGTTGAAGAGCAAGCCCTAGACTCAAAGTACATTATAGCTCTTGCTATCTTCTAATTTGTATTCTAATAATTATACTATGTACTGGTAAGATGAATTCACTTTTAATATTTTCACATTATTGATCTCATTGAGAACTTTCTGTAACCACAAAAAATAACCCATATCCAGGGTGGCAGTCATAGACTCTACACATCAAAAAAGTTATGTGCCTAACTGTGACTTTTATGTAGATTAGTAAAACACTAAAAATATATTGTATCATATTCCCCAACCCCTATATGTTACCCATAGTCAGTTCCCTAAAAATAGAGGCAAAACAAACTTGATGTTGTCAAGGTAGCAGATTTTTTAAATTTAGTACTAATTTGCTTGCCAAACACAGGCAGTATAGAAGGGACTCTCCCACTTCTTGGTTAATAAACAAAAAACAGTTCAGGTGAAAATAGGAAGGCAATGAGAATTAATCAAGGAGGAAAAATAAGAACCAACAAGTCATACTCATGTGATGCTAGCAGGTGAGGCAGAGGGCTTGCCACAGTGCTAAGCCTGGGGGAGAAGGTACTGGGATGGCCTTCATCTTGACAATCTCCAACCCATCTGGGCAGTCTATGAGAAATCTTTAGTGTCTTTAGTACAGCACAGGAAAGGATGTATTTTGGAATCCCTTGACAAAGTCTTTTAAGGGATTCTTCTGTACTTCAAACAGCATGAAAACATGAAGGAAACAGACAACTGGAGCTAGAGAGCCTTATTCTTGTTGAGACCTTTTTAAAAAATCTTGGTCGTCAGCTAGCCAAAATCCAATGTGACAGTCCCTCTCGTGGCATCTGGGATAGACAGTTATTTTAACTTTTGAGCATTTGCAAAAACAGGAAATTCTACCACTTGAGTTTATTCCTCTTTAGAACTCTTAATAAATCTACTTCTTCCTTTTTATAGTTTAACAGAAATTTTGAGGCAGCTATCATTATCATTCCATCCTGCTCAGTACCCCCTTCCCAGCTATTTCTTCTGTTCTTCAAGGTTGCTGTTCTCATTCCTTATATAGCCAGATTCTTCACAACCTTGGTCTCCTGCCTATTAACACAAGCAACTTATTAAGGTCTCTTAGAAACAGTATCTGTAATTGAACTCAATCTTCTATCCAGACAGGTAGTGACAATATATCATATAGAGATTGCTGAACTTCTGTTAACACAGGTTGAATGCATTAGCTTTGATAGCTGTGATATACTTCCAATTCATAACTAAACTCCCATTTCCCTAAGAAACATTTCTATGAGTGGCTGTAAAACCAGTTCTTTCCAACATCCTTCTCATCAACACACACACACGCACACACACACATGCCTGTAGTCTGTATTTAAGAGGGTTGCTTTTAAAAAACTCAGAACATAGTGTCTCATTAATGCCTATTCAATCTCCCCCCTTTAGTTTCAGGCTTACGCTTAGATACTTTAAAAACATCGTGATGATTTCTATAACCTAGTGTCAGTAACACAGTTAGAATTAATGAATGTTCATTGGATAAATTAATCTTACATGGGCCAGGGATTTAGCTCAGTGGTTCTGCAGCCTGCCTCGCAAGTGCAAGGACCGGAGTTCGATCCTCGGTACCAAAAAAAAAAAAAAAAATTAATCTTACATCTGTCAATGAAAAATTTGACATAGTGTCTACTTCTGTATTATCTACCAATCAGATAAAATGTGCTTTCTCTCATTTCATCCTTTTCATCATAAAACACCAAGGTACAAATAAAATGAAGAAAAAGAAGATTGACTAAATGTCCTGACTCTTGGAATCAGAATTTAATGTTCACAACATAGGGAAATATGGCTTTTCCGTGTTATCCTAGACGCCTTTTTAATTTATTACAATACTGTGATTATCAAGCTCTACACTTGAGAGCTTATCCAAAGTTTAAAACAGCTTTGAAAATTTCCTTTTCAGCTTACATTTCCTATAAAGTCTGTGTTAAAGAGACATGCAACAATCTATTGGCTATGAGGTATAAAAAGAACTCCCAAATGCCCCTGACAAATGCCTGAGGTATTTGTTTCAGGAATCAGAAGTGGCCTGTATTTTTCAGTGTGACTTTGGGAATTCATTGAGATTGAAGATGTCTCCTAAACGGAATATAATCTTATAGTTAATGTCCCTTTTCCTCCAAATGAAGAGAAATAAGCCTAATTTTGCTTTCCTTTCAACGGAATGTGAATACAGCCCAATCCAATCACAGAATGTAGGTCCAGTCACAAAATTTGTAAAATCCAACTGGGCCCTTTCTCACGTCTATAGAGATTCAGGATAACAAATCCTAGGACTGAAACCTAAGAGAAATGAAAACAAAAATGTTTCAATATAAAGAATCTATAACCAAGGGAGACAGATCGGAAAAGTTCTGTTGCATAGAATAGAGACATCTAAAAAAGGTCTAGTAAACCCAAAGAGGAAATTTGTCTTGAACCTTTTCTGAGCCTTTTCAAGAGGAAGTGACAGAAATGGACTCTTAATTAACTTTTCAAAACCATGTTTTCCAGAAACTCATGAGTGATGGATGAATATCAGAAAGAAATCATGCCCACAATGATGTTGGAAGTACTTTTCTGGACTCTTTCACAGTAATAACAAACCATATACTAGTACTGTGATATAAGCAGAAATGAGACAAGAAGGCTTAACTATACAGAAAGCTCCCAAGTCAGATAAACCACACGCTTCAGGCTTGGTCATGGTCAAAAAGCATCTTCTAAGCAACCACCTCAGGAGCTCCTATTAAAAGACAGGTAACTGCAAACAGGAAGGTCTGATAGATTGCTCCCAATATGGAGTGGCCACAGCAGGTACTGACTTAAACTTAAACTATTCAGGAAGCCACCCTAGCACATGTAGGGTTTTGTCACTGTATCCCACACACCTTGGGATTTTCTGTTTCATCTCCTTCAAAGTCTGGTTTCAAACTTTTTCTTTGCTCAATTTCCACCTGCCAAAATATAAGTTGGAAAAAATATCAGAAGCAAGAAAAAAGCAGCAAACAAACCAAAAGAGAAGCTCAGAGGGCTTTTTTCAGATTCTCTGTAATTTTACTAATGT
Organism: Heterocephalus glaber; assembly: GCF_000247695.1. Next base: position 20,763,498 of record NW_004624734.1, on the reverse strand, counting down.
TCTGGGCTTTAGCCACATGAGAGCTACTGGCCCTGAGTGTATCATGACTCTCTGCGCATGCTCTTCACTGGTTGAGAATTCCCTCTTATTCCTTGCCTTGCACAGTTGTTCCAAGGTCTCTCTGCATGTGACTGGTTAAGCAGACTGAGGTGCCCCCGTGAACCTTTCCACTGTACCCGTATGCCTGTCTGGCTCCACTATTCCAGGCTCTATAGGATGGGGCAAGATCTTGTTTACCATTTTATCTAATAACGTAGAAATACAGAAGGCAGGGGCCGGGGATTTAGCTCAGTTGTTCCATTGCTTGCCCCACAAGTGCAAGGACCCGAGTTCGATCCCCAGTACCAAACAAAACAAAACAAAACAAAACCAAAAA
>NW_004624734.1:20721277-20763022 GCF_000247695.1 Heterocephalus glaber | reverse complement strand
GCTTACCAGATGAAAAAATTCCCTTTTTTGTTTTTTTTTTGGTACCGGGGATCGAATTTTCCTTTGTAATTATTTAAACACACCCAAATATTTGTATCTGTTTTAGAAGCTTCCAAACTGATAAGTATTGGCATGTTTACAGTTCTATCATTTCTTCTCCATAACAGTCACTGAATTTACAGAGGAATCAATAAATCAGTCTTGCCTGGAAAGTGACACACCTCAAGTGAAGCCTTTGATAAATCAGTAAGGGAATCCTTTGAGTACAGTGATTTCATCATTAAAGTAGCTCCTCTCTCAGGGCCGGGGATTTAGCTCAGTGGTTCTGCTGCCTGCCTCAAAAGCGCAAGGTCCCGAGTTCGAACCCCAGTACCAAAAAAAAAAAAAAGAAAGAAAGAAAAGGTAGCTCCTCTCAGCACCTGGATATTTATATTGCTCAATTTAGTAGATAACAATTGAAGATAGAACAGGATCTTGTGTGAAGTGCTATTTTTTTCCTGACCACAAGATGGAGCATTTGTCCTTTTGGGGAGTCAAACGTTTTGGCCCACTAAGAAACATTCAGAACAATAAATCACCGCACAAACGTAAGGGCATCATTGTGAATAGAAAATTCTTAAACCACTTTTCAAAATCCTTCTTTAATCCTTTTTTGGGGGGGATGGGGTTTACTATGATTGAATCCAAGACCAACATAAATTATATTATAAATAAGTAATAACCACCGATTTATCCCACTGTTCTTTTTGTTGTCCAAAATGACAGAGAAAATATACTCTCACATGTAATCAGCCCATTTTTGGTACCAGAGATCGAACTCAGGACCTTGCGCTTGCGAGGCAGGTGGTGGAACAGCCCCTTTATTTTTTTTTTCTGACCTTTCATTTTTCCACAAGAAAGATTAGTCATGAAAATCAGAGCAAACTCATCTACAGTTATGTACATGAACTTCCTCTAGAGTGGTAAGAGAATACTTTGCACCTATGTTAAGCACTGCTAAAAGGCATAAGGAGGGAGAGTTGTGGGGTGAACAAATGGATTTGGAAACATCAGCCAGATGCCTCCCAAGGCTACCTTGTAGCTGTAATGTGTGGAATAATTGACCCACTTCCTGACGTCAGTCTTGTCTTCCACGGAGATGGATCTTACAGCAGCTTTGGAGGCAGAAGTCGTGGGCATGCTGAACTCAACATTCACATGATTGGCAAAGCTGGAAGGCACTTCCCGGTCAGAGCCAAGTTCAAGGTGGCAAAAGAAACAGTGTGGGTGGCCAGAAGCTATGAAAGAGAGAAGGAATCCAGAGATCAGCTTCTTTGGGGATGAAGTCAAGAAATTTTAAAAAAAGAGCCACCTCATTAACTGCCACCTGCCAGTCTCCAGAGGTTTCAGGGCTGAGCAGAGGATTTTCTTCAGCTTTATGTGCCTTAGACCCATTGATATGACATCATCTGATTACCACAGCCTGGTATCTTAGCAATAAAACCCATAGCCTAAGACATAGGCCATTCTCCAGTCAGAATGATATGTGGATACAGGACAACAACTAAGAAAGAGGGACTACAGATTGGAAGAACAGAATGCAAGGGATCAGCACTTAGCACCTAATAAAACATCAGTAACAGCCACCTGGAGCAAAATCATTGCTTTCCTTTGACAGATGAATTGAATTTTCTTAATAGCGTTCTATATTTTCAAAAGTGCTTTTGGCATGTTTTCGTGAGTGAATGATACATGTTTGTGAGAAAAACATTACAGACGGCACACATATACAGGACGAGGAAGCAGGTGGTACACTGGACAGAACACCAGATCCACATTCAGAACACCCTGAACTGACCTCCCGCTCTCCTAAGTGGCAGATTCCATAGCCCATTCCTCTGCTCTCTCCAGACCTCCAGTCCTCATGTGTAAAGTGGAGAGATGGCGGGGTAATGGAGTGGTGGGCCCAGAGCCCACTGCACAAGCCAGGCACAGCCCCTTGCGACTCCTTAATTCTGTAAGTTTACGGATAATTCCATTGTCCTTGGATGGCAAATTTAGGGTTTTTGTTTGAAAGTTGTTATTAGATTTTTGAAGAAAAAGAGAGCTTACCTCTGTAAATATAAAGATTGAAGCATCACTGTCATTCAACAGACACAGCAAGAAATATTTGTTGAGGGGCCTGTGCCTGATACTATGTTAAACGCTTGACACAGATTTTCTAACCCAATCTTCATAACAATCCCTTTACAGACGAGGAAATGGAGGCTCTTGGAGGCACAGTTGCAGCTAGAAAGTGGCAGAGCTGAGAGCTGAACTCAGCAGTTGGCTGCACTTTGCTTAAGTCATAACCTCACGGTCTCCAAAACTCAAGAGCAGGTTTGCAGGGTGACCGGGTAGAGACAAGCTAAGCTCCAGGATCCCCCATGTAGCAATTGGCTATGAATGAACAACACGAAACTACTCAGGCTTAATTATGTAACTAAACAGTCCCTTAGTTACCCTGCTTTCCCCAAGTAAACAATTCCAATTTTCTTTATTGGTCTGGGCAGGGCTTTTCAGTCCCAGAGAGTAAGGAGATATACACCCACTCTCCAAGGAAAACATTACAGAGTGAAATATTTGTTTTGCTGTTTCACAAATGTAACATAATTCAACACTTATCTGTAAAGAGTAAGACTTTGGGAAATTAATTGAACAATTGGTACTGTTTTTTAGGAAAGGAATTTAAGATATAATAGTAAAATTTACAGGATATAAAAATGAATCCATCTTTTTAATTGCATATAACAAATATAATTATATAGTATCATTTATTAGGTATTCATTACAGGCCAGATACGGTGCTGAGCCCTTAAAAGCACTATCTAATTTCACTCTGAATAATCTAGGTATTAATAGCCCTGTTTAATAGACAGGAGAAATTAAGTTTCTCTGAGGGTTAAGTAAATCGCCTGAGGTCACACTGCCATTATGTGGTAGAGCTAGGAATAAAACTCAGATCTGCCTCTGACTCCAAACGGTGTCCTAAATTCTTGATATATTGCTATGGGATTAGACTGCTGTAACATATACAGTAGACTCTCTTTATTCAGTGGCAATTTAGGCAACTGTTTTTACCTAATTACCTTTATTTGCACATTTTTGGAATATTGAAAAATCATTTCTTTTGCAGAAGTGACTCGCTCCTCTCATTCCACCAAAGCATATTCAGAGCAAACTCTGAAAGCTCCAGCTATGAATGGGTCAGGCTGGTGGACAGAGGAGAATAATTTGGAAATATGGTATAGTTTAATTCATGGTAATGAACTAAATAAACCCACAAATTATATCATCTTCCTTGATGAAATTGAGAAAATTAACATTAAAATTCAGATTCTTCACCCATAAAAGCTAATACTGGGAATGTTGTCCCTTCACCTGGTCTAATGAGAACTAGAATTCCAACAAAGACAGCTACTGCTGTAGGAGAGAATGTTTCATTTCTTGGGGTGCGACTCATAGGAGCAACAGGAGTTGTTCTGGCACCTTCTAAAATTAAGAAAAACTCTCCACTACAAAAGCACTGAGGAAAATGTTTGCTGAACACATTACTTTTCCCTGTCCTGTGTCCATTTCCCCTTCCTTCTGGTAGCAAATATTTTTTCCGCTCTCTCCCTTTAGGAAATAATCTTCCCTGTTCTGCATGGCATCTTGGTGCTTGGTGCTATAGCAACAAACTGCTCTAGATGCCCATGACTCGAGACAAATGGCACCAGGGCAGAGCATGACAGTGACAGTTTGTCTCTGAGGCAGCACCCTGAGAAGACTTCCACGAGCTTCTGTTACCAGGCTTGTTCTAGAGCCGTCCTTTCTGATTCTGAGCTCTGTTCTTTCGACCTTTCCTTCGGATGTCTGAGCTATTCATATTTATTCAACTCTTTTTTTCTTGCTTCAAGATCTTTGTTGCTTTATAACCAAAAGCCCTATGACACAGTACGATTCCGTATTTTAAAGCATTTTAAGATACGTTTATATACACTGGAAAAACTGCAAATCTCTGTTCTTATAGTGGGAATTATTTCAAGTGTGTGTCTATTTGGCTTCATCTATTAAGAGGAGCTGTAACGCTGCGAAAAGACTCCTGGATGTGGCCATATGATTGTAAATGAGTTGGGTCAGTTCACCTCCCGGGCCTTTGTTTCTCAGCTGTAGGATGAAGGGGTGGAAAAACCCAATATTCCACAGCTTCTCTTCCTAAGGGCTTCTGGGCCACAGGGTTTCTCTTCCCCTGCCAAGTCAGATGGCCCCACAGCTGAGACAGGAACCACAGCGCTCTCTGCAGGAGAACACTGTACAGTGCCGGTTTCAGGGAAATGAGTAACCAAGCAGAGAGGGAGACTTTGTTTTAAAATGCTGTCCATTTAGAAATAGAAGGTAGCAAACCCAACCTCAAACACAGAAGTCCAATGGTCTTTACACCCAGTGTCTGACACCAAATGCCTGGTGTGCGCCACTCCCTGAGCAGTCCCACTGTCCCTGCTCGCACATCACTGGACATTTCGGGTATGGGAGGAGAAGATTTAATAGCGATAATGGAAAAAGGCATGGCTGCACGTTTCAATTAGGAGTTTCCCCAAACCTTATTCTTTTTGCTTGGCTAGTAAATCCACTTTCATGAACAGATGGGGAAAATTTATTATAAACCAGAGACGTGGCTTAAGGGCTCATGGAATCACAGGCTTATTGCCTGCCGCAGGGGTCGCCCAGATGTACTCTAAGAAATAAAGCTGTTAGAGCTGCTTTGATTGCTACCTCATTTTGCCATTTCACTAAATCTCACTGGACCCTCGAGGAAAGCAATTGTTTTCTGGACTCACTCAAGCACAACAGACAGCCTCCCAAGGCTGTGAGCAAGCCGGCCAGGGGAGGTAAGTTCTTGTTTGTTTAAACCAAACATTCCTTCCTTTACTTTTTGTGGGAAGGAACCTTGGCCCCTTTGGACCTTCATATTCTGCTGGATCTCCAGCCTCTTTCCTATCCCTTCATCCCAAAGCCAAACTCTGAGTCGAGCTGTTATCGCTGACAGAGGCTGGACTCAGAAAGCTCACTTCACCTGTGTACTGTGTATGACTGGCCATAAACCTGCCTTTCACTTTCAGCTGAGGCACAGGCAGAAAGCTTCTGCAGAACCCAGAAGCCTTCTAGGATCCGGAAATGGGGTGCTTTCAGGACCACAGCTAATACTTTACCGCGTTCCAAAAGAATAGAACGTCAGAAGCTGCACTGGAAAGCTGCTGGCAGCTCAACGGGGCAGAATAGTGCACCGTTCTATGGAAGATGTATGATGAGGAGACAGAGGTGGAGTGAGCTGGGTCACTATACTTGTTATTTACTCTGTGTAAATATTTCTACTCTTCTGGTCCCCCTGCCTCTCCATCACCAGTCCACTCAACAACAACAAAAAGTTCTTCATCCAGGAACAGATGTCGAAGATTGGCCCTGGCTCTTTAGCAACCACATGGTTGCCTCCAGGAGGAGAAACCACTACCTACCTACCTGAGTTTTTGTCAGGCAGTCGGTTTATCCTCCACACAATGGAGCTGAAGGCATGCTCATACTTGGCAGTCCCCAGAGTTACTCTCATGACAGGCTCAGAGCCAGAGACACTAGCTGAGCCAAAACTTGCCCCTCGGTTCACTTTGGCTTTCAAAGACTTTTCCCCTAGGACACTTTCCCTGCGGAAGTTTTTCACCCACTCACTGGGCACTGGGTAACGAACCATTACATTCTCACAGGGAACCTGAGTGAGAGGGTCACGGTTGGAGGAGAAGCCGGGTGACATCCTCAGCCAGCTCTGCACCTCCACTTCCGCCCCACTGATGCTTGCCGCTGTCCTGAGTGTGAAAGGCAAGGTCTTCTCAGCAAACACTGTCCTGAACCGCATTAGCTCAAACCGGCAAGCATCCAAAGGGTTGAAGAGAATAACCCGAGAGCTGTTGAACACATCCTCATCCACGCACCCATGAAAATGGCACTCGTGGAGTTTAATCCATTTGGTGGTAGTGATGGGCATGATGTCTTGCCGAGAAACTATTTCGTTTCCTTTGATGAGAATGTCATTGAGGCCCAATCGGCACTCTGCAAGCCCAGAAAGGAAACTCAGAATATGGATCCGAGTCAAGACATGGTGCTGGAGAATTCTGTTGTCTCCTTTGCTTATAATGCCAGAGAATTCATCTCTGACATCCACTGTAATCTCCTCTTCAAGATAGTTCAAACCAACGGTGCTCAAGTCCATTGACAATACTGGAAGATCCATGAGCTGGTCCTGAACTGCACGAATGAAGCTCAGGAAGTCATCATAATTGGTGGTGCCCAGCTTAATCACTTGTTCCCTCTCTGCTGTGTGGGCCACAGCAGGTTTAGGCTGGTATTTCTTCTTCTCTTTGTAGGTGACTCGGTCTATCCGCAAGCTGTGGATCCTACCATTCTCATCATAGTTTTGAAGCCGAGGTTCTGAAACTTCATGGCAGATCTCCAGCTTGAACTCACGGAATGGCTTTTCTAGGCCCTGCTCATAATACAGCTGCAGGTAACCACTGTCTGTCAGTTTGATGTAGATTGGTCCCCAGTGCCTGGAGGACATGATGTTTTTCTTCTCAGGGATCCTGAGCATCATTGGCCAGCCATCTCTGGGCTGAGTCAGTGCTGAGCTAGGTGAGTGAGCATCTAGTTCAATCCAGGCTATTGGGTCATCGTCAGGTAGTGCTGCAGTGCTAAAGTGATCAGGATCATCAATCTGGAGTTGTTTGAGTTTTTCAACAGCATCAGAGTGGGACTGGTTTTTGCTTGAATCATCAAAACTGATGGCATCCTGGTAGATGACAATGAGGGAATCTCTTTGGCTTTTCCCTGTGGTACTGGAAATGGAGCTTTTTTGGGAGCGCCTCTCCTGTTCCTCAAAGAAAGCACTGAAAGGGTTGATAGGGGAGGGCTGGACATCCTGGAGTGTCTCATTCAAGAAAGGATTGGTGGCCCTCCAAGGTGGTGCCTCGGTTGCAGAGGGTTGATGGTTTAGGGAGGAAATGTCCAGCTTCTGAACTTTGGAGAAACTCATCAAAGTGCTCTTGGGACGATCCCTCTTGAATGACCCAGTTGAGTTGTAAGGTACAACAGGAGTCACAGGTGCCATAGGTGGCATATTTGGCTTCAGAGGAGATGTGATTGGTGGCAAAGGGCAGCTGACTTCATTGTCATCAAAAGTGACCCAGCTGGGGAAACGAGCAGAGGTCACTGGAGGGGCAGGGTGCCCATTCACGGGTGGACTGCTGGTTTGCCAGCTGATGGCTTCCATCTCTACCTCTTCATCTTCCTGGAGTGAGGAAGAATTGTCTAAAAGGAAAAGGAGAAGATATCAGGGGCTGCCATTCAGAGTTGCAGGAAACTAATGTAGGGGAATGAGCATTACTCGAATTTTATCTAGAATTCAGTGAATTCCAAAGTAGCTCCTTACCTGTCGCAAGTGCTTGGTCTGGGTACAGAGCTTATGATTTTGTAATGAGAACATGGGAAGGGCCATCACATTGAATACAATGATAATATAGTGGATATTTCCTGTACTTTCTTCTAGGGTATGTATTCTTCAGTTTTAAACATTGAAAACTACCTCCTATGTAAAGTAATATAAACTGGCCTTATTAAAAAAGAAAGTTATTTTCTGTCAGTGATAATGATAGTATATTACATACTTGTAAATATTCTAGCCCAGACATGATAAATAAATATTAAAGATAAAATGTTAACACCCTTGGGCCGGGGATTTAGCTCAGTAGTTCTGCCGCCTGCCTCGCAAGGGAAAGGAACCGAGTTCGATCTCCGGTACCCGCCCCCCCGCAAAAAGTTAACACCCTCAATATCTATGTAAGTTCATGGAAATGAATCAGAAAAACAAAATCTCCAATAGAAATATGGGCAAAAATCATAAACTGATAAATCATGAATGAGAAACTAAAAATGTCTAATAAACATGTGAAAAACATCCAATCTTTGTAGTAATAAAAAAAATAATTAAACCAAAAAATCAGTGAAGATTTAAAAAGTTTTCAATATTCAATGAGGGTAAGGGCACCATGACAGACAGGAACACTAAACAGACTCTCAATGGGAATAAATTGATACAGATGCTCTGAAAAGAGGTCTCGCAATTTAGATTACTGGTCTTAACAAGTGTTCATAAACAATGACTTAACAATTCAACCCTAAAGAAATAAATCAAATTGTGAACCAAGTTTGAAAAACAAAGATGCTCATTTTAGCATTATTTAAAACAGGGAAAAATAAAGGGAGAAATTTCAAACGTCTAACAATTGGATGAATGTTAAGAAATTGAGGCACACAATGGAATGAGACCCAGCTGTTAAAATGTTTATGTTTTCACAGCAATATAAGAAAATGCTCGTGATATAAGCTCTTCTTTTCTTCTCTAGCATTTCCATCTTGGGGTTTATTTTAGTATGTAAAGAGAAAAGGTTACTATCAATAAAACTCTACTGTGGCAGGGTCTTCAAGAAAGGAGATAATAGACTTAAGTGTTAATGAGGGAACAACCCAAACTTTTTCAGGGTTGTAAGGACCCCGTGTGTCTGCACTGGTTTGGGAAGGGTGAGGAAAATGAGGCTGTTAGCAAGGAGGAATGGATTCTGATAAAGATTTGGCACAGTTAATAAATGTCTGGCATATAGTAGATACTCGGTAAAGGTTTACTGATTGAGGAAAGAAACTCTGCTTTGGAGTAGCTCTCCTATTTTCCATGTCACTGGAATGTGTATGGGGTTCTCTACCACCATCTAACCCACTATTTCTACTGCCAGGCATTTGGAATCAAAGGCAAATGGATCCTGAAAAATTTATACTTTCATCAGCAATACCACATATAATTTTGCACATGTAATCAATCACACATGGATGACTGGCTTGTCATCTGTCCTTCCAAGAAATGTATTCAAACAGACAGCAATTCCTTTAGTTAAGAGCATCATTTTGAGAAAGTAGGCTAAACACATGACTAGGTCTACACACGTATCCACATCTACCTCAAAAATACAAAGAGCAAAAAGTATTCTCTACATGTTCAGCACTACAAAAGGACTCCAAGGCACTTAAAAACTAAAGATGAAAATCTCTTCCAAATTCACTTTTGTAGATGTATGAACTATATTCTGGGATATGAAGGGAAAGAAATCAGGTAATAAACTAGGTTCAATGTATTTATACTTCATGTATTTATTACTAGTAATGCAGGCAAAGGGGAACATTATGACCCTGAGTGAAATATAACCTTGGGATTGTAACACATCGTCTCTGGAGAACTGGGGAAGGGGTGTGTCTCAGAACTTACTGGCTCCTTTCTGAAGTGGCTCTAAGGAGTTCTGTAGGGTAGTGGTTCCGCCCAAACCGCCCTGCTGGCCCAGCCCTGCTAACAGGGATCTCCTGACCCTGGAGCCCATCACCACCCCTTGGTTTAAAAACAAGCTGAAATCCTCTTCCTTTGGCGAGTGGCTTTCTGCCAAAGGATTCCCTTCTGTTGGGACTCTTGTCCTCAAATTAGCATTTCTTGTCATCTCCTGAGCCAAAAAAGAAGAGAGAAAAAGGCTTCTGTCTCTACTGAAGATCATTTTTGTCTTATAATAAATTCCTTCTCAAACCAAGTTATTTTAAAAAATCACACCAAACTCTTGACAGTTTTGTAACATTAAATTCATAATACAATTTAAATGAAATATCTTTAAATTTGAAAGAAAAATTCTGAATTAAATTAACTTGCAGAGAGATTCTATTTCCCCTTTGTCAGTCATTTAAAAACATCAAATGATTGTTTCAAAGTTCTCTCTCAACTCGCAGTTTCATGTCCCATAATTACAATAGTTATAAAAAACTACCCTTTGAGCCGGGCGTGGTGGTACATGCCTATAGTCTCGGCATTCTGGAAGCTGAGGCAGGAGTATCTCCTGTGAGTTTGAGGCCAGCCTGGGCTAGTGAGACTGTTTCAAAAAAAACAAAACAAAACAAAAACCTATCTTTGTTTTTCCATAAAACCATGTATAAAGAAAAAATATTTCAATAACGTAACATACTTTTATAAAAGAAAGCCAAATGTGGACCAGGGTTCACATAAGAATAAAGCATTTCTTGAGGTGAAACCAAATACCACTTCCAAAGGCAATCCCTTGTTAACACTGGCTTCCTGATTGTGAACTCTTTTTTTGGTACTGGGGATCGAACTCAGGACCTTTCCAGGACCTTGTGAAGCAGGCATGGTGCCACTGAGCTAAATCCCGGTCCCCTTATTGTGCACTCTTAATTTTGCTTCTTTTCTTATCTCACACAGTGACCATCTTCTATTTTGTTTTGTTTTGTTTTTGAGACAAGATCTTGCTATGTAGTTCAAGCTGGCCTCAAACTCATTATGTAGCCCTGGCTGGCCTCGAACTCATGGTGATCCTCCTGCCTCAGTCTCCTGAGTGCTAGGATTACTGGCATGCACAACCACACAGGCGCATTGTTTTTATAAAGGTTGGATCTTATATATTTTTAGTAGAGGATTACTTTGGCCTTTCATGCATATATAAAATTTATCTGGATATAAATTTTCTGAGCATAAATATTTGCATTTTATGTGGCAGAAAGTTTACTTCTTTAATAAATAAGGAGTGTTTCCTTAATACAATGAATATACTCTCACAAAGAGGATAAAGAGAAAAACAAATTAATGAAGGAATATAAATGTCTAATAATTATTAAAGAAAAAAAGATTAACCTTGTAAAACTATAAAATATCATTATTCCCATAGCAGAGAAACAAAGATTTAGAATAAATAATAACCAGTTTTGGGGACAACTGGGGAAATCTACACTCTACTGGGAGTATTAAAATTTTTTCCTGATGGGGAACTTGAAAATTTGTACACAAGTTTTTAAAACAGTGACTCAAGAATTCTTATAGGAGTTTAGTCTAAGAAAATAACAAGACAAGCATGTAGCAATGTACACAGTGGCTGTTTATCATAGCAATGTTTGAAAAATTACAAACAACTTAAATGCTCAACAATAGGAGATTAGTTAAATTGTTATATCTTTAAAATGGAATCCTATGTCACCATTGGGATATCTATAATTTGAATTCAGAAAGCCTCGGTTTCAATTATATATTGGCAGCTAAGTAACTATGAAACTTTGACTATGTTTTTAATTTCTCTGTCTGTTTTCCATGAATTTAGGAGAATATTAAGTCCTATCTAAAAGGCAAACAGTAAAAGTTCAGTGGATGCAGCAGATTTCAGACTGCTCTTCCCACTATTAGAATAATATATTTCATTAGTATATATGTGTTAGCATTGGAATGTAATATTTCATAACGTTTTGGTGTTAAAAAACAAATGTCTCACCAGGGATTTAGCTCAGTGGTTTTGCCGCCTGCTGCACAAGCACAAGGATCCGAGTTCAATCTCCGGTACCAAAAAAATCCAAAAAAACAAAAAAACAAGTCTCATGTGGAGAAAGGGGTATATTAAAAAAACTAAATCTGTGCTAGGAGTAGTGGTACATGCCTGTAATCCCGGCTACTAGCAAGTCTGAAGCATGAGGACCCCAAGTTGGAAGCCAGCCTGGGCAACGTAGCAAGACTCTGTTTCAAAATTTAAAAGAAATTGTTTAAAGGGCTGGAGATGTAGTACAGCACGCCCTGGGTTCAATCTCCAGTAACACTTCCACCCACAAAGTTTATCTATATTCTTCCCTTACAAAGACAATGCTGTATTGGTCACAAAATAAAGTTCAAACTGTACCTTGACCGCAAATACTAATTAACCTTAAGGAACAAGTAGCTTAGGTATTCCCTAGGCTGAGAAAGCAGCAGTTAGATGTTTCCTGCAAGTTATGACCTGTGCTACCAGTACTAGAAACAACGAAGGGGAATAAAAGGCTGGCAAATTTCCCCAGTAAAAACAGCCAAAAGCTAATTGTCTTGAGCACAAAGTTAACCATTATCCACAATTCCATTTTATTGACTTATTAAAATAAAACCATAGCCAAAACTCTGGTGTTATTTTAATTACCATCTCTTCCACTTGCTCCCTCTAAATTGCTTTTAATAGGAATTGGGCTGTGGCCAAACAAAAGCCATGTATAAAGATAAGGCTTTCATCCCACACCACAGGGAAAAGTTCCGGTATATCTGGGGTGCCTAGTATCTACTGATGCAAACTAAAGAAAAAAGGTGGATTGTTTTAATGTGAGACCAAAATCTATTTTAAACTCCCCAAAGATTGTATCAAATGAATGATTACCAGGTAATCAAAGTCACCAAAGGCAGAGGAAAAGTGAGAGCTACCGTAGTGGGAGGATTAGCAGTTTCTATATTTTGGACATAGCAGATACTCTCATCTTCTTTCCCCCATTTCTTAATCTAATTTTACTAATGCAATGGACAAATGCAAAAAATTTACTGAGAGGTGTTCAGTGGAATTTATTGAGTGGGAAGAACACATATTCTTATATTATTGCAGTTCCTCAACACGAAACAGCAGTCACTGTATTAAGAGCATATTAAAACTGTAGAACCAGCTCCTGATGCACCATGGGCACCGATATATCTACAGAGTGATCCACAAGTGAAAAGAGGAGCACAGAATTAGAGATTTTAGAACCAGCAAAGCTTGATCCCTTCATTTTGCTGAGAAGACTGAGGTTCAATGGTTTTGAGAAACCTGCCCAAGGTGGGATTAGAAGTCAATTCCTGCCTTTACATTTCATTAACTGTTATTTCCTCAGTGCTTGTTCATTAAGCTAAATTTTACCCATTACTTTTGAGATGAGTAAGAATTATCTTCACACACAACTTCTTAGAAGAAAACATTAATTAAACAAGGATTTGCATCTATTTATATGGAAGTCTTTGGGCAAAACCCCAGGAGATGTCACTCCCTAACATGTAAAGGTGCAGAGAGGAGAGCAGAGAGGTTCTCGCTTCGACCAAACACGCTGGGTGGTACCTACTTAACTGACAAAAGGAGAGCCAGAGGACTGTGTGCTCCTGGTGCTCAGCACTGTCCAGGAGAGACCATGCTTGCAAGCTGGTGGAGGGACGCGCTCAAGCGATATCCCAAGGCGAGGAAGCCCATGCGTCAAACTACCACTTAGCGCTGCGGAGCAGAATCTCTGCCAAGACTCCGCATTCCAGATTGCATTTACTAAGGGAACCCATGCAGCTGTTCTGAACACCTTCTTCAGACGGACTTAATCCAGCTGGCCCTGCCAACTCTCTCCCCGCTCATCAAGACAGTCTGACACAATGCATTTCCTCTCTCTTCTTTTTTGTTGCTCAGAAGTTTGTGGAACGGTTCGGGAATATTCCATCTCTTGCAGTGGTCTTGCACTGTGACCAAAAATCAACCTTTTGCTCTCTGGTTCGAAACTTTTGTCTTTTTGACCATTGTTCTCTTTCTTATGTTTTCCCCAGTACTAAATTTCTGTGTCTTTATTTGTGGCTTCTTTAAAAAATATTTTTATTATATTAACTTGTTTAGTATAATAGTATGTACTACGTTTGCAATACACAGTAATTATATTCATCTTGGGAATTGGTATGTGAGTGAAACCAGGTGTTCTGCGGCTCTCACCAGCTCTAAAGTGCCTCACCCTAAGGAACATACACACTCAGCAATGTCCTTCCCTTCACGGTCCCAAAACAGTGATATGGGTGTCATCCTCCAGCAGACCTGATTCAATGTCTGATCATTCTGAAGTTTAGTGATGGGAATTTCTGCTTCATCAAAGTTAATCCTGTAAATTTGGTCAGGGGCTGGTGGGTGGCGAGGGTAAAGAACAGAGCTGGGAGCTCTCACACTTTCTTTCTGTCTTTTTGTTTTTTGTTTATTTTGAGACAGGGTCTCACTTTGTAGTGCAGGCTATCCTTGAACTCACTACGTAGGGCAGGTTGGCCTCGAACGAATGACAATCCTCCCGTTTCCTGGCTGCTCACACATTATTACATATGCTTGTATACATGTGTACCAGGGATGAGGAGAAACAGACATTCTGAGTCTACCAAGTTTTCTTCTGTTTGTTATCTTTCCAAGGCTGTACTATAGTAGTTTCTTGATGAAATTTAAGAATTCTTTTATGGGAGGGGCAACATCATCTATAGGAAAGTTGGGGTAATTTCTATAAGCTGAAAGGACTTCTAACCAATGGGTCTACTTTATAGATGCTTTCACCTTTATTAACCCAAAGATCATTTTTCTTTATGTGGACTTTCCATCAAAGATGATCACAACGAAATAACCAAATGGCTCACGTGTGTAACAGGCCAGTTCTTTTCAATCGAGACTGCATTTGGTAATTTGATTTCATTTTAGTACTTATCCAACTCTCTCTTAATTATCATAAGAAAAGGAGACATTCTTGTGCTCGCTTCAGCAGCATATATACTAAAAAGGAGACATTCTTACAGACTGATAGATGTAATTTACAAAATATAAACCGATCAATTTAAGATAACATCAGAAAAATAGGAAAACCACTAATTTTTAGCACATCAACAAATTTATTCTAGCAGGTAGAAGTACACTTCTGAGTCCCTCATATTTTTCAGAAGACCTCATAAAGTAACCTGTGGGCAAATAAATAGAAAAGCTATTTACAGATGGTTCATTTACTCAGTAGTTTTCCTGACTTGTTAGAGCATGCATCCTGTTCAGCAAATACACACAGTTGTCTCCTGAGTGAACACAAGGGATGTAAGAGAAAGGCTAGATTCAAAGTGGCTTATATTGCAGCTGGGCGTGGTGGCACATGCCTATAATCCCAGCACTTACACTCAGGAGGCTGAGGCAAGAGGATCCCAGGGAGTTCGAGGCCAGCCTGGGCCACACAGTGAGTTTAAGGCCAGTATTACCTACATAGTGAGACCCTCTCTTAGAAAATCCAAAAACAACAACAATACCCAAAAAGTGGCTTATGCTAACACTGGGTCGACTTTCTGGCCCAGGCATAGTCTTCACTGTGTTTGGGCCGCCACAGGTAGTGGAAGGTAGAGCTTGGGCTCTGGAGTCAGAATGATCGGGCCTTGCCACATGAAAACTTTGAGCTCAGTCAAACATAGTGGTCCACAACCATAATCCCAGCACTCTGGGAGGATGAGGCAGGAAGATTGCAAGTCCAAGCCTAGACTATGCAATTTGGAAACTCAGTGAAATCCTATCTCCAAAATAAGAAACAAAAAGTGATTAGGGATGTAGCTCCATGTGAAGGCCCTGAGTTCAATCCTTGGTACTGCAAAAATAAAAAAGCAAGCCAGCCAGCCAATCAGCTTGCCTGCCTGTGAGCTCTTGGGCATGTTACTAAACTTTCCCCAAATAAATATATACTTTCCTCAAATAAATATATATATAATTTCTTTTCCTTTCCTTTTTTTTTTTGGTTCCCGGGATCGAACTTGGGACCTTGCACT
Source organism: Heterocephalus glaber (assembly GCF_000247695.1). The sequence goes on along the minus strand of NW_004624734.1, from coordinate 20,747,553 downwards.
TGTGAGGCAGGCGGTGGCACCACTTATATATAATTTCTTTAATAAGCTGAGAAAGAAGAGAGAGGGAAGGAAGGAAGGAAGGAGAATGCCTTTGCAGTTACATTATTATTAATCTGACAGGAACAAGGAAAGGAAGGTATAAAAATGGAAGGAAAGGAAAGAGGGATAGAGAAAGAGAATAATTTGCTTTACGGAGGATAGCACTCACACTCACAGCAAACATTCCCATTATCCACTCCTAGAACTATGCCAAACCAGTCAGTGGATTAATTTAGTACTCACACACCTTTGATCCCAACACCACACACTTAATCCCAGCACCACACACCCTAGATCCAGCCACTTCCGAAAAGCCCCACCTACAACCCATGAGGCTTTGAGGGGACATCTGGATACAGCCCCGTAACAGTCATGAATACACTATGGACAAGATAAGTACCCAACTTTCTATCTTCCCTCTGGTACTAGAAATGCCTGTGTAAGTTGGGCAGGTAGAAGATGTTTTAGTAGTTTAGAGAAGTAGCCACCAAAGTGGAAGACAACACTGAAGGAAGCATATGGGATAATCCACTAGGCTTTAGGAAGAAAATATTTTAGAGCTTCCATTTTTGTTCACTTTTAAAAAAAGCTTTCTTCACTTTTAAAACCATCTCTTATGTTTCTTATAAAACATTACCTAAAACATCTACCATGTTTATAATTTATAAATTGATAATATAAATATATTTATCAATAAATACACATTTATTACAGGTTTATGCTTAAACCTTTGGAGAAATGTGATGAAACATTTGGAAAAAGCTAACTTAGTTCATAAGGCATGTTTCAGATATACATGCAAAGATGCTACACCTCCTCCTTGTCTTTCATAAAAGCAGGACAGAATCACCAGAAGAAGTGGCCTTGGCTGTCAGTCCAAAAGGAAAGGTATTTTTTGCATATAAGAAGGACCCATTATTCTCTTAAATTTTTCCGTTTCCCTTAAACTTTTCTGTAATAATTCCAGTGTCCCAGATCCCTGCTGACAGTGTTACTAGCCTATTCAGGCTTTCCCTGTTGCTTGGAATATATTAAAATTGACTTCTATTTTACCCTTCCTTGCTTTCTAGGAAGTTTTAAACAATCTTCCTATTTTGTATAAATTATGAAATTGACCTAAACAAGTAACTGCTGCATTTGCTTCCAGGGGCATGGACTGTGTGATCTCACATTAGAATCCTAGTCTTTTCAGGCCAGGGATTTAGCACAGTGGTTCCACTGCCTGCCTTGCAAGCTCAAGGTCCTGAGTTCGATCCTGGGTACCAAAAAAAATGAATCCTAGTCTTTTCATGTCCCTTTCATGGCTATACATCCAGTACCCAAGGAATACACAGCAATGGCATGAAGAGGGGATGCCCATGAGAGCTTGATACATGCTTTATAGCAAGTGCCCTTTGACTTAAATATTTTAGATCTTCTGTTATTCACGTAACAGGCTGAGACTGTTATTTCTGTGTTCAATATGTTCTTAGACAGAAAAAGTCAACACGGCTCCGAGGGGAAGGGCAAAGTCGATATAATGACCATTTCTCCTCTACTATTTTGGGTTATAGCTTCATAACTGTCCTTCAGAAAACTTTTCCCCTCTCGATCAAGTCTTCTTGTATTGCCAATCAAGGTGCTCCATCCATGACACATATGACTCAAAGTCAGACTATCTTTGGAAATCTTAAATGGAATTTACTCAAGGATAGAAAAATGGTGGGGGCTAAATTACTGAGAGGAACTCTAAAGAGCTTGCACATAGCTAATATATCTTGAATTAAGCTACCAAGGTTTGCCGACTGTAACAAGTAAACTGGATTGTCAACTTGATTGGCTCGAGAGTTCCCTAGGGAATTTACTAGTAAAGCACACTTCTGGTGTGTCTGAATGGGTCATGGAGGCATGACTTTTGGTACTATAACTGGTCCCTGGCCTCTCCCTCCCTGGTGCTCTTCCCAGATGCCATAAAGTGTTTTTTTGCCATGATTTTTCTGCCTTAAAGCCAGCCAGCCATGGACTGAAATCTCAAACTATCAGCCAAATTAAAATTCTTTAAATCATGGGTGTTGGGTGTTTTGTACCAGCAATGGGAAAGTTGACCAATACACTGACCATATGTGAGAGATATCCCAAATGACTACAGAGTCTCCTCATCTCTATTGACCTTCTTGGGCATTCCCCTTCTATATTGACTCTAAGTTTGATCATGGGTCTTTCTTTGGTTAAGATGAAATTCATACATTGCAAACAGAAGCAGGAGAAGTGCTTGTGCCTGGGGCTTGCCCTTTTTACCTGCAGTTGGAACCTGAGACCATCATGTGAGTGACCTTCCAAGGGATAAGCAACCATAGGGAGAAGAAGCAAGACACTGTTGCCAATCAGGCAACAGACTACAGACCCATGAGTATCCTAGGAGTTCAGCTGATCCTTGAATAGACCAGGGAATGTTTAAAACCCACTCAGATCGCTAACTTGCAGAACTATGAGCCAAACAAAATACTGTTTTCTCCAGCAACTAAATTTGTGGGTGTTTTTTAATGCTGTAAAAGCTGATATACTAACTTCCTGAAACTTGAGTGTTCAGCTTTTTTTCTGATTCTCAAAGCTATATTCTTAAAATAAATTCCTTTTGCTTAAAGTTAGTACAATTGACGTGTGTTGCTTGCTATGCAGGCTCCTTAGCTGTCAAGCTAGAGGTAGATGAAAAGATTCTTGTAGAAACTATGAGCAGGTATAAATTCCTAGAACCCTTAAAACTTGTCTCACTATTAAGCAAAAACATTTCAGTTTTCCTGTTTCTCTCTACTTTCTGGAACTCTTTCCACAAGATGATAGAACAGTATTATTTTGCTTAATACAAGAGACGTTCTTCCAACTTTAAGTCTGGAGGTAGGGAGTTTTAGGACTCTTGTTGGAAAAATCATCATCTTTCACCTGGATCAACCAACACATGGGAGAGAGATACGCCAAACTACAAGTCAACCTAGTCAAGAGAATGGACTCCATGCTCATTCATATCCTGACAACTCCATCTACTAACTCTGTGACCTTGCCTAAGTTAAAGTACTAGGCCTCAGTTCTCTCAACTGTAAAATGGAGATAGTAAAAGTATTTACCACTTAAATTGGTATGAGGGCTGAGTTCATGTATATAAGTGTATTTAACAAGCATTACACAAATATTTAATATTATTATTGTGAGTATTCCTTAGAGTCCATATGGCGTCGGGGAAGATCTTGGGAAAGAGACATTTGGCACTGTGAGGCCTTTGATAAAACCATGGAACAGAAGGTTTCATGTCGAATTTCATCTCTACCAAATGCTACTGTGCTAATTTCCTAACTATAACATGAAATAGCTGTAAGCTCTGTTTAATTCCACAGGGTTGTTTGGAAGCAAATATAAAATAACACATGTGAACATGCTTCTCAATATTCCACAGTCCTTAATCACTGCATGGTTAGGCCTGCAATTACTATTCAGATACTGAGGTCACTTTAGGTTCTAAATGAGTCCTACATTCCTCATTATTTCAGTGGGTCCATTCCGGGTGGGCAGTTGGTATATTGCAGAGATGTGTGGACAGCCTTCTTGGAATAAAGATTTATTTACAGATTTATGAAACCTAAACTTGTCTATACCAACTACAGCTCTGTCATGAGATGCTTATTTACATTATATAATTTTCAATACTTTTCTGGAGATTGTGTTTCTGAAAAAAGAACTGAAATCAAGTAATGAGAGAATAGGGGAAAGTGGGAATGGCAAGAGCACTTTTATGTATCTTTATAGACCCGAACAGATGGGTGTCACTTAATTTACCTGTTCCCCATCTGGTAATGGTTTGATTGTTACTGTGTCCCCCTGAAATTCATATGTTGGAATCCAAAATCCTAAACTGATAATGTTAAAAGGTGGGCCTCTGAGAGGCGATTAAGTCATAAAGACGTGGCCTTCACGTATGGGGCAGAACCCTTACAAAAGGGCTTTAGGGAACTAGCGAGGCCCTATTGCCCTCTCTCCTCTCTGTCAGGTAAGGACCAAAGCATTAAAGTGTCATCTTGGAAGGAGAGACCAGTTCTTCTCCAGATACTGAACCTGTAGACACTTTGATTTTCAACTTCTCGGCCTCCGGAACTGTGAGAACTGTGAGACCTGATGTTTATAACCAACCTAAGCTACTCTATTATTAATAGAATAAGCTACTACCTGTCCCTAGGAGCACAGGATCAAGTGTTCTTTGCCTCAGGTAGAAGTGACTCCTGATTTAAGGCATGCTGAATTGAATGAACTCACATGCGAATCTGCTTCAAAGCACATAAATATAAAAAAGATTAAACTTCTTGACTTTTAAGGAAGAAACTGTAAAATACTTAGAAGATGCAGAAGCATGTACCATTAAAAGCACCTAAATCCTGCTGTCACCCATGCTGATCATGACATTATCAGTGTTTCTTTCAAGCTGTGTACCCTGCACATACACAGTTATAAACACATACATTTATATGGATTACTGTACATGTGGGGTTTTACAGCCTACCTTTTTTTGTTTAATATTTCAGGATAAGAATTTTCATGAGACAGCATTCAAAGCAGGCTGTGGGAAGACACTGTGTCTGATTAAGTCCTTAGCATGTGTAATCTGTAAGCTTAAAGAGTTCAGAGAGCAGAGTAGTAAGTATATTAATTCTAGTTGTAAATGTAATATTTGGCTATCTCAGTGGGAGTATATATAGGATATGTTAAAAGCAATAGAGTCTGACATTGGATAAAGGATAATCAATGCTGATGCTTTGTTTCATGAAGTAAATTTGATTCCTGTTAACATTTGAAGTCAGGGACTTCCACAGACAGAGATGAGGTAATGGGATCAGGGTTGCTGTTTTCAAGTCTAAAGCTTCTTGCCCAACTGTGACACACCATGAAATATTGACAAACATGCTGCCTTCTGCTCTTTAAAGCTAGTAGCCTTTGTGTTCTACATTGAAGGCATTGCCTAGGACTCAGCTTGAATCTCCTTTGCAGTTAGGCACACAGCCAACTGATGTGTACGGTTATCTGCCACCTCCTCTTCTCCGCACATATGAGAGAAGTCAAGCATAGACTTAAGGGTGGAAGTGTCTGCCCACCACTAAGAACCTTAGCTGCACAGTGGGGCAGGTTCCGGAGTGGGGTGCCAAAAACCATGCTGCCAACCTTTGCTAACTCCATGGCTTTGTATATGTATGGTTGACTGACAAAGTGACACAGAAGGGTCTTTACATCATTTAATCATCAGATCAAACACCTGGAACAGGGCCGGGGATTTAGCTCCATGGTGCCACCGCTGCCTTGGAAACTCAAGGTCCTGAGTTTGATCCCCCGTACTGCAAACAAAACAAAACAAAACAAAACACCTGGAACAGCTCTGCAAGAAGAAGCGTGACAGAGAGACAGAGAGAGAGAGAGAGAGCACAGGTGTGCACTGTGCCACAGATAAGCTGAGGGTGACGTTAGGAAGATGATTTCAGCTCTCCAAGCCTCAGGTTCCTCACTCCCAAGACAGGATAATGGTGCCCTGTAAGATGTGTGACAGTTGTAATAATGTGGACAAGTGCTTGGCATAGGGCCCTGCAAAGAATGGACACCGGATAACTGGCTGTTTCCGTGATTATAATGAACACAATGCACTGCCAGCCACAGTTCTGCAGCGATACGGGGAGCAAGGAGGAAAAAGCTGTTACAAATTGATTGCTTTCGTGGGACAGACATGATGTCAAATGGCTTTTAGCCTGCTTATATGGAATGCAGCTCAATGAGGAGAGAGAGAGAAAGAGAGCGAGAGGGAGAGAGGCGGGCGCAGGGAGACACACAGACACACAGAGAATAAATATGAATTAGATGAGACTATGAGACAATGTGTACTGAGAAGAGGATATGGAGAAGAGAAAAGGAAGAAAAGTAGTGTCCTCAAGAAATGGATATACCTTGTTACTAGACAATAAGGTATAAGAAGACAAAGCCTTGAATGCTTCATTACTGTTCGCTCAGTCAGAGATGAAGATACCCAGTGAAAACATCTGCGTGCACACCTGGACACAGAACTGGGTCACTTGCAGGTGTGCCTGCTCGTGACACAGGAAAAGGAAACCCACAGTGCTGGTGTGGGGACAAGTGCCAAGCCATGGCTCCAATAAGCAGAAGTGCCCTTTGCCCCAGTGGCTGAGTCTCTGCACCACCACATGACACACTATGACAGGTCCATTCACAATGATGACAAAAGGTCATTCTCCAAACAAAGCAATGAACCCCAGACAGAGGTTCCAAACCTCAACACAGCAAACCATGTACGCCAGGGAGCTGATCATGTGAAGGACCTACTGCACTGTCGCACACTGAACAAGGTGTGCTACATACACTGACTTCTTAACCCTCAAGACAACCCTGTGGGAACTACAGTCTATAGGTGAAGAAAATAAAATTCATATAGGTATGGTAAAAAAAAAAATCAACTAGTTTTCAAAACCAGTGTCCTCTTCATGTACTTGAAGTAGACCACGCACACAGGAAAGTGTGCAAATCTCAGGTGCACGGCTCTGTAAATGTTCACAACTGAGCACATTCATGTAACCAGCATCCAGATGAGAAGCAAGGCCCTGTGGGCTTTTTTTCAGCCACTCTTACCCAAGGGTAACCACTAACCTGAATACTAACCACTCTTTTACCCAGAACACTCTAACCTACAGTAATCAATCCCCACTGAATTCCTCCATCTTTCTTATCTGTTTCACCCATTTGGAATTTCTCAATACTCTCTCGTGGAGTCAACTGTTTCTTCTTTTATGTAGCTTTTCTAATTATGATTGTAATCTCTTGAAGGCCAGGGTTTTATACAAGTTGAATGTTTGAGACCAGAAATGTTTCAGCTTTTGGATTTTTTTGTGTTTTGGAATATCTACATACACATGATGAGACATCTTGGGGATGAGATCCAAGTCTAAACACAAAACTCATTTCTATTTTATATGCATCTTACACACACAGCCTGGAGGCAACTTTATACAACATTTTTAATAATTTTGACATGTGGAATTTTCTACTCATGGTATCATGTCAGCACTAAAAAAATGTCTGGATTTTATACCACTCCAGATTTCAGAGACGAATTATGGATGCTTTGCCTGTATGTACTTCCTTATATTCCCCTAGCACATCTCACAGGGTGCAGCTGCTACATAATATATGTACAGTACCTAAGAGTTGTTTTTCTGTTTATTTTGTGTCTGACACTTTTAAATACTTTATGTGGATTATCTCATTTAATCCTCCCAATAACCCAATGAGGTAGGTAGGTACCACCATTATGTTCCTTTAACAGCGGAAAAAATGGAGGCACACCAGAGTTAGGTAATTTACCCAAGGTTGCACAGTTAAATAGGGATGGAGTCAGGACTCAAACCCAGGCCTTGCCTTGACACTCAACACATTAGGAAAAACAAGGGCATTTTCATCTCATTGCCTCCCAGGGAAATGAAGAAGGGGAAATCCTGCTAAAACTGGGGATCTTCCAATAAAGCAGACAATTTAAAAAGTACAACAGAATATTAACACTGACAATTAGCAGCAAAAATAGTTCTTCAGCTGTGCCTTAGCATAATTACTACCTTTTTCATTGTGGCTGCAATAACAAGCATTGATGATTTAAATGGAAGAGCAAACAATAATTTGAGTGGAACAGTAAAGAATGAACATTTCTAAATATAAAATCCATCCTAATGAACAAGCCACGGGGAGCGCATTCCTATGAAGCAGTGTGCTAACTGGAAGAGTACTGGAGAGGAATCTCAGGAATCATTGTCAGACCCTCCACATCTCACAAAACATAAGCACAGGCCAACATTAACAGGAGAAGTTATACCTCCAAATGAGTCTAGGTGGTGAGTCGTGCATATATTGAACTGATACAACTGTAATATCAGGCATTCCTGGATTGCATCATCTGGAAGCATTTTCAGAATGGGCACTGTTGTTTTCAGTCTGAAAGTGGTAGAAAACCTCCATTCCTTGAAGTTGACTGGATGTAATTTATCAAGAGTCAAAAGTTAAGAGTCAAAGCTAATGCAAAAATGTCTATAGTTTTATTTTCTTTTTTAAAAAGGGAACACAGTGGGATGTGGCAGCAGATTGCTGTGACCCCAGCATTCTGGGAGGCCGAGGCAGGAGGACTGTAAGTGTGAGGTCAGTCTGGGCAACTGAGCAAGACCCTATCTCAAAAAGAAAAATAAAAAGGGCTGAGGATGTACCTCACCTCAGTGTGAAGGCCCTGGGTTCAATCCCCAATACAGCAAAAAGGGAAAATATAATGTAGCAATATAAGAACTTGGGCTTCAGAGGTAGAGATGTGGATCTGAAGGACTCCTGCTGCTGTGTGACCTCGAACACAGGACAGTCTAGCTGAGCTTCAATTTCCTAACGCACAAAAAGGAACTAATACTCCATCTCATGGGAGTGGCTGACAAATGGGACAATGTATCTAAAGCTATTATAACTTTATCTTCTACTTCCACCTCCACCCTCCATACTAGTTGTTAAATGCATCCAAAATCAGGTTTTTTGGACCTAGAACCTTGATATCTTTTTTTTTTGGTGGTACTGGAGATCGAACTCAGGACCTTGGGCTTGCGAGGCAGGCAGTGGAACCACTGAGCTAAATCCCTGGCCCCTTGATGTCTTTTTTGATGAAATAAGGGAAATCAATATCTACCTCACAGTATTATGCAAATTAAATGAGATCTCATGAAAAGAATTTATTATAGCTGTCTGGCACATAGTAGTTGTTTAATAAAACGTTATTGGTTTTTAAACAAAGAAAGAGATGTCAAATATTGGATCTACATCATTAAGAAGATAATCTATAGATTGAGAGAAAAACTTAGTTTAGTCCAGATAGTTCTAGAATTTGGTTTGAAAGATTGCTATGTGGAATGTGTATTTTCCCCATATACTTTCTCTATACCTTCTTATTTACTACCTCAGAATGTTACGTGGTTAAGAGAATAAAATACTTAATTATCCAGGTCTTTTGCTCTGCAGATCTGACCTTTCCTTGGAGTTCAGAGGTACAGCACGGGGCCCTGCTATGCAATATTCTTACAGGGTCAATCTTCTGGCCCATGATGGCACTCTTGTAACTGTTTTGATTTCTTTTTTTTTTTTTCTTGGTACTGGGAGTCTAACTGTTTTGATCATGATTGACTACCTGAGAGTGCAGGGTCTGTGGGGAGTTATCCTTCGGTAGGAAAAACAGAAACTGTTCATTTTGTCATCACCACCTCTTCCGAAAAGCAGACAGATGTGTATTTTCTATGGAGAGTCAGGGATACCGCACCAAAGGCAGGAAGAGACTGGGCCAAGGGTGATATTATCTTACTTGAGAATCCTCCACACAGATAACCACTCTTACATTTCGAAACAATGGCTCTAAAATTGTCTTCATGTTCTGGTGACTCTGGGAGAGCCACAGGCCAAAAGGCCATGGAGCCAGGAGGACCCTGGATCAGGACTGGAAGCCCTGTCCTTCTGTCACTTGCAGAATTCATTTAACCACTTACCAGTCCAATTATTTAAATACAAGATGACCAAAAATTGCATTTTCATTAATTTTTTATAAGATAACATAACAGGAAGTTATATTATAAAATGTACTTGATACAAGAATGGACTGGTTGACATGACACCTGCTGAGCAACACTCAGGATTGTCAGTACGGAAACCAACGTGCTGCCAGGTGATGCTCAGGCCTCAGTTTCTACATTATAAAGTGAGGGGGCTGGATTAGAGGATCCTGGTTTAAAGAGAAAACAAATTCATATCCATTCTTTTACTTTTTGTTGTGAAAACCAACCACATAACACCCCCACACACACACTGTTGGCCAGAAAGAATTCAGAATATCACACTGCTTTTGGTGAGATACATATGAAAGAAACAATAAAATATGAATTCATGTTAAAGATAAAAATATGTATAGACAGTGTGGTAATGCTTGTGTCTAGATGTTCCCCCCAAAATCACATGCAATCACAGGTGGGGCTTTTTCAGAGGTGGCTGCGTCTTGAGTGTGTGATGCTGGGATTAAGAGTGTGTGATTACTAAATTAGGCCACTGATTAGTTTGGCATAGTTCTGGGTGTGAGTGCTACCCCCCCCTAAGGGCTTAGCCTATAAAAGGACAGAAAAAGAGGACTGCTTATCACTGATTTCTTTCTTTCTTTCTTTCTTTTGGGGGGGGCGGGTACCGGGGATTGAACTCAGGACCTTGTGCTTGCAAGGCAGGCACCGGAATCACTGAACTAAATCCCCGGCCCTGGACTGCTTATTACTTTTGCTGCCTTCTGCCTACCATGAACTGTTTCTCCTTTGGAAGTCCCTCTGCCATGAGACTCTGCCTTGGAGCCAGCCGATTATGGACTGAAACCTCTACAAACTGTGAGGCAAAATAAACCTTTCCTCCTTAACTTTGGATGCTGGTTATTTTCTCTCAGCAACAAGAAAAGTAACTAAGACACAATGCCATCTTGCAGTCATCACAGGGACAAACCCCCTGTTCATCATCATGGGTGTCTGCTTGCTGCTCATTTTTTCTCTAAAAGGATTCTATTGTCTGTGAGCTCTTATGACAGATCATTTAATTCCAACCTAGGAACTGCTAAGACTAAGCGGAGCTGCAGACTGTGGGCCACTTCCTCCCCATCTACCATGGTCAATATGTGAGCAGTGGGTGATGTCAGGAACGGGATTTAAAGTTTAAGTTATGTATCGAGAACTGAGAAGTCTAATTAGCTGCCGAACAGCTGAGCATCCATGAGTTATTCAAGAGCTAATTATGGCTAACGGTTATCTAGTATGTGCTATATGCCAGACCCTGAAACCATATGCTTTATATGCATTATCTCATTTAGTTCCAGATTACTGTCCCTCATTGTGGATTAGGAAACTAGAGCTACCAAAGCTTTTTTAGGCCCTGGGCCATCTACTAAGCTACATTGTACTGACAGCTCTTTCAGAGCAGAGGTGGACAGGAAAGCTCCTGTTTCCTCTCTCCTGTGCCCTCTCTCCAGGTTCACATCCCTTCCTTGCATGTCTGAAAGTCCTGAGAGGTTCAATTGCTCAGAACGTTTGACACTTAAGCTGTACTTTGACTTTGTTATGTTTGAGACAGGGTCTCATTATGTAGCTTCGGCTGACCACAAATTTGCCATCCTCCTGCCTCAGCCTCTGGAGTACCAGGACCACAGGCTTGTGTCACTTTATTGAGCTTTTTGACTTTAAAAGCACTTTCCTCTAAGTGTCAAACAGTTCTACAGTGTGACCTCCTCTAACTTCTACAATGAAGTCAACTGGTACCACAGATATCCTTCAAGTGTTTGATCAGGGTTAGGCATTAGCTCACATCTTAGATTTGGGTTAGGATTTGAGCTGAAGGACCTGGAGAGGGGAGTGAGCCTGGAACTTAGATTCACTTCTCAGACGACAGAGCTGAATGTATGTTCCCTTTGTGTTGCCCCTGGTATTGAATCCAGCCATCACCAGGTAAAGAGCAGGTGGCAAACTAGGAAAAAATCCCAGGGGGAGGAGAACAGAGACACAGAACCCCATCACTTCTCTTCCTGCCCCGCTGTCTCTGCTCCACTCCCCCTCCCTCCTCGCCTCTCCCCATACATAGCCCAACAGAACATCTGATACTGAGAAGCAGCAAATACCGAGGGCTGAAAAGGAGCAAAAGAAAAAAGAAGAAAACTGCATATCTATTATTAGTATCTATTAAAAACAAAAACAATTTAAAAATTCATACTGTATGCCAGGCTCTATGCAAAAAAACAATGCTGGGTGGTCTTATTTGCTTCTCACAAGAATTCTATCACAGAGATATTACTATGAACTTCATATAAAAGCAAAGAAAGGTTAGGTAACAGGCTTGTTTGGTGAGACAGAGCTGAGAGTTAAGAGGCTTTGCCACTGAAAGGGGATTTGCTTTGTAAAGGAAAATTTGTGTGTGTGTGTGTGTGTGTGTGTGTGTGTGTGTGTGTGTGTGTGTGTGTGTCCATGTCCCAGTCAGGTCCAGAAAGAGGCAGATCCCTAGAAAACCAAGAGCATGCTTACAGCAGACACTTGGAACTAGCCAGGGGACATCAGGTTGGAAAGCACCATATTCCCACACGCTACCTTTGTTTTATGTTCTTTTGTAAAGGATGGAGCAGCCATATTACTCAGTAAGACATCTGTGCCTTATGGCTTGGCTACTTGTCAGCCTAACACAATTACTTCCTGGTCTTCGGCCAACATGGCATACCATACTGTCTCTGCCCAAGTAAGTGAATAAACAGTGGATGTGTGTGGGTATGTACATGTTTGTGCACCATTTGTGCAGGGTAGGTATAAAACACACAAGGCACACTTTGCATTGTTGGCTAAAATTCCTTCCTCTCCATAAAGCAGAGCAATTGAGTGTCTCAGCTATTCTTTTCTTCCTGAAATGCCTCTAGGAAGGACAGAATCTGGCTGAGATTTAACCTGCCTAGTCCCGGTGGAACCAGGCCTAGAGGCAGGCTATGGATATGCTTTCTGTGCCTGTGGCTGCTGCTGAGAAAGCGACTGGCAACAACCATGCAGAGCAACCTGTCCTTTCCCACTGAAACTGAGCTCTTAGGGAGAGGAGTCAAAGAGAAACCTTAACCTGTTCTGCCTGCTCACAATGCTCTTATCTACGTACACCTGCTCGCAAGATAAATGGAGACTGCTTTGGCTTTCTGAAGCTACAGAGTTCATGCTTTCTACTGAAACTTAATTTACTCAGTAAACTTCATAAGCAACTTCCTCTACAAATCACAAACTCAGTGAGTCCCAAAGGGCTTACATCTTCGGATTCAATCAAGCTCCTCCCAAGCCTTCTGTTCCTGGATGGTGAACATCCATCACACCTCCAACCTAGGGAATTCTCTCTTCCCTCCCTGGTGTTCAGACTTTCACTGACTGCTTAGAATTAAAGTACCCCTCACTGTTCAAGGGCTAGCTTGTTTCAGGATTCATTTACCTGTACTGACCATAACTATACTGGTTTGCAGGAACTCGCCAATGTTTTGTCTGTTTTTTTGTTCTTGTTTAGACAGGCAAAATGATTTCTGGAGTCCAATGTAGTTAGTTTTGTGTGTGTGTGTATGCAACCATCTCTTAGTAGCAATTCTTTGTGCCACTACTAAACACTGCCAGCAAAAATTTTATTTAAGAAACAAGTCCTTGCTTGCAAAGCCTACTGGTCAAAAAGGAGGGACATTTATGAGCAAACTAAATAAAATGGCACAGCCCAATGTTTTTCCTTCTCCTCTTCATCCTCTCTCCTTTTGTCCACCCCTTCCATTCTGTATACTCCTGTAAATCTCCTTTCAAGGCCTGGCCTCATTTCATAGCCTCTGTCACAAAAGACTTATCAGTCCAATCAAGGAAAGTGAAAACCTATTAATGATCAGATCAATGACAACAACTCCGGGTCTTCTGTTTTCATTTCCTGCAGCAAACAGTATTTTCCTTCTGAGGCACGGAATAAAAAGAAAGAGAAGAAAAGGAGGGACTGTAAACCTTAAGATTTCTGAGGGCAGAGACTATGACCCTCCCTAAAGCCTGGTGCAACACTTCAGCTTGCGGCCAGGGTTTACTAAGCAACTCCTCTAAACAGAAGGGTGCTTGTCTCAGAGCCCTCAGTCATGAGCAGAGAGAAAATGGGGTTAAAACACGTGAAGTAGATCATTAGAAACTGTGGTGTGATGAAAGAAAGAATGCACTTACCAGGGAAGATAGACCTATAGTTCTGACCTAGTCTGGAGATCAAGGAAGGCTTCCCTGAGGAGGCAAAATTGAAACAGTGATCTAAAGGCTAGCGGTTAGGAAGCTCTAAAGGCTAGGAGTCAGGGAAAGGCAAACAAAGAGCTTTCCAATGCCTTGCAAATTACAAGATTTCAACAAAGTCAAGTCTGTTTTGTTGTTTGTAGTATTGGGGATAGAACTCAGGGGTACTCTACCACTAAGCTATGTCCTCATTCCATTTTTAAAATTTGAGGCAAGGTTTGACTAAATTGCCCTGGCTGGCCTTCAACTTGCAATCTTCCTGCCTCTGCCTTCTGAACCTGGTTGGTTCTTTGCTTTGGGGGTTTTTTTGTAAGGGGATGGAACACAGGACCTTGCATCTTGTGTTCTGGCTTTTTTTTTTTTTTTCCTGGGGATCGAACTTGGGACCTTGCACTTTTTGAGGCAGGTGGCGGAACCACTGAGCTAAATCCCTGGCCCCTGGCTATTCTCTTTTTAAAACAACTCAGGTGATACTTTTTTCTGTGTAGGGAGAGATGTGGGGAAATCCCAGAACTCTTTTTCAAGTCTTTCATTTTATACATAATGGAATTAAAATCCACTGATGAGCTGCCCAAGGCTACTCTCCTGGCTAGGACCAGACCCCCAGGCTTCTGGGTCCCAGCCCTGTCCCCTCTGACTACATAGCTATAAAGATGACAGTGTCAGTGGACACTAGGGACATCGAGGCTGTAATGATGGGACATTGAAGCTTATAAAAGAAGGGCTATTCAAATTGTACGTAAATGGCATACAAGATTTTTAAAGTCAAATTTAATAACAAAACCCAGTGCTGCTTCTGAAGAAAGGCTCAACCTGCTGTTATTTTTGACCAGAATGTGTTTGTAAACCAGGAACAAAGAATAAGCCAAGCAGATTTCCCTGTCTGCTTGCAGAGTGGTAGAAGTCATGATGTTCTTGTGATCATACGATCAGTTAACCCAAAGTGAGCGTCAAAGCTTAAGGTTTCATTCATTAGTCCAGAAAACACTAAAATTAGCCCCAAACTCTGATTATTATCACAGTGGAGCTTTCCTTGCCCCTCGCAGAGACAAGCAACAGCAGCCCTGAGTATCAGCCCTGGCATTTTTTAAGCATTTGTGAAGTTCCTGGGAACTTAATAGTGTTTAAGCAACTTTCCTCAGCAGCTTTTCCATTTTCCTTCTTCTCTTTACAACACTGCTACACTAAGTGAAAAACAGCACCTCTATTTCTCATTCTTGGTAAGCGTTGCTTCTTAGTAAACACCACAGGCACAGTGTTAGTTGGAAGGCCTGATAAATGCAGAGGAAAAGGCTACATCCCGGTCCATTCTGACATCTCCAAACTTAGACACAAACATAGGCAATAGTCCAAGAACTATCACTTCATTTCTTAGCAATGATATTAAGGGAAAGTTTTCCAAACATGGCTGGGGTGGGGGTATCTCTCAGAAAAGAGGCCTCACGAAAAAGGGAGAAAAAGATTCTATTGACAACAGAATAAACCTCAATTCTGTCCCTACCTCACACCTCTTCAAGGGACAAAAGATTAGAAACGTCCCTCCAATCAAAACAAGATCTCTCTGCCTCTCTCTCCATGATTCTTAGCCCCTGCTTTGCGGTAACCTCTTTGTCTCTGCAATGAAGCTGCTTCACTGAAACATCATAGAAAAAAAAACAGTTGTCCCCTAGACAATGAAGTCACTTGCAGCCAGGCATTTCTGTGTAGGCAGGCGACGACGATGCTGGCAGAATTTTCAACCTGTTGCTATAGTAGCAGAAAGAATGTGATTCAAGCTGCTCTGCTGAGATCCATATCCAAATCCCTCCTGCTCCTGCAGAGAACATTAACCCTTCACTACCATTTCGCAGAGGCAGAAATACCTGTGAGGAACCACTAATTCTTAGGGGCAAGAGGCACTCGTTTTAGCATTCAGTCTTTTACTCATTTAATACCTACTTATTTAGATTCTGTTACACTGGCTCTTAGGTTTTCATTGGTAAGCAAGGCAGACAGAGCTCAACACTGAGCAAGAAGGAGTAAAACATCAAATTACTGCTAAAATAACAACATATTATATAGCATTAGTGTATCTATAAGGTTTGCAGCAAAGACATCACCACAAAGCAAACAACCTGTCTGAGATAATCAGCTAGTCCATTAATTGTAACAGATCCCATATATTCTGGGCCACTGCAATTATTTGATTGCTTGAATATATAAATTTGACAAAAAAATACCTGCTCCCAGCCTATCGTGATTCCTATAAAGCATCAGTTAAAATGTGTTTAATTAAACCCATTTTTTTTACATGAAATAGAAACAGCATAATCTGTCAGAAAGCCATTCCACACAGCTGCTGAACATGAAGCTACGGTCCTTCATTTATAGTCACCAGGCAACAGAAATGTCAAGTGAGGGCTCCGAAACACACAAAAGTAGTACAGTCACCATTAGGACCTCTAAAACATTCCTGACCCCAATTTACTTCTGTGCTCAAGGCAGTCAGGAAGAAACTTCAGGAGATGTGATTTAGAAACGACCTATAATCTGGCTTTCTTTCCCTCACATTGGAGGATGGAACTCTCCTAGTGTAGAATAACTCCTTGCTAGACTTCCTTGTTTCTTATGGAGCACAAATAATACTAGGAAGGCAGGGTTTCTTAGGAAGATAAGCTCAGTGGGTAACCATATCCTGATAAGCTTTTTGTGAAGAAAGGCAGCATCAATCCGATTGCCAAGCAAAAGCTGAGGTTAAAAAAAATACAATCTCCCCCCAAACAGGTTGCTAACCTCAGCTGGCCACTAGACGTGATTTCAAAAGGTTGCATAATCCCTTTGTACTTCAGTTTCTTCTGCATCACATATATCCAAAAGCACAGAATGATCAACACCAAAGCCTATAAATCCACAGCCTGAAAATAAAGTATTCTATTATTGGTTTTGACCACAGTTTCTGCCCTGGAGTGTATGTGTGAGAATCTCAACCATATTTTAGGACACTGGTTTCCTGCCTCAACAAGACAGGCTCAGGCCATAAGCAAATGGAAAGATGAGCCAGCAGGGAAAGATATTCACTCCACCTCCTTTAACCACAGCAATGTTCAGCTAGTTTGGGAAAAGGTCATGGCAAAGTTCAGACTAGATGGAAACTGGTTCACACTACATAGGAATTGGTTACTTTTCACCAGAGAAAGCGGGGATACTAACCAAAGGATGTCATATGATTTAAAATAATCACTCCACTCAAATAATACCTCTCCTGGAACTGGACAGTCGACAACCAAGCCCAGAGACCCATCCCCTTCACATTCTGGAGGATAGGGTGCAGTGGAAATGGAGGCATTCTGTAGGGATCCCAATGGCATCTCTGCAACCATCAAGTTCTCTTTCCCTTTGAAATTCCACCAGATAAATCACAGGGGGAATGAGCCTGATGTTAGAAGGAAGAGGCCAGCTCCAGAACGTGAACAGTTCTCTGCCTCCTGGTTACTTCAGAATCCAGCTATGACTCCACAATCTTTCCAAAGATGGAAAAAATACAGCTCCATCACATGTCCTTCCCCTAGGAAAAGGGAGATTACTTTGATGGCTCTATTTCTTTTTTTTCATTGGTACATTTTAGGTATACAATATAATGACATTCATCATTGGAAATTCACACCTTTACATAATCTCTCTTGGTTCTTATTTTTCCCCTTCCCCTGCCCTCCCCTCAACCCCTCCATCCCTCCCTAGTTACAAAGATTTTGTTTCCATTTTTTTCATTTTCTCATATTAATTCCATTCCCTTCTTTCCTTTCCCCTACCCCCCCCCACTTCCCCTTCCCCTTTGCCCTTTTTCTTTCTATTTCACATTATCTATTATAGCTTTTAGTCCTTATTTACACTTTTAGTTTCTCACACTAGAGAAACTATTCGGTATTTACACGTATGTCCTATTTATTTCACTTAAGAGTATCACCTCAAAGTGCACCCATTTAGCTATAAATGTCTCTAATTGCTCATTTTTCATGGCCGAGTAGTACTCCATTTTATTAAAAAACCACATCTTCTTTATCCAGTCTCCAGTTGATAGGCACTTGGGCTGCTTCCAAGCTTTAGCTATTAAAAACTGTGCTGCTGTGATGATGGCTCTATTTCTTTACCTGTTATTACATTCATGCCATTTGTTACTTCTCAAGCTAAAAAAGTGGCTAACCGCAAGGTCCCGAGTTCGATCCCCAATACCAAAAAAAAGTGGCTATATGTCCGTTACCTTTGACACTGGGGTTGGCCCTGTGACTTGCTTTGACCAGTAGGATGTTAACAGATTAATGACCTGATTAGAAGCTTGAAATGAGCTTGCATAGGTGACTTGTGCTCTTGTCCCTGCCATCTTTATGAGAAGAATGTGCTCAAGCTGGCACAGGTACTAGGGATAGGACAGGAGACATTTTTGGGAAAAGCCACCCCTATCTGAGTTCAGAATAAGCCTAGAATCAGCTGATTTCCCTTCAACCTGCAGATATAAGGGTCAAGAAATGTGCATTGTTGTATGGTATGGAGATTATGCAGTTGTTTATAATACAGCATTACTGTAGTAACAACATATATCTACCACAGTCAAATTTTGCCTATACTTTAAGGGTTAAAATGCTGTTTGATTTTTTTCTTTTTGGTACCGGGGATCGAACTCAGGACCTTGCACTTGCCAGACAGGCGTGGTACCACTGAGCTACATCCCCAGTCCCTATTTCTTTTTTTTTTCTTTCCTTTCTCCATTAAGTTTATTGGTACATTTTAGGTATAAAATATCAATTTCTCTCAATACATAATAAGGAATGGATTTCTGTTAGTTTTCTCATTAGATTATAAGGTCCTCAAAAGCCATATCCTATTACATTCCCAACACCCAAGATTTACTTAGCCATGTGTTACACCCCAGTGGCATAATAATAACATAATGATAACAACTCTAGCCACCAATCTGAACCTATGATTTTTTTCCATCTAACATTGGGGTCAATATGCTTTTCTCCAAGGTGATAATAAAGTTTATTTCTACAGTAGAAAGTTTAACAAGCCAGTAAAGAACTCTAGACCAGCTAAGCATTATTTGGGTAAGTGCTGGGTGAATCAAAATCATTGCATCTTCCAGTTGAAGGGGCTGACAAGACCATTTAATTATGGTTTTTAATCCTGCCCAATCACTAGAGCTTTGTAAATTACAGATTCCTAATCCCCCCAACAAATACTTTATTGAATACTCACAGGAGGCCTAGTAATGTGTTGTTAAAAATGTCTCAAAGTAATGCTTCACAATCACAAGGATTGAGGATCCCTTCCCCTTCTCATAGAATCCCTCCACCTCCTGATCGACTCTCCTTCGTTCTGTTATTTTGAACTGTTTGTGATGACATTTATAAACTCAAAGTGAACACAGGGACCAGGGGCAGATAACCAGATGTATCATTTATCCTTAGCACCACAAACCACTTCAACCTAAGTAGCTAAAAACAACAAGCATTTATTATTGCTCCTGAGTATATATGTCTGGATAGGTCTGGCTGATCTGTGCTGGGCCCATGCAAGAGTCTGAGGATACCTGGCTAGTCTAAGATTACCTCAGTCACACAGCTTACATAGCATCACTGTCAGGTGGGATGACAGTCTTCGGACCACACCAAAGGCACTCAGGGGTGTCTACTTAATGACTGAGATTTCAAGACAGCAAGCAGAAGTGTGTGAGGTACCCTAAAACTAGGTTAAGAACTGCATATCTTTACTTCTGCATATTCCACTAGCCAAAGCAAGCGATAAAGCTAAGCCCAGATTCAGGCCCAGGAGAAACACTGCACCATTTGATAAGAGAAGTCATAAAGTCAAGTTGCAAGGGAATAGATTCAAAGAGGGGAGGACTTGGGAGTTTTTATGTGATAATCTATTCTATGGTATAATGGGGGGGGGACCCCCTCCAGCCAAGTGTGATTTCTAAATGAGAGCAAGTTTTCATTCTCACCTCTAAAAGATGTAGAGTACTTACTTTATTTCATTTTTTTTGTTGTTGTGTCTCACTATGTAGTTCAAACTGGCTTTACACTCACTATGTAGCCCAGGCTGGCCTGCAACTCAGGGCAATTCTTCTGCCTCAGCCTCTATTTGATATTCCTCATTTCTAGGTCTACCTGTGCTTGCACATGTACACACACACACACACACACACACACACACACACACACACCTTACTTGATCTTTAAGATCTCAGCCTCCAACTAAAGCAAAAGCAATCCATGTCCTCTCAGCGCTGTTTTATATCATTCTTTGGGGTATCTGAAGATGTGGATGACAGGACAACTTTATGAGAATTTGTTTAGGACAAATTTCTCTGTGATGTCTCCTCCTGAATGTAGGATGTGCCTACAGATGAAAAGTGACATTGTTCATCAGGGCTGCATCCTCCAAAGAACTGCACAGAATTAACATGAGGAGCACCGAAACATGAGAAGAAATATCACAGGAAAAAGATGACACTTAATTCCATCAAAGAGTCCCGAGGCGCAGGAAACTGGAGCTCACTGGAGACTGCAGTCAGATACTAATTATAATTCAGTCCTGGCTGCTGGCTAAGGTCTCTTCACTCTACCTCCCTACTTCACTCACCGCTACCAACCCTTACTGCTTAGGAAATGCACTAAAACTACCGGGCTGAATCCACAACTATTTTTCCTGATCTGGGCTCAAAGTATATGCAGCTTAGCTGAAAATACAGCAGCAGTTATTATAGTCTCCCTACAATTAAGGTACTCTTTTCTGGTTTTTGGGAAAATCTCCATGACCTTTTAGTTAGCTCCATTCACATTCTTTAAACACCTACTTGTGAGGTCTGGGACAGCAGGGGGCTGAAGAGAAAGGAATTCCAGAAACCAGAAACAAGGGATAGGAGGGGAGTGGCCAAGACTAGGTACTGCCTGAAGGAGAAAGTATACCCTGCTCCCCAACAAAGTAGTCTTCAGGGCATCATTTAATTCCTGTATATATGTCCAGTTTTCAATCTGCTTCATAGGATCACCGCTTAAAAGTCTAAGCAACAAGGATGGATGCAAAACAATTCAACAACAACAAAAATGCTAAAGTCATCGTAAAGATGCCTCAGGAAAGTCAGACTCAAGGAGGCACTGAATTCAGTTTGATTTATGATGGAATCCTAGAAAGTTAGGAAAGTGAAGAACAGGACATCAAGGGAAGGAATCACTACCCACACTCTTCTAGACTGTACTTTGTTCCTGCTCTGGACCTGGGAGAAAAGCAGGTTTGGTAGCAATGCCAGCTTCTTTTCCCTGTAATGTGTGAGAGCCAGAATGGCCACCAGTGCCCTTGATACTGCAATCCATCTGCTTTTCCATCACAACTTCCCAGGTAAAGCCGAATCTCTCCAGGGAAAAATCATCGTTATGGTTCCCACCTCCAATTCTTGCTCACTTGGCCTCAAAGTAAGTGGAATTCTTGGATCATCTTCTAATGAGCCAGCTGACTGGGCAGCAGTCAATCCCTGTTTTTAATTAGCCAAGAGGAAATCGAACTGGTAAGGAAGCAAACTCCTAGAATTATCACCATAGGAACACTGATAATGACAATGAGGAAGAAGCACCGATTATTTTCAGCAAGACACACTGTGCTTTTCCTGAGCTCAGGTGGCTATGCTCACCCTGCCTGTGCTCGCCCACACCAGCACACGTGGTCAACTTCAAGCTCTTCTTCCATGTCAGAAAGTTCAGATGCGCCCTCTTGGTGCACTACCTTTTAGGGTGTTGTTCACTGCTGCTCCAGAACTCCAGCTAAGTTAAGCATCAGCTGGTCCTTACAGAGAGAATCTTTCAGCTGTTTGCATAGAGGTGCTAAGAATGAACCTGCACTGCATTTACAGACACATGGGCCCGGGCCGAACATCCGTGTGCGTCATAGAAGCGCCTCTGGTTTGGCCAATTCTGTCCCAGTTTCCCCAGCTACTCTCCTATGGCTCAGTATTTTCACACTCTAATGTGATCATGAGGTAAAGCACAGGGATGTCTCGAACATACTGGGGTAGTGAGTTATAGGATTAACTTTACAAATATCCTTATCTTCCCCCTAACACTTATTTTTCTTGAATTCTTCCCAGGTATTAAACCTGAGGCTAGGCCAGGAATCAGTAGCAGCACTGTTGCCCCTTCACATGCCCCTGCAACCTAAGGCCTATGTTTAAATATTCGAAACAGAGAAGCCTGCTAACAATATAGCGCTTGATCACTCTGAATTATTCTCTCACTCACAACAATTGAGAGAGGAGCCTTTGGCACAAGCCCCAAGAAAAAAACCTGCTCTCCAGCCTCCTCTGTTTGCCTTCTGACTCTCCCCTCAAAGAGCTCTCAACACACCATACAATGATCTCAGTTTTCTCCCTTAAATACCACATGAATCCCACATGAATCCCACATTGAACATCAGACCTTTTTCTTCCAAAAGCACCACGGATTTAATTCAATAGTTCCACATTCACATGTATTTAATTAGACCAATTTATCTTGCAACGCTTTTTTCTTCAAACCCCACCTCTGGCATCTCTTGTTCCACACTGAAATCTACTTAACAGGCTTCTCTACTTGCTTGTTTTATTTGACATAAAATGTCATTTTGGCTTATTTAAGCTGTGGTGACAATTTGGGTACACTTTAGTCAGAGGTACCCAAGTATTAAAATACCCTAACCCTTAGCATTTTTCTTCCTTCCAACCTATTTGGTAAGCACCGTGCCCCTCAGCCATGGGACTATAAAAGGGAAAGTTATACCAATCAGAGGTAATTAATACGTTAGGTTTTGTTCCAAGGCCAGGCTATCAGGTTGCACATTCTAATAAACCTTGCTGGAAAAAGAAATTTCTTTAACTTGGGACCCTCCGGGAACTAACCAACCAAACCAAACACCTTTAGTTCTCAGAAATTCTCCCATCTAAATACAGTTGAAAAGAAAAGCCAACACTAAAGCAAATAAAGAAATGAAATGGTCCCGCCGCTGGCAGCCCTTACCCTTTGGAGCAGAGCCCCCCTGGGAACGCTGGCCCGGGCTCTGCCTGCTCCCGCCGTGGGGTGGCAGCGGCCGTGAGGGGTCCAGGTCGTGGGTGCGGGTGGAGGTAAGTTCCTCGAATGCTTCAACAGGGCTCACGCCGTCTGCCTGCCTGTCTGCCACTCAGGGCTCCCGTCTGGGTGGGAAGGGCCAGGAGGGAAAGAAATGAGCAGGTTACTCACTGGCCTTCCCAGGCAGACACACCCAGGAGGGCGAGGCCAGGCGCAGACTAGGAGATTCTTCTGAGGCGCTGCCTCAGATCTCCCTCTGATTCCCTTTGTTATTACTTCCTGAACTTTGAGCTGCGTCTGCGAGGTAGGGCATGAGTACTCAGAGGACGCAAATAACACTTGGTGATTAAATCCCACCACTGTTATACAAAGGTTACTTGGAGAAAGCAACCTTTAGCACGCACACCTTTAAATTTAACCCTAAAGTCTGTCTCCAATGTGTCAGAGCATTCACACTGTCACAGGCAAAAGAACGAAGGGTTGCCCTAGGGCAGGGGCCTGCAGGAGCCTGGAGAAAGCAATCTGGGATGTTATTTGAAGAGGCCATTTCTACAGTCTCACTTTTAGACTCGATTTTAGAGAAACAGGATTCTCAAGTCTTCCCAGGTCTGTGAACCTTGCCTCATACAAGAGGCATATTCTCGAAATAAGAATCTATAAGTGGAGATATTAGAAATGGATTCACATTGCAAATGCAAGAGCTTGTTACCTGATAGCCCAGTAGCAAATAAATCCTGAAATGAAGCCTTTTACAAACAGAGGGATCCTTCAGTAGTTGTCTGTTTAGGTAAGTGTGGGTGTTCATAAACAAAGTTAAGGCAGCCATGGTGCAAAAGAGATGGAGTGGAGAGTGAAGAGAGGGAACTAATATCATTGGCCACTGCTGGCCATATATATATATGACCTCATTAACCCTAAAATGTCCTTAGGAAGGAGGTATCATTCTTTCTCCCTCACATATGAGCACTGTGAAGCCCAAAGGTTTGGCCATGTGGCTGGTGCTCAGTTCTCTAGTGAATGGAAGACCCAAGATTTGAACCCATGTTTGACTGAACTCAAGACATATCACCCCCACTATGCCATGGGAGTGTCTGCCACCATCCCTAAACAGCACCTACCCTTATTCCACCAGCATTAGGCCAGGTCATGTTTTTGGTACTGGGGATCAAACTCAGGACCTTGTGCTTGCCAGGCAGGTGCAGCGCCACTGAGCTACATCCCTGACCCAGGTCACCTTTCTAAAATCTCTATATGCTGGACAAGGTTGTGCATGGTGTAATCCCAACATGCTGGAGGATGAGGCAGGAGGATCGCTGTGAGTCACGTCAGCCTGGACTAGGTAGTGAGACGTGTCGCAAAAAAAAAAAGGTAAAATTTCTATAGCTTTTCTAAAATTGGTATGTCATGGGATAGAATTCTGTGGGATATTAATTGGCATCACAAAAGTGAAAGAAAGTATAGGTTTCTTTACTGTGATTTCTCACAGCCTTTTACAAGCTAACATATATTGTGAATCTGAATCTCTAAGCTTAGGGCTTGGGTCTTAGGTGTGTTATGCATTCTTTCCCAAACTGTTTTTGTTTGTTTGCCAAGAGGGGATATTCTGAGTTTGGGAAACATAGAAGAAAGGGGAAACATAGGAACAAAGGAGGGGTATTATATTTTCCTCCCCGTCTTTAAGAAAAAGTTTCTGAGTTCACAAAAATTCATTATAAAATTTTCATGAAGTAGATAAGGGTATAAAATAAAAAGTAAATTCATTATCCACAACAACCAGTCCTGTTCCCCAGAAGAAACCACCATTAGCAATTTCTCATGTATCTAGTTCAGAAATTTTTATGCATATAAAGCATATATGAATGCCTTTTAAAAAATAACATACTCAGGATGAAAGTATACTCATGATGTGGTTGGTATCTGGCACTTTTAACTTAATAACATATTTGAGAGTTTCTACATCAGCATATAGAGCTACTGCTGGCAAATCAAAGTCAAGAAGAATAAAAGGTAGGTCTAAAATACAGGATTGCTGCTGAAGAAAGGGGTCCTCTCTGTGGGTCCCAGGAAGCTCCATGACTATGAGGGAATGAATGCCTGTCCTCCTGTTTCAGCTCTCGCTGTGAAGCCTCCATACTTATGGTTCATAAAGAATGGCGAATGGGCCAGGAATTTAGCTCAGTGATGCTGCCTCCTGCCTCACAAGTGCAAGGTCCCAAGTTCCATCCCCGGTACAAAAAAAAAAAAAAAAGAATGGGGAAGCACCTCACAAATCACCACAAAGATCAGTTAACAGTTACAATAACACAACATGACAACTTCAGCCACACTTACTGAGCCCTTACTCTGTGCCAGGCATTGTCTTAACGCTTTGTATGTATTCATGCAGCTAAGCCTTACCTTATTACAAAGAAAGACAGCCATCTCAGCATCTACCCAGCTCATAGCAAAGGCACAACACATGCTTGAGTAGCTGTATTAACAAAATAAACATGCTATGAGCAACCCTGATCGCTGCCACAATGTATTCCTCCAAGAAGCACTAGAAAGTGATCCCATTTCCCTAAGGAACAATGTTGTACTTGGGGATTCTATTCTAATGCTTCACCTTGCCTTCCTATAAATTCCAGATATGATCTATAACATCTTATAAAACCATACAACAAATTTCATAATCATTTAAAGTAATAACATGATGTTCCACGACAGAGATTTTGAGAGTGGCTCACATACCCCTCCTTATTACTGATGAAGGAAATACTATTTGGAAAACTATGTGGGTCTTCTGTAAAGGCACATACCTTGCTATTCTGTGACATTAACGAAGAAATTCCTAAATGTGCTGACATTTGGACCCATTACACAAGAAATTCTAACAGTCTGTGGTATCATATATATACATATCATCAATGCAAGATAATAGTAATATATCAGTTAGAACAAACAATAAAACATATAACTATGAAAGGAGCTTTCCCCATTTGGCTCCTCAGAATTTTTTCAAAGTCTATTTTATTGGTACATTTTAAGTATACAACATAATGACATTCATCATTGGAAATTTGCACCTTTACATAATCTCTCTTGGTTATTTTTTCTCCCTTTCCCTGCCCTCCCTTCACCCCCTCCATCCCTATTTACAAAGACTTTGCTTCCATTTTTTCCTTTCTCCTATTAATTCCATTCCCTTCTTTCCTTTCCCCTGCCCCTCCCACTTCCCCTTCCCCTTTGCCCCTTTTCTTCCTATTTCGCTTTATCTATTATACCTCTTAGTGCTTATTTACACTTTCAGTTTCTCACACTA
>NW_004624734.1:20681579-20718302 GCF_000247695.1 Heterocephalus glaber | reverse complement strand
AACTTCAATTCCTTTGCACTTACTTAAACATGTTCTATGTGTGAGTATGTGGTCTATTTTGGAGAATGACCCATGTGCAGGTGAGAAGAATGTGTATTCTGATTTTGTGGGGTGGCATACTCTGTAAACATCTGTTAAGTTCATTTGTTCAAGAGTTTGATTCCGTTCTAGTATATCATTACTTATTTTTGTCTAGTTGATCTATCTGTGACAGTGAGGTATTGAGATCCCCCACTACTATTGTATTAGTGCATATATGACTTTTCATGGATCATTAGAATTTAAAAGGTCATAACGGCATTTAAAATGAGGAAGAAGAAGAGGGAAAGGTGTAGTAAAGGGAAATAAAATATATGAGATATATATATACCAACTCCCCATGATGAATGTAATCATCATTTTAAATAAAAGTATTTATTTCTTACTCCTGTTTTTGGTCACATTTTATGTTCAATGATATATCATTAATATTTATTATGCTGAAGAGATGATTTGGTTTTTAAAAAAACTAGTCAGATTTGTGGGAGAAAATACCTGGAAAACATCATTTAGACACCCTCAGTCGACAAGTGGAGAAAGATGGGTTCATAGTACAACATTCAAATTCACTGATTCTACCATTTGTGCATTCTTTGACTTTGGTCAAGGGTTTTAATCTTCTTCCCATCAGTTTTCTTATCTATGAAATGAAGGTAACAATGCCTAACTTATAGCTTTCAGGAGAATTCATGAGATGTATGTAAAAACAATCCTTATTGTTTAGATCTGAACTATCCTCCAAGAGTCTCATGTGTTCACAGGTGGAGCTTTTGGAAAGTGATTGGATTATGCAGGTGGTATAATCATTGGTGGATTAATCCACTGATGAGTTCACAGTTGAATGTCCTGTGAGGTGAGGCTTGGTTTTAAGAGGTAGTCTCTGAGCATATGAGCTGGAAAAAACTATCCCCAGCTCCTCCCTTTGTTCCTCTCTTCTTTCTGGCTGTCATGGGTTGAGCAGTTTTCCTCCACCATGTCCTTCTACCATGCCATTTCTGAACCAACTATGTACTGAGCCCTCTGAAACCATAAGCCAAAATAAACCTCTCCTCCTTTAAGGTGTAGATGCCAGATATTTTTTCCCAGTGATGGGAAAGTGACTAAAATAAACATGTTTCTCACTCTGACAAAGAGTAGATGCTCAATAAATTATAGTCACTGGTTTCACCACTGTCTTCTCCATTCCTACCATAGTGCCTATGAACAGCAGCCTCTCAATAAATATTGGTAAATAAACAAAGGAATAAGTGACTTTGTCCCACACTGAAGATGACTTTAATATTTTAATATTATGAGCATGTAGAAATGAACTAACCAAAGTCTTCACTCATGAATTTATATTTAATTGGATGTAGGAATGGAAAAAGACACCATTTGCTCCCAGGTTCAATTATCACAGTTGGCTAATTTGAAGACAAGTACTGTTGGTAACCCACGAGGTCAGGGTGAGAGATCTGAAAAGACATCAGTTTTTTCTAAAAGAAAGATGTATCAGTAATGCTGTGACCTTTCACTTGGCCTGAGATACATTAAGATCTCACCTAGTGCTATGGTTCGGATACCCATGAAGGTTCATATATTTAAGGCCCTCAGGGTAGTGCTACTGGGAAGTGGTAGAACCTCTATGGGGTGGGGCCTAGTGGGAAGTCTAGGTCACAGGGGACATACCCTTGAAGGTCCTGGACTCCTCCTCTTTTTCTTTTTTGCTTCCTGGCCATGAGGTAAGAAAAACTGCTTACCCAGGCTCTCTTACCATGATGTACTGCCTCACAACAGGGTCAAAGCAGCCGGGTCAACTGATTGTGGACTGGAACCTCTAGAACTGAGAGTCAAAATAAATCTTCTCATAAGCTGATCATCTTAGGTATTTCATTATGGTAATTAAAAGCTGATTAACACATCTAGTATAGCAGGTTGAACTGTGTCCTTCAAAAGACAGGTTGAAGTTCTAACTCCCAGAACCTGTGAATGTGTCCTTATTTGGAAAAGGGGTCTTTGAAGATATAATCAAGATGAGGTCATATAGGATGAAGGTAGGCCCTAAATCTACTCATGGTGTCCTTTCTAAGAAGAGACACAAAGATAAAAGGGAAGAAAGCCATGTGAACAGGGAGGCAGAGATTGGTGTTTTGTTGCCAAAAGCCAAAGATTGCCGGCAACCACCAGATAACCCTATTGACAAGCTGATTTGGGGCTTCTAGCGTCCAAGACTGTGACAGAATAAATTTCTGGGGTTTTCGGCCACATAGCTTGTGGTAATTTGTTACAGCAGCTCTAGGAAATGAAAATATCCAGTGAACTCAGACTGAAAGCATGGCTCCATCAGGCCACCTGTAGCTTAAACCCTCTAGTGGGAAAGAGAAAAGGAGTGGAGGGGAATCCTACACAGAAGAACTCGAATCAGCTTTAACTTCTCTTACCTCAACTGGGCCCAAGGCCGACTGTTCAGGCTGCACAAGTACCAACAGGTAAGCCTGCTTTACCTGAAAAGCAGGTGGGCAGAAGCCACAAGAACTTGCTGGCACTGATACCTTGGGGATGATAATGCTCACTGTAGAGTTAAACAGGCTTCATCTTTTTCCACAGCAGGGAGAGGGCACTTTGACAGTGTTTCCAGGCATGGTGGGAGAAGCACTCTATTCTGAGCACCGCTGCTCTACCTTCATCACCTCTGGAAACTCGGTGGGATAAGGAAACCGCTACACACTCTACAGCAAGATGCTCCTGAGCCCCTCCTCTCCTTACCTACTCCTTACCTAACCATGCTGAGCCTCAGCATGCCCCCGCCCCCACTCAGCACTGTGAGAAAAATTCAACTTGGTAATGCGAAAGAGAACCTGGCATGCAAGCTAGCAGGGCTGGTGTGGCAGCCTTCACAAAGCCACGGTCCGGATATGAGTAACAGCAAGCAGTGCTAGTGGGCATTCATCCTCACTGAATACCCTTTGTGTGCCAGGCACTGAGCAGGACACTGGAGAGACTGCGAATGAGTTTCAGTCTTTGATAAAGGAAATATGTTGGGCTCCGTGTTTAGAAATTCATTCTCTCTCTCTCTCCCTCCCTCCCTCTCCCTCCCCGTCTCTCCCTCCCCATCTCTCTTTTAATGTTATAATAAGGTTTTAAATGAAATAGCTTAAAATTAAAATTGGTCTAATTTTTTAAAAGGAAAAAGCGCTGCCACATGCTTTTATTAAAATATAACTTTTGCACTATTGCTCAATCATTCAGCAAGGCACGGCACTGAGTACTGAGGGTAGCAGTGTCCACACTCACATTCACCCTCACCCACCTTGAACTCCAACCCTGGGTCAGTACCTCAGGATTTAGTTAGCATTTAATTGCCGGCTAATTGTTTCAGGTGCGCCAATTGTGTTTGCCCAGTTTAGTTCCCCTGGGGCAGAAACTACTTCCTTTCATGTGATCTTTTAACACCTTCTCCAAAACCCACCAATGTCCCACAATTAGCTGGCCTCACATTCAGGATGCTGCAATGGATTTCCTTTTACCTTTCTGGAAAATGGACCACTATAAGCTGCTATGTGATTATGTTAGGGCAGGGAAGGGAGTGGAAGAGACTATGAATAAGATTTACGCTTCCCATTGGGGTCTGCTAAATTGTGTCCTATTCTCTCTCCTTGAAATGGCATCACCAAGACCACAGGACAGAACACACAGGTGGGATTCAGAGATCTAGCTATGAGTCCAAAGCAGCTGGAACATGTGTGTGTGTGCGCGCGCGCACTGGCATGTGTTTGACACCTCAAGGTTAAAGCAACTACATCTTTTTTGTGAAGTGATTCAAAACCAGCCTTCCTCGGTGATTCCTGGAAGTTCAGGACTTCACAGGTCTTCTGGGTACTTGCTGGCTGCAACAAAGAGACTTCAGCCCTCCAAGTCTAAGTCTTTGGGAATGTGGACAAAGGTATTACATGCCAGCGCTGTGCTAACTTCTTTACTGTTGATCTTTTATTTGGTACAAAATAACACCAACTCTGTTCTGCTGGCTAGGAGGCCACCTAGAAAAGCAAGAGGTGGGAGCAGGTTGCAGGCCTGGGTCACCCTGGCATAGCCTCTCTGCATGACCAGGCCCCACACTACGGGAGGGAGGAGGGAGTCACAGACCAGTATCAGCAAGCCTGTCAGTTCCCAGCATGTCTGTCCTATACCCTCATCCGCTGCCCACCAATGTAGGCAGTGAAGCTTGACCAGAGACCTCACATCACTTCATAAAGATGGCTTCTCTGTGTAAGACCACCCTTGAATGCAGGGGGAAAAGAGAATCATATTGAAACTGCTGAACTAGAGTTACAAGCTGCATTCTCTCCACGCACAGCCACTAATTGGGGTTAGAGCCATAGAAACCAAACAAAAGGCCCTGAGGAGGCCACACCTCCTGGCCCAACTGCTGTCAGCCACTGTGGGAAGGGTAAGTGCCAACCCCCACCATTCCTCAATAGTTCAGTGAAGATTTGTCCCGTCATCTTCCCTAGAGACAAATTCCATGGCTGTCTGGGAGAGATTGATTTTTATTCTCTAACAAAACACTGGATCTTCCTTCAAGGCCAGAAGTCAGCAATAAAATGGGTCGTAAACATACGTATTTATGGGGTTATAACTCCCTTAGATTAGGCAATTGGATTTCTCCCAGACCCTGGGCCTGCCAGCACCAAGCTCCTGGGGAAGTTTCATTGTCATCACTGATGTGTGTGTGTGTGTGTGTGTGTGTGTGTGTGTGTGTGTGTGTTATGGTTTGTGGAGATCATAGCTCTCACAGATTGCTGCCACTGATGGCTGTTCCTTAGGCGAGGACCTGCTCCCTGGTCTCTGGAAGGGATGGCCATATTCTCCCAATATCATTTATGAACACGAAGATACCCTGCCTGCTTTGCAGGTTTGGGATGATTCTGAGAAAAGTCACATTCTCAGTCTAAAATCTCCAAGATTCTATCACATAAATGACATTCAAAACTATAAGTGGCGATTGGGGATTTAGCTCAGTGGTACAGCATTTGCCTAGCTAGTGCAAGGCTGGTTTCTGCCCTTGGGACCAAAACATTTTAAAGGAGAGTAATACAGATGTTTCCCATTTTAGCGACCTACCCATTTAATGAAGCACAGTGTTCAGACTTACAACCCATCTTTTCTGTTCTTTTCTTGTACAGTTCTGTACATCTTGCTGAAAGAACCTCAATGTCTTTTTGTACAGTACACCTTGTTTATATGTACTGTAATTTTTGCTGATTGTATTATACAGTACTGTATTGTAGTTTTATGTTGTTATACATTATATGCAAGAGTTATGCAAGTAAAAGCAAGGAGTTTCTTTTGACCATTTCTTTGTTCTGAATATTGTAATGTACATACTATATACAATTCCTCATTTAACAACCAATTCATTTAATGATCCAGTCCCAGGAATGAAACTCGGTAATTAAACCAGGAGCATCTGTATATACATCATAAGCAAGTACTAGCTTTAAATGCAGCAAAAATGTAAAATTTAACATTTAAAAAGAGCTTAACCATTTTTTTATTCATTAAGTTTATTGGTATATTTTAGGTATACATTATAATTATAATCACATTATCACATTCATTACTGGGAATTTGTACCTGTACACAATATATCTTGGTTCTTATTTTTTCCCATTCCCCATGGATGCACCTTGAGGCCATACTCTTAAATGAAATAAATAGGACACACATGTGTAAATACTGAATTATTTCTCTGGTGTGAGAAACTAAAAGTGTAAATGAGGACCAAAATTTATAATAGATACTGTGAAACAGGAAGAAAATGTTCAAAGGTGAAGGGGAACTAGGGAGAGAAGGCGGAGGAAAGGAAAGGGGAAAGAAAAAGAATGAAAAAAAGGGGAAAAAACATTTTTATTAGACTTTATTATTTTTTATTAGATTTTATTATGCTTTAAAAATTTCTCTTTTGGGGATAGAAATTCCAAGGAAAAACTCATTATTACTCAGATATTAAAAATATTTTACTGTTGAGTTCTTCAAGTTGGCTGGAGCATACTACAACTTAAGTTTAGTTCCTTGAACTTTATTATCTTGTACAAAATTTTGTCTTCTTTGTAGAATTAACTTGACAAATAGACTGTGGAACCGAGGATATTTAACTATTTTCAAATAGAGAAGTAATTACCACATGAAAAAATATTAGATTTGTTCTCTATGCATCCAAGACATGCTGATAATAACAATGAATTTCATAATTATTATGAATAATAATTATGATAATATTTTTCTACTGGAAGAATTGATATCCACTAGCACATTTATTAAATCAATCATTTTTCTAACAGCTCTAAATACATTTTTTTATTCAATCTTCACAACAACCCCCATGAAATTGTTCTAATTTTATAGATGAGGAAACTAATGCTCATAAAAGGTAAGTGTCTTACACTAGATCAAACAGCTAGTAAGAAGGGAAGCCAGTAGTGGAACCAGGGAGTTTAGTGGCCAAAGTTAAATGGCAGAATAACCTTAGATCATGACAATATTGTGTGAACCTGGAATGGCAGCCTCTCTAGAGAACAAATCTTTCAAATCAAGAGGCACCCAGAGCCATAGTGACAACTTAAGCTTCATTTGGGACAGTGGCAAGTCACCCTTCATGTCTTTGCTGATGCTGAGTTCATATTCTATTGTAATGAGCTACTTAACAGCAACATTTTTTTTAGCTTAAACATACTCTGCTGTTTATTTTTCATCTTTGTCAGGAAGTTGTTAAAATATTATTCAAAAATCACAACAGGGGTCCTTCTGTCATTATAAGAGATATTCAGACCTCCACCTGTTCTGAAACCACCTCCCTTTTTTCCTCTTGGCAGCAGATGGTTAGAAATGTCTTTGCTGACCAAGCATGGTAGTGCATGCCTATAATCCCAGCAACTGCTGTGAGTTCAAGGCCAGCCTGGGCTACAGAATGGGTTCAAGGCCAGCCTGGAGGACATAGTGAGATCTTGTCTCAAAAAAAGAGAAAGAAATGTGCTTGCCAGAGTTTCTGTTCTAAAGCCAAGAAGCTTATCAGTGAGCCAGATGCTACACAGCACCTGCAGCGCGTATGATTCTTAAGTAAACCCCACTTAGAATGATGTCAAGGATCAAGTGTGGCAGTGAGGCCAGAGGTGCCTAGCCCTGAACGGCCAGGTGAGAATCCACTAAGAAGCCCTCTCCAGTCCCTGTGCCACCACCAGGGCCTTGGTGGTGGTCAAATCTGATACCCACTTCCTCTCTGCTGGACGTGTTGAGTCCTGGAAGCATCCCTAAAGGAGAAGTGAAATCAGATTTGCTGAAAGACTGATCATTTTGTCTTAAGGACTTTTCCCCTCTGAATCATTAAGAGACGAGAATCTTAACCAAGTTTCTAGAACCAACTAGGCGTAGGGGTGAACGGCTGTAATTCCAGCACTTGGGAGGCTGGGGCAGGAGCATCACCATGAGTTCCAGGCCAGCTTGGGCTACATAGTGAGTTCAAGGCCAGCTCGAAATGCATAGCAAGACTCTGTCTGTAAAATCTGTTTTCAGGGCACCAGAAAGGAAAGAGGAACTTGTTCTTTAGTAGAGATCTGAATATTTGGCTGTTGTTACTTCCACAAATGAGTCTGAGCAAGGAACCACTGGCAGCCATAGGTCAGAAATAGAGCAGAAGACTGAGAAAGGGCAAGACAAGTGGGGAAGAAATGTCCTATAGTAGTCAGGGTGCCATCACAGTTAGCCAGGCTGCACTTCTGAGCAAAAACTTTCTGCAAATTTTAATTACAACATTATAAATGGTGACTCATCATCATATAAACACGGACCAGGTACTCTGGAAGGCTGAAGCAGGACAGTCACAAGTTCAAACCCAGTGTTGGCAATTTTGCAAGACCTTGTCTCAAAGTAGAAAGTAAAAAAGGGCTGGGGATTTAGCTCAGTATAAGTATTAATCATGACACTCTCAAAACTAACCAAGTGCCAGGTGTGGGGTGAACGCCTGTGACCCCAGCACTCTGCAAGGCAGAGGCAAGAGGATTACAAGTTCAAGCAACTTAGCAAGGGCCTTAAAATAAAAAATAACAGAGGACCGGGGATGTAACTCAGTGTAAAGGCCCCGGGTTCAATGTCCAGTACAAAAACAAACAAACACCAAAACAAAACCGACCAAGTGCAACCTGTCCCACCCCGAACATTCCTTGCAGTTTCATTCTCATGAGAGGTGCAGGGGTGGTCTAGGGAGAGTCACACAACAGAAGAGGAAGCTGCTGGGGAAGTCTTCCTCACCTCTAGTTCTAGGGACATAGCTGGACTATCAGCTACACTGACACGGAAATTCTGCATCTACAAAGAAGACAAAAGAGAGACCTGAAGGGAGAGAGAGAGCGAATGTGGAGGAAGACCCAGGTTTCAGACTATGGCAATGGGCCCCACAAGTTTCAGAAATAATATTTTTGAATTTATTATGGAGTCAGACCTGCCTATATCTACACTAGGCCTTGAAACCTGGGGAAAGTTATTCAAAAATATCAACATGAGAAGTAGCAGGACCTTCTCCGAAACCATTTTGTTAGGAGTATTACTAATGGAGCAGGTGTAGGACAGAGAATCTAGATGAGAAGGGGAGAGATATACACACACAACATGCAGGGGAAGGCACTGGAAGGAGCAAGGTTCTTGAAGAAGCAGCAGGATTCATTCATTCAAGACTTTTTGGTCCTCAGTAGCACTCAGAAGCACAGAGGTTGTGGGTGTTTGGTACTTTAGGAATAAAAACTGACCAAAGGAGTATGGCAGTAGGTCAGGGAATCAAAGAATTCTTTCAAAGCCAGCCTGAACTATGCAACAAGACCTTGTCTCAAAAAACATCAAAATCCAATGCATGTAATCCCACCACTCGTGAGTTTGAGGCCAGCTTGGGTTACACAGTGAGTTCAAGGCCAGCCTGAACTACATAAAAAGGCCGTGTCTCAAAAAAACCAAAAAAGAATAATTCTAAGGTTGTTGGTACAAGCACTGAGGGGGAAACTGCCATTGAGGTCCAGGCTGAGTCAAAAGGCAAGTAAAGCCAGGAGATTACTGAGAGAAACATGCCCTGTGAAACTGAGATCCAGAGCTTGGCATTTTGTAGAACAGTGCAGAGAATAATTTCAAATAAAACGATGCCAGTGTAACAGTCGCTGTTTAAAAGGTAACTTGGCATTTCACACCTCTTTCCCCAATAAACCCGTGATGTAGTTGGGTAGCATGGGGACCATTATCACCACATTTCTGGTGAGAAAAGAGGCTCAGCCAGGCAGGGTGACTTCCTGAGGACTTCTGGCTACTAAGAGGGAGAGGGTGGTGTCGCAGTTCAGTGCTCATTCCATTGTACCATGGCTGCAGAGTAGCGGAAATACCATCAAGGGGCAGATGGGTTTGGAGAAGTCTCCAGCCAAGGGCTAAATTCAGCAAGTCAAAGAACATGACCTTGGCAGGGGTTGGTGGAAATAGACACTGTGTACTAATGTGAACTGATGGCAGCCCATCAATGGGATGAAAGTAAACTGAGGAAAGATTATGCCAATCCTTCCAAGGGGAAGAAATTAGGGCCATGGGTAGAAAAGGGGGGGAAAAAACTACTCTAGGAGGAGGAATTACAAGGAGTCCATTCTGCATAAGGAGAACATGCATAACTACTTCCTTATTGTCAGCAAGGGTTCCCAAGGTACAAGATGGCGCACACTGGAGGGAGTGGATAAGCAAGTAAATGAATGGCAGGCAAAGCAGAGGGGCTCTGATGTTGGATGAAGGACAGAAGGAGCACAGGGATGAGGAAGAACATGGGTTCAGAAGAGGGTAGGAGAAGTTGTGGAAATTTCCCAAGGTTCCTAGTTGCAGTTCTAATGTAGTAACTGGAGCATTAGGTTGAAGATTTGAAAATTATCACAAGCTTCACGGAGACAACATTAGTGAAAGTTTGTGATTGATGGTGCCTGAAACGGCAGTTGAGGCTTGGGGGCCCTGGAAGATTTGCTCCTCCATGTTGGCCTTTGTCATTCAGCCAATACATACTCTAAACTACTATGGAAATGTGTCTGAGGTGACACTGCTTTTACGCTCCAGGTTCACATCTCCTACAGATGAAGGTATAACGTGCTACTGAATATTCATTTGTTTTACAAATAATTATTGTGCACCTCCTTCTTCAGGCACTAGTTATAGGCCAGAGATAGCAGAAGGTCCCTGCATACATGGAGTTTATGTGACACAGCAATCAGAAAAAGACAAATAATTTCAAGGGGGTTGAGTGCAATGGGGAAAAAACAAAAGAAGATAAATAAACAGGTCAAGAATAAATAGGCACAGGAGACCCTGTTTTGTTTTATTTTCATTTGGTTTGGTGTTTTTGAGACAAGGTCTCACTATGTAGTTCAGGCAGGCCTTGAATTCACTCTGTAGCCCAGGCTGGTTCTGAACTTGTGGTGATCCTCCTGCCGCAGCCTCCAAGTGCTGGGATCACAGGGTGTGAGCAGGCCACCACATCCAGCTAGGAGAGCCCATTTTAGATAGAGTGGTCTGGGAAGGCCTCTAACAGGAGGTGACAACTGAGCAGAGAAATGGAGTGAGGAAGTGATGTGTATCAGTCTTAAGATATAGCCTTCTAGACAGAGGGAACAGCAAGAGAAAGAGCCCTAAAGAGTAAGAATAGTAAATGTGAGGGTGTGAATGCAAAAAGTAGTGAGCAACGTGCAGCTGTTGTGACAGAAGTGGGTCCCACCTTGAATACAGGTATATGTGTGGGAGCATATTGCGGAAGAAGAAATACATATTTTGTCTTTGCCTCAGTCTCCAAGACACAGTTCCTAAAGCCCTTGCAGAGAGGGATGCTAGGAGAATTTTTTGTTCTAATATTTGGTCTTTTACCCCAGTTCTTGACCCAGAGCTCCTAAATCCCTTGGAAATTCCTGGGTGATAGAAGCAACTTTTTCACTGAGGAAGTGGTTTGATGGCTCCCAGTCAGCCTCAGGATGGGGCTGGTTGCCAGGAAACCAACCGTGTAATTAGAGGGCTGGAATTTCCAGTCCCACCCACTGAGCTCCAGAAAGGCGAGAGCTTAAATTGAGCGGACAGCAATAGCCAATGATAATCTACCATGCCTACCTCATGAAGCCTCCACCAAACCCAAAAGCATTCAGTTTCCAGGTAACTGAACACAAGGAGTGTCCTGGAAGGTGGCATGGCCAAAGATGGCACAACACCACTGCGGCCTTCCCACATACTTTGTCATACGCGTCTTTCCCAGCTGGCTATTATCCTTTATAGTAAATGTAAGCACAGTGTTTCTCTAAGTTTTCTGAGCAGGAGGACCAATTAATCAAAACTGAGGATTGGGTCATGGAGCAGCACATATTTAGGTGACCACCTATTACTTCTGTATTGAAGCGAAGGACAGTCTGTGGGATCTGATACTATCTTGATGTAGATAGTGTCCAAAATCAGTTAAATTATAGAACATGAATATCCAGTTAGTGTCTGCTGGATAACTGGTTGTTGGTGTGAAGAAATCCTCACACATTTCGGTGACCAGAGGTGAGGCATTGTGCATCGAGATAAGAGTGTGAAAAATAAAAATACCTTATAGAGGGCAGGATGAGGAATCTCAGCAGACTTCCTAGAGGTGCTGGCTTTTGAGTTGAGCTTTGCATACAGAGGGCAGCATTTGGGCTCAGAAGAAAGGAAGGTACAAACCAAGGCCCAAAGGAGGAAGGCCAGGAGTGTGTGCAGGGAACAAAGAGTCTGGCATGGATGGAGAGCACTTTCGATAGAAGAAATTGTATGAAAATCAGGCAGGGTGGGGGCAGGCAGAAAGGGCAGAAAGAAAGGAAAGCTTAGAGTCTGAATATGTATTATCCACCTGGCACTGTGCTATGTGGTTTGCATTGTCTCATTTAATAAACACAGTTACCCCCTTGCACTCCATTTGAAAGATGACAAACAGGCTAGGAAAGCTCAAGCCCCAAAGAGTGTTGTGAGTGTCAGGTAAGGAGGTCAGAGTTGAGGTAGAGGAAATCCTGAAAACACCTAAGGGACACAGTCAGGATTAGCCCTGCACACAGCAAGGAGCACAGTGCCAGAGCTGAGGACCAGCAGAGGACAGATCTCCGGAATTGGCAGTGAACCACCGTTTCTTCTGTATTCTCAGACCCTGGGATAGGATGTTAGGTCCACACCAGGGAATCAGTACTTGATTAACAGTCTACCCAATTTCAAACTCAGACAAAAAGCACATAGCTCTAGCACAAGCTAGTACTTTTCCTGTGACTGCACAAATTAGAGAAACTATGTTGGGATTCCATCTACATAAAATTCTTGAAAATGCAATCTAATTTGTAGTGATGGAAAACAGAGTAGTGGGTGCTTGGGTAGGGGGTTAGGGACAGAGAGAGGGCAGGGGATCACGAATGGACACCAGAACTTCGGGAGGAGAAATATTCATCATCTTGATTATGGAGAAGACTCCACAGGTGTTCAAGTGTCAAAACTCATCAAAATTTGGGAGGCTAACGCAGGAGGATCACACTGAGTTCGAGGCCAGCCTGGGCTACATAGTGAGTTCAAGAGCAGCCAGAACTGAACTACAAAGCAAGACCCTGCCTCAAACAAACAAACATCATCAAACTATACACTCTAAACCTGGGGAAGAGCACAATGGTCCAGAGATCTTAAACAAGGCCTACTAATCAGGGAGACAAGCAGTACAAATTTTAATAATGTCTGTGGTACAGATTTCTCATGCTTATTTTTCTTCCAGGCAGAGCTGGGCATCACTTTTCAGTCATTCTGGCAATAAAGTGTGGCCAGCCCCTGAGTTCTGGCCAACAAAATGGGTCCTTCTGCCTCCCTCATAACAGACCAAAGGAGACTCTGAGGACCCAGAGAAGCTCCAATCCCTGTGCCATGGGGCTCGGCACCCCCACAGTGAGAGCTGATACCAATTACTGATAATACCAAGAATGGAAATGAACATGAAGTGGGCTGAATCGCTAAATCTTGGAGTTGTAAAAGCTTCCTGGACAAGACATTATATAAGGTATTTACTATACATTCATATGTAAAATATAGTACATTACAATTAATCATTAATAAATGTGTTTATGATACATATTAATATATAACTGATATATTAATATTCCTAACAGTATTGCTGGTAGAACAGAGCAAATCAAATGTTTTTTCTGCTTATTTCACAAGCTGTAATAAAGAACACATAAAAACACGTATTTAAAATCTTTCTGAAAATGAACGTTTTTTCACGTATTAGATAATGATCATCACAGCTGTCACAAATGCCTGAATTTGTCTTTCTCAAGTTAAGCTTGTGGTTCTACTGCGAGTCCTGCGAGGACTAGGAGACATTTCTGCTTCTCTGCAGAAGGACCTTATTCTCAGCTCCACAGTTCTCTCCCATTTCATAGGATCTGATGGGGTCTAAAAGCTGTGCATTGGAGCAATTCTTTCTAACACAAGGTGAGAGATGAATGTATGAATACATCCAAATGTAAATTAAGGACTACATTAAAAAACACTGTCAGCTACTCTCCATGTTTTACTTATATTTTATCTTTTTTTTTTTTGTACCGGGGATCAAACTCGGGTCCTTGTGCTTGCGCAGCAGGTGGCGAAACCACTGAGCTAAATCCCCAGCCCTTTTATCATATTTTTTAAGGAGGGGTTTCTTTTGGTTCACATTTCAGTCCATAGTTGGCTGGCTCCAAGGCAGGATTGCATGGCACAGGGCTCTAGTTATCATTTTATCAGGGTTTCCCCCAACAAATCTGTCTCAGAGTCGTCACTTCTGAGAAATAGATGCATTGCTAAACTAAACTATCGCTACTAAAAAGGGGGCCTCAAAGTGTATTCGAGGGCTAGCAAATGAGAAGCATTGACAAGTGCACTGGATGTGTACTGAGTACATACTTGCTCATTTCTTCCAGACTCTTCTGGACAGTACAACTCTGCCCAGCACAGTATCACAAAAAGTCCTGCCACTATCACGTTTAAATTGGGCAGACTCAGACACCTTTCAGTGAAGGTCACCTCCTCATTTTGGAACCAGTCACTTTACATTATGCCTCAGTAAGAGATCATCATAGAATCTCAGGAATATACAGTCACAAAGATTTATTTCACACTCGACACCCCTGGAGGGTGAGCTGCAGCTCAGTTCTATGTCTTCATTTCAGGGCTCAACCCAAGAGAACAGCCCTCTCTAGGCTATCACACTTGTTCCTGGCATTCCCAGGCACTGGCCTAAGAGTTCAGATGAAGGCTCATAGGAGATATGTCTCTGTTGAGACAGGGTCTTGCTATGCAATTCAGACTGGCCTTAAACTCACTATGTAGCCCAGGCTGGCCTCAAACCCACAGGGGTCCTCCTGCCTACCAATTGCAAGGATTACAGGTGTGTGCCACCCCATCTGGCTTGTTTTAGTATCTGAAAACATAAACCAAGCTAAAAGCTGCTAAATAAAGTATGTCCTACTCTTGATCATCAAATGTTCTTAACCCAGAAGGAATCTTGATTTCTGGGACTCCTGGGAGTCCCCACAGAAACATGACAGTATAAGGAGAAGTGGCTCCTGCCCTCCCACCATTCTGGATTGTGCAGGTTCTGGGTGCTTGCACACGGCCCCCCAACCACACATCCATGTCTATTCCCAGCCCCCCAAGTCCAAGGGTGATGACCAGCAGTGTGGTCACAAGTGAGCCCACGATCCCAGAAGAGGCCTGGAAGTGGGCCCGAGGCTATTTAGGCAGCACATTCTGGAGTCCTAGCACATGAACCATCATCTAGAAGATGGGCATGCGTCATGCAAAGCTGGGGGTGGGGGCACCAGAACAGAGTCCAGCCTAGATCTGATGGTGGCAGGCACGTAGGGCAGTAACAGTGACTGAAAGGGGAAAATGTGAGCAGTGGGGGAAGCACATGGGAGTCCATCCTGGAAGTGACACGTCCACCTGGATTTCAGGGGCCCTAAAGTAAGTCGCATGGCAAAGACGGATGTCACTGGGGCAGGAGTAACATCCTGTTTGAAAGGGGGTCTACGTCATAGGGAGGGCCAGAGAATGTTTTCACCAGAAACATAATCCTTTTCTTTAGTCACTCAGGGTTAAGGAGTGAGGACAAAGTCCAAGAATGGAAAAGAAAGACGAAGGGCGCGTGCCAGTGGCTTTCCAAATGCTGCGAATCCACTCAGTGCCCTGCACACTCAGTCAGAGGGGTGGGACCCGAGCTGAAATATGCCAAAGTGGAAAATGTCCCTACAATTCCAGCAACCTCTGCAGGGGGAAAAAGGACAGTAACTTGACAAAAGCAAGAGCAGTAAGTCTCCAGGGAGACAGGCTGGCTCACACAGCCCATCCTGAGGAGGGGAGAGAGGACCACTCCTGCAAGAGAACCTGGTACAGCTCTGTCCCTCACCCCGCCCTGCTGCCTCACCCTGCTCTTCTCAGAAAGCCTTGGGACTGCAGCCTGAAACAGAACGCCACAGACATCAGCTGCTCCTCAAGCATGTTGGGTGGGCCACCCTTCAGTCATGAGAACTGAAAGAATAAAATAAACCGCCCTTTGTAAAGCCAGTTTATAAAAAATGGGCCAAGGACAGTCAATGAGACATTTTTTTAGGTAGACACAGCTGCTTTTCTACAAGTTTCAAAAATTTTCTTTCCACTCACTAAAATTTAGCTTCAAAATATACAGACTTCTGAAAAGTACAGCATACTGCTATCATCATAAAAGCCACTCCTTGCTATGCTCCAGGAATTTTACGTGCCTGATTTCACTTAATCTTCAGAATAAAACTACAAGCTCATTACTATTACTATTCCTTGTTATTGTTACTATTTCCATCTGTTATATTACAGTTGTATGCAGCTAAGTTTGATAGAGATTAATTTATAGTCAGAGAGGGACTGGGCTCTCAAGAAAGTCAGCAAAAATAAAGACGTCAGAATTGTGACTGGAGGCGCATCTGAAGAAGATTAGGGCTCAAGATGAAGATGCAGTGACCAGGCCTACATGCCTCCCTAAGGGATAAGCAATAACTTGAGATTATACTGTAACTGGTTATCACTTGGTCCAGTAAAGTCCAGACAGCCATCAGTCATCCAGGTGGAGAACCAGAACCTCTAGACTCATTCCTTCTCCAAGACGCCTTTGTTCTTTCCATGTACCCTTGCTACGTGACCGGCTTCCCTATTTTAGGGAAGGCTAATTGGACCAATATTAGCTAAGCAGCTATACTTGTAATCCTATAGGTTGATTATAGTTTGACCCACGTTGTACCCTCATTGTGACTTTGGAGGATAAATTACCCCTGACAAAGGGCCTCAGTAGCCACCCACTTTGGGGACCCCTCCTACCTCTCAGGAGCTATCACTCAATAAATTTTCCTACTCTTAACCTCCGTTGTTCCTTGGAATTCATTCTTCGATCTCAGGGGACATGAACTCGGCATATCTGACATCTAGCAGGTTGGGAGTTACAGTTTCCCTTACATCAGTTAGATATAGGTGGGCCTGAGGGAAAAATAGGGAGGGGTGGGGGTAATCCACAATAGCATGTGCTGCCAATTAATAAAGAAATAAAGACATCAATTTATAAGCCATCAGACCTAAGGTGATCCCACAGAGCACAGTGACATTTCACGGTTACATACTCTGCACCATTCTTCTGATACCTGGCTACCTGGCTACCTGGTGCCAGAACAAGGCGTACAACATTCCTGGCTATCCTCACCTACAGCCCAGTGACACCAGGAAAGGTTCTTTAAGGAACCTCCTGCCTTAGGCTTGCACTTGGTTTAAATTAAGAATTTATCTTTCATAAGTTTCTTACATGATTAAAGCCCCTGAGGAAACAGTGACCATCTAAAAAGGGTAGGAAGTAGGTGTGGTGGCACACTCCTTTAATCTTTGCACTTGGTAGGTTGAGGCAGGAGAATCACCCTGAAGTTCAAGGCCAGCCTGAGCTACATAGTGAGTTCAAAGCCAGCTTCAATTGCATAGCAACTCCCTGTCTCAATAAATAAATAAATAATAAACAAATGAATAAAATAAAAATGACAGGAAGACATTTTACAATTCCATAGTAAATTCTAAGTAAAATGTTGATAAGCACCATAATTACCCCAGTTTCCCACCGGCCAAGAGTAACTCTTGGGTGCATAAAAATGTATCCAAAATTTAACTTGGTGCATGTCTTCCTGGCACTTCCTACTTTCTTGCTGTATCTACTTTGCAATACATTTTACCTATACTTCTGCACGGCCGCCTTTGTGTCTTTATTGAATTCTTTCATCAAGGACTGAGGACCAAGGAAGTGAGAGGCTGATTCCTCATTGTGTCAGGACCTGACTTCTCCATGACACACTCTACAGTTATGGAAAGCAAAGGTCACTGAGGTGAAATGATTTGCCCAATATAAAGAGCAGGGAAGTGGCAGAGCTGGTATTACACCCTGGTTGGTAGAACCCTGAAAATGACAGCTTTCCACTGCACTGAACCTAATTACCAAAAGGATATCCAGCTAGCATTATGCAAATGAAAAGTTCAAACAAGCACACGGCTCTGTTCCACAGGGAAGACAGACATATACGAAAGATTAGTTCTCCCAAAGTGGTGTCCAGCCTCCAAGCAAATAGGCTAGCCCCCAAACACACTCAACATAGCCATTATAAAAGAAATTTTAAAATAGCCCGTTACATATTTTATCTACCCCCCTCCCCCAACTTTTTGGTACTGAAGATTGAACCCAGGACCTTCAAACTGAGCTACATTCCTAGTGCTTTTTAAGTTTTTATTTTGAGACAGGATTTCACTAAGTCACTAAATTGCCGAGGCAGAGCTCCAACTTCTGATCTTCCTCCCGCACCCTCCCAAGCCCAGGCTCATATTTTATTTTTAAAGGGAAACATTTTTGTTATTGTATTTTCTGATTTTATGCTTATTATAAACAATGCATATCCTATAGAAATAAAAGCACTAAAGGTTCTACCCTATACCTTCAAGAAAAACAACTATTAGCACCTTGAGAGATAGCCATCCTATCAGACTTTTCTTCTATAAATTTAGAAACACATACACACCAATACAATTATATAAGCTAATATACCAAAATTATTATATGCTCTAGTCAGTAGCTTACCTGTTCAAGAAAAATATAATTGGGATAGTTTCCATGACTACATAGCAATCCATTGTATGACTGTA
The DNA here is from genome assembly GCF_000247695.1 of Heterocephalus glaber. Next base: position 20,700,014 of record NW_004624734.1, on the reverse strand, counting down.
TCATGCTTTATTTGGTATTTCCTTGGGAATGTGGGCTTTGTTTGCTTTTTACTGATATAAACAGGGCTGTATTGCACACACAGGAATGTCTAATTATTTCCTTGGGATAAACTAATTGTTCAAGCATATGAAATTTAAACTGACACAGATCATCAGAATGCCCTCCAGAAAGCTCTGCCCATAATCCTTGCATGTGAATTCCCATCTCTCCACTCTCAACACTAGGTATTTTCAATCACTTAAACTTTACCCAGACAAAGGACATTACTGTGTAACCAGCTTACCTGATATTAGAAATCATCATCTTTTCATGTCAGTTATGCATTTTTCTGTGCGTGAACTAATACATTTAAATTGGCATGTTCCTGCAGGATAAACTAGTCCTGAGGTAGGAAAGAAGAAATAAAGACAGGCAGAAAGGAGACAAGGAAAATTGTACTTTTAGGAAAAACTGCACCTTCAGAACACAAATGTTGTCTAATTAATTTTCTATGCCAGGAAACTCACTCAAACACACAAAAATATTGTAAGGGCCTTAAAGACACAATAAGCCTTGGCCTGTGCTTTTCACCTGTAAATAGTGCTTTTCACCAGTAGAATGCCTCATTATTTTTCCACCCCTGGATGATCTATCCCTTTTTCATCTATGAATAGGCCATCCATTTTCACCTGTAAAATGGGCCTTTCTTTCCCTTATGAATGGGCCACACTCTTCGTCTGTGAATGAGTTATCAACTTTCTCAAGAAAAAGGATCATTGCCTTTCACCTATAAATCAAACTCCCTGTGTCCATAGATTCCCACCCCCCAAAATCACACAACTATGCCCTTTTGCTGGAGGGCACAATGTCTGTCTGTCTCTCTCTCTCTCTCTCTCTCTGTCTCTCTCTCTCTCTATCTGTCTCTCTCTCTCTGGTCCATACTTTATTCTCTTTAAGTGTTTGCTTTTTAAAATTCTACCTAATGACTGCCAGGTGTGATGGTGCACACCTGTAATCCCAGCACTCCAGAGGCTGAGGCAGGAGGATCACCAGGAGTTAGAGGCCAGCCTGAACTTCATAGTGAGATCTTGTCTCAGAAAAAAAAAAAAAAAATCGACCTAACAAACCTCTTTATGCCTCTTACTGACACATCCTGAAAATTCTTTTTCTGGGATGGAAATTAGCAAACCTGCAACCTGCCCTGTGGGGGGTGAACCAAGGTTCCCTATCTCTGATTTGGGGAACCACCCAGGACTGTGTCTGGCGGCAACCCTTTGGTTAGTCACCAAGTCATTCTGTAGATAAGCAGGTAAAAAGGACAGCTAAGGGTTTTGTTAGGTGTAAACAAAGCTTTTCTCCTCACTATAGCTGTGGGAAGTAGGCTGTAAACAGAACATCAAATCCCAGATCCAGTTTCCCCAACAAGTGGCACTGCCTGTGCTAACTCCAGATTACAGGGATGGGCTTCCTGCTTTAACCTGTTCCAAGCAGGGACTTCTGAACTGTGTGCATAAAGTGCTATGGGCTGGACTGTGTCCCTCCCAATTCTTATGTTGAAGTCCTGACCCCTGGTACCTCAAAGTGTGATTGTGTTTGGTGATGCAGTCTTTTTTTTGGTACCGGGGATCGAACTTCGGACCGTGCGCTTGTGAGGCAGGCGCCAGAACCACTGAGCTAAATCCCTGGCCCTGGTGATGCAGTCTTTAAAGAGGTAACTAAGTTAAAATGAAGTCACTGTGGCCCCTAAGCAACATGACTGTCCTTAGAAGGGGAGGACATTAGTCCAGGACACAAAAATGGAGAACCCAACTGTGTTAAGGCCCCTGGGGAAGCCTGGCCTCAGAAAAATCCACCCTTCTGACACCTGGACCTTGAACTTCTAGGCACAGAAATGTGAGAAAATAGCTTTCTATAGTTTGAGCCACCGAGCCCTAGCGAGCTGTTACTCATTTCTCAGGCCTGTACACCCACCGCTCTCCAAGAACGTGGGAGACAAGCTTCAGTGAAAAAGGAAGAAGGCTTCATTCACAGCTAGCTCCAAAGGAGATGGAGGTGCCTCTTGTCTCAAGTCACATCTCCAGTGTTCAGGTGTGTAAAGGTGAGAAAGAGAAAGGAGGAATACAACAAGGCAACAGAAATTTCCACAGCTGCTGCATCCCCTGGGTGTTGCTAGCTTCCTTCCTTCCTTCCTTGTGGGTAGGAATCTGAGCTCTGACCTCCTGGGGCAGCACCTGCACATTCTTTCCAGAGCTGGTACTTTCTGTCCATTCCTGTGAGTGGAGGAGGGTAGTGACGGTTTATACTCTCAACATGAGGATGTCTGGAGAAACAGCCCACCTCTGAAACAAAAACTCCTAACTAAAAAATCTATTTTACCCTCTCAATTACAAAGCAAGTAGTTCATTGTTATGGAAGCCCTAGCAAACTGATACACAATGGACTAAGAATTGGCTATCAATTCCATGTTAAAAAAAAAAAAACACATTGGGCCGGGGATTGAGCTCAGTGGTTCTGCCGCCTGCCTCGAAAGTGGAAGGACCCAAGTTCGATCCCCGGTACAAAAAAACCCAAAACAAAACACCACAACAAAAACAATGAGCATTTGTGGTGCTGTCATTATAGCTAAGTTAGTTAAAATATTATAGGTAGTCAGACAGGGCTGGGCCCCAACAGAGTCATTGCAGAAGATAAGAACATATTATAACTATGGGTAGAGGCACATTAGTTGAAGGTCAGGCTTCAAGACAAGGAGAAATGACTATACCCACATACTTCCTCTAGGGATGAACAGCAGTGACTGGTATTCTAAAGAGGCCAATCACCTTGGGTGGGGGACTCAAACCTCCCTAGCCCATTACTTCCCGGAAAATCCTTGTTCCTTGCATGTTTGCTTGCTATGTAACTTGCTCCCCACTTTGATCCTCATTTAATCAATACTACCTATGGACTATACTCGTGGTCTTCTTGGTAGGTCATGGTTTTGTCCCACCTCATACCCACCTTTGCTCTTCCATGGGATCAATATTACCTAAGCGACTATACTTGGAATCTTATTAGTTGACTATAGTTTTGTCCCACCTTATAACCCCACCCCTGGTGGTTTTGCTCTATAAAACTCCCTTAGGAAGCTGGAGTCCATGGGCTACCCACCTTCCAAGCCCCTTCTGTCTCTCTTGGACAGAAGCTATCTTTCTCTCAATAAACATTTCCTACTCTAGGAATAAGCATTTCCATTGTTGCTAGGATTCATTCTTTGATTTTAGAGAACGTGACTCAGCATATAGCACATCTAGCTGGTTGGAAGTTAAAATATTTCCCTTATATTATTTGGAGGTCCATATATCATCCCTATATCATACACCCTATATCACTGTCACTGGACAGGACACTATTTTGCATTTGTAACCCTGTTTACACACTTGTCTCTGTGCACTACAAGAGATGAGAACATCCATGGACTTCACGCTGGATGTGCTCGACATCAGGGAATTGCAACAAAGACAGCCACTCTTGTCCAGCAGTTCAGCCTCTTGACCCAAGGAATGTTTCCCTCCTTTTATCCAAGTTTAAGCTTCACGATCTCTTTTGAAACAAACATGAAAAATTCGACTCCTATTAATACAGGAAAAACTATATAAATACAATAAGTGGTTTTTTTTAAAAAATCTGTAAGTGGGTTTTTTTCCAATGTCTGTAAGTGGGTTTTTTTTCCAATAGTGGGGATGGAACCTAGGGCTTTTTCATTGCATTACATTCCCAGCCACTTTTAAAATTTTTGAAACAGGGCTCACTAAGGTGCTAAGCTTCCCTGGCTCGGTTTGAACTGGCAATCTTCCTGCCTCAGCCTCCCTCAGTGCGTGGGATTACCAGCATGTGCATAACACCCAGCTGTGAGACATTTTGTATTTTATTTATTTTTAAGACCTGAGTCATCTGGGAATGGGAAGAGGAGCTGCTTCTGTGGTAAAGCCAGTGAGAATGGCTCCCTCAACTCCAGAACTTTAGCACATATACAATGTGAACACAGCACTACAAAAGAGACCCCAAAGAGAATTACCAAGACCAGACCTTGCCCTCTTTGGGACCAGAGATGGAGATGCAGGGTCTAAAACACATTAGCCTAGCAGGGTGTGGTGCAAATTTCAGGCCAGCCTGTGCTACCTAGGGAGTTCAGGGCCAGCCTGAACTACACAGCAAGATTCTGTCTCAAAACTAAACAAAATAAAACAAAACAACAACAAAACACATTAACCCAGCTGAGAAACTCTCTAGGGCTAAATCTCATTATAGGGTCAAGCTGGCTGTTAAGTTAAAAAAATGTTTTCTGGGATCTGAAGGCTTCCATTTCTATTGTCTGCTTCTAACTTTCTGCCTGGGTGAACTGAAACCTTTCAGGAAGGTGGTCCATTGTTTAATTTGGGAAAATTAAAAAGAAGAGTTTTAGGAAAGAATGAAATGAAAAAATAAATAGTTGTGCTTGCCCAATCTCTAAGGCTTTTATATGCTTCACAAAATAAATGGGGACAAGAAATTACAAAGCCACATTCTGCTCCTAGGTCTTGGCTTTCTCGCCCAGAAAATGTGAAAAAATAGTCTAAGTTTCTTTTACTCGTAATTAAAGGCCTGTGATACTTAAGGAAACCAAACAGGGCTGGAAGTGTAGCTCAATGGTACAGCAAGCACATGCTTGTCATGTGTGAGGCCTTGGATTCAGTCTCCAGTACCAGAAAAAAGAATAGGAAGAGGGAGAAGAAGCCTCCAATTGCTATGATCCTAAAACCAAACAAGACATTAATGTATTTGGAGAGGCTTTGGGGCTAATCAAGTATTAATAAACACTTGAGCAGGTACTCTGCACCAGCTACTATGGCTTGAGTACTTGATGTCCACAGCTATTTTGTTGAGTTTAAGTTAACATTTCATTATCTGAAAATACCACAGTACACAATTCTCTTTGAAGACTGAATTTCTGAGTGTTGAACAGTTTGCCCAAGAGCCTTAGTGAGTGTTAGGAGTTGGATCTGAAATGTCCTACAAAATCGCCTGAAGGGCTTGGTCTCCAATGCAGCAATGTTCAGAGGTGATGCTTTTCAAAGGTGATCGGATCACAAGGACTCTAACTTTATCAGTGAGTTTAATACATTCATGGATTAATAATTTCACACCATTACTGAGAGGTGATGGAAACTTAGGAGGCAGAGCCTACTTGAAGGGAGTGGGTCTTGGGGGTGTGACCTTGGAAACCATATTGTCCCAGCCCCTTTCTTCTCAGGCTCTCTCACAGCTTCCTGGTTGCTATGAGATAAGCAGCTCTGCTCCACCATGTGCTCCTTGCCATGATGTTCAGCCTGGCCCAGGCCAATCAACCAGGGACTAAAGCCTCTGAAACCATGAGCCAAAATAAATCTTTCTTCTTTTAACTTGATTTATCTCAGGTATTTTGTCACAGTGACAGAAAGCTAACATAGGGAACAACTTCTGATGTCCCTTAAATGAATACTGTTATGTCATTCATCTGGCAAGCTAAAGTGGGAGGCACCATCCTTAACAGGTGAATTTGATGATGATTCAAAAGCTACCTACATTTGTAATACTGGCATTCAATAAAATAATTTAGGATTATGACCAAAAGAACTAATTTCTATTTTTTCCCTTTCTAGACTCAAGTACTTGGAACTAAAGTATTTTGAAGTAAGACTTTTATTTTCAGGTGGGAAGCAAGGGTGTAGGGCTAATGCAATCTGGCAAAAAGAAATGTCATACAAACATCTGTTGGACAGCTCCTTAGTCCTGGGCATTGTGCTGGAGGTCAGAATACAAGACAATACAAAAATAAAAACATTGCTTAGGCCCTGGAGGACCTAAGAGTTTGGTAGGGAGATGACATTCAAGCAGAGAGCCCTCCTGCCAAAGGCAGGGTAGGTGGATGTTATGTCTTGTATCTAGATGTCAAAGTCACATGTAGTCACAGATAGGGAGTTCAGAAAGTGGCTGGATTAGGGTATGTGAATGTAGATTAAGAGTGTGATACTGGGATTCGCCTGTATTCGCGATGAGTTTACCCCTCAATCCCAAACCTTTCCTCAACGGATTAACAGGAAAGCCAGTGATGGTGAAACTGAAGTGGGGAATGGAGTACAAGGGCTACCTGGTCTCTGTAGATGGCTATATGAACATGCAGCTTGCAAATATGGAAGAATACATAGATGGGGCATTGTCTGGACATCTGGGTGAAGTTTTAATAAGGTGTAATAATGTCCTTTATATCAGAGGTGTTGAAGAGGAAGAAGAAGATGGGGAAATGAGAGAATAATGTCTTTTGTGTGTTTTTATATATATATTTCTAGACAATAAAGATGTACTGTTTTTCAAAAAAAAAAAGGAGTGTGATACTGGGATTAAGGGTGTGGATAATGGAAGCCCCACCCTGGGCATGAGTGGCACCAACAGCCTGACAACCTGGATGGAATATAAAGGGAGAGAGGGCAGGCAAGCTTGCTGCTGCTGCCTGCTGCTGCCTCCTGCCTGCCCTGCCATGCCATGAGCTGTTTCTCCTCTGTGATGCCCTTCTGCTGTGCCATCCTGTTTTGGAATCAACCAAATATGGACTGAAACCTCTACAAACTGTAAACTGAAATAAACTTTTCCTCCTTTAACTTTGGGTATTGGGTATTTTGTCTCAGCAACAAGAAAAGTGACTATTGTGGTACAGAGCACATGACCTGGATCAAATTGAAGAAGAAAACTGGCTTGGTTGGGGTAGCTTACTTTGAAATCCCAATACTTAGGACCACATTTGACACAAAATAAAAACTTCATGTGAGAAAACATCACCTGAATTTCATCTTAATTGAAGGGCAAGAGTAGAGGCATACATATGGAAAGTTTTTAAGCATACAGAGACACTGTTCAATTGGGATTCTATGTATCTGAAATACATTTAAGTCTGTTCAGTTTTCTCTAACCTAGTCCAGCTCCCTGATCCAGGCCATCATCTATCAGCATGTTGCCTGGATACTTTCCCAGTGCCTAACCAGTGACACTATTGACATGGACAGTGCACCATGACACTATTTTCTGTATCTGACAACATCATTCATTCCTATAATTGAAACCTTTCTTGGCTCTCTACTGTTCTGAGGAATGATTTCAAACTCTTTCAAATGAGTTTGTCTACAAGGTTTCATATGTTCTGTCCCTACCTAGAGTCTGCAGTATTATAGTATCCAGCACATAGCCACTACTAATATGTGGCTATTTAAATTTAAATTAATTTAAATTGAGAATTAAATTCTTGGCTGGGCATGTTGACCACACCCCTGTAATTCCAGCACTGTGGAAGTCTGAGGCAAGAGAATTGCAAGTTTAAGCACAGCCTGACAAACTTAGTGATTAGCAAGTCTCAAAATTAAAAAAAAAAAAATTAAAAGGGCTGGGGTGGTAGCTGTGTGTGAAAGTCCTGGGTTTATTCCCCAGTACTGCAAAATATATTAATAAATAAATAAATTCTTCCCATTAGCCACATTTCTAGTGCTCATTAGCTACATGTGGCTAATGGCTACTGTACTGGACACCACATGTACAAGACATCTCCATCATCCAAAGGTACAACTGGACAGTTCTAGCTGGACAAATCTGTCATCATCCATGGATGAACAATATGTTTTAGTCAAACCAAGGTACCATCAACTCACTGAACTTAATGTTTTATCTGTCTTTAAGGCCTTCGCAAATGTTGCTCCCAATTCAGCTAGCAGTTCTTAGCTTTGAAATCAATTCTCTAGAGAACCCTCCCCGCCCACAGGTTTGCAGGCAGCTTCCTTCTGCTGTTTCCCTCTAACTCTCTCAACCTGCCCTATCGAGAGACTTCTCTCTCAATATTCCAGTTGCCTTTACTCATGATCAAATATAACCATCACCCCCACAAGATTACAGGCTGCTTGAGGACAAAGCCTTGCCCCTCTTGCTCATCATTAGTTAGGTCCTGGCCTGGTCCCTGGCACACACAGATCCTCATTTGTGGAATGAATAAGTCAGTGAGTATAAAATCAGTCTGTGCTTCGTTGCACAGGCATCAGAGGGTCACAAACACAGGGCTTCTTAACTGTATTTGGTGTCATAGACCCTTTGTCAGTGTCATAAAACCTATGGACTCCTCAGAACACTGTATTGAGTGCATGAACAAGGACACAGAAACTGTTTACATTGAAGTATTTATCAAACATTAGAAAACAATTCCTTGAATTTTGATATAGTAATTCTGTACTTCTTTCTTAACACATTAGCAATACATTGTTAATACCATTAATACAACCATTAACAGAGCCACTGACAACCATCATTCACAAGTTGGAATGACAAATAATGAAAGATACATGATATTTTGAATCCCAGGCAATAAAATTGCAAGTTCAAGGCCATCCTAGGTGACTGAGACCCTGTCTCAAAAACAAACAAACAAAACAAAATAAAAATACTTTTTCAAGGGTTAGGGATGCAGCTTAGTGGTAGAACGCTTGCTTAACATTTGTCAGTCCTGGGTTTGGGGTTGATCCCTAGCACCAAAAAAATTTTAAAAAAGACAGATACATGCTATTTTGAGATAACTGTCACTACTACAATGTGGTGTGGTCACTAAGTGAAGGTACTGCTAATACACTGTGGTTTGTTGCCCACATACATAATTCAGGGAAATTCTCACTTCACTGACCTCCCTAGAGGCTGAAGACAATAAAGATGTCAATCATCCAAGCCCGTGGGCCTTCTGCATTTTAAGCAGTTCCAAATAACTAGTTTTGATTACTTGCTTGGAACTGAAAAATCACAGCATCTGAAACTTGGCCCTGTGGGACTGGGCCAGAGTTGAGGGCAGAGGGCCCAGCCACAGGAGTGGCAGGGCTGCATATAAGTCTGGGTATCAGTCTTAATCTTGTTTTGTTTTGCAATGCTGGGAATTAAACCCAGGACCTCACACATGCTAGGCGAGGGCTCTACCACTGAGCTACCTTCCAGCCCTTTTTAAAATTTTATTTTGAGACAGGGTCTCCTTAAGTTGCCCAGGTTGGCCTAGAACTTGTAATCCTCCTGCCTCAGCCTCCCAAGTAGCTGGGATTATAAGTATATGCACAGGTTTAATTTGTTTCTTAACTAATGTGAGACTTTGGAGATTGATATCTTCAACTATAATGGGAGAAATGTAGCATAAAGAACACACAGAAGGTAACCAATCAGTCACATAACAGTCCTCCACTTCTCTTCAGAATTAGTACATGTGCAGTTCTAAAAGGGATCTGCAAAATCTCTGGTTGGAGACCACAGGTTTTTTTTATTAAGAGATTCCAAAATATCTCACTTAGATCATCTGTTTGCAACACAGCATTTTAAACTCTGCCACTCTTTCCAGATTTTGTTCTGCACGGACGGTTCAATAACCACAAAGATCAGTTTGAGTACCACAGCAAAGCTTTCCCCAACTCACCTTCTTGGCACCTTCTGAGGTAAATAGAGAAGGAAAATGTGGTTGCTTTGGTCAAAGAATATATAGGACAGCGAGATTCTGAGATATCCAAACTTAAGAGAGCTTCTCCCCACTATACCTACACATCCATATATAATACCCTTTTTAAAAAAGTACTTAAAAGATTATGGTAAAATCCAAATGAGAATAGGAAAAATAAAATGAAGGGAGACCACTGGATAACAGTCTAACCTGGTAAACATGAAAAACATGGGAAAAGTCTTATTTCCATACTAGTCCCATCTACTTGTTCTCGTAATTCTTACAGTCCTGAAATTACATTTCAGCGGCAAACACACTTAAGCCCAGGTCCTTGGAGAAGAGGTTCGGGAATGAGGGCTCTCAGAAGGTCAGTTTATCACACAAATATCCACTGTGTAAATTCAATCTGCCAGGCAGCGTGCCGGGGCTGCAGAACGGACTAGTTTCCTGCTTCTAAGACGCCCTGGTCTACTGGGGAACGCCTAACCAAGCAGGAGTCCTCGGTGAAATAAGTGCCACAGGAAGTCTGTACATAGCTCCTGGAAATGCTGAGGAGGCACAGGCCTGCGGGAGGTTCTCTACTCATTCCTTCCCATGCCCCGTCGAGTCCATGGACTCTGCCATCAACAGCACAACAGGCAGGGTGAGCTGAGGAGGCAGACTGGACCCTCTTTAGTTGTGTGACTTTGGCCAAGTCACTTAACGGTTTTAGTTGTTCTTTCTGCATCTATAAGATGGGACAGTAATATACTTCAAGAGATTGTGGCCGTGCCTGGTGGCACACACCCATGATCTCAGCTACCTGGGAGGTTGAGTGAGGAGGATCTCAAGTTCAAGGCCAGCTTGGGCAACTTTGCAAGACCTTGTCTCAAAATAAAAAATGAAAAGGGCTGGGAAAGGAGCTCAGTGGCAGAGCATCTCTAGAGTCCCTCTCCAGTGCCACCAATAAAAGAAGAAAAGTGAAGGTTGAATAAGATAATGCATGTGTAATGCAGCATATTCGTGGCACATGACATGTTCTACAAACAGAAACAGTTATAAAAATTCTTTTAGTGGCATCTGTTTATAGATAATTAGTTCTTTATGAGAAAATAACTCCTTTTTTCCGTATTCACAGTGACCAGTAAACTCAATAAATATTTGTATTCTAAGAAACTTTTGAACTTCTCTGGAGAAACTTTCAGTGAAAGCAATGATTAGTTTTTTGTTTTTTGTTTTTTGCTTTTTGGTACCAGAGATCGAACTCGGGACCTTGCGCTTTTGAGGCAGGAGCCGGAACCACTGAGCTAAATCTCCAGCAGTTTTTTTGTTTTTAAACACTGATTAAAATCCCAAGTGGACAGCTAATAGACACAAGAAGAAATAGGAACAGAAACAAGGTCAACTCTGTATTTGCTCATGAAAGGGAAAAAAGATGTAATTTATTTTTTAAAATACTCTGTTGTGCTGGGCCTGGTGGTGCATGCCTGTAATCTTAGGACTCAGGAGGTAGAAGCAGGAGGATCACTGTGAGTTTGAAGCCAGCCTGGGCTATACAGTGAGTTCAAGACCAGCCTGAACTACATAGTGAGACCCTGTTTCCAAAACAAACCACAAAAAAATCCTGTTGTTCTTTCATTTTGATAAGCAAACTACTGTATAGGAAAAATATGAATATCCTGGAAGTTTATAGCTAGAAGGAAGAATTTTGGGGATTTTTGGTGCTAGGAATCGAACTCGGGGCCTCATGCTTGCCAGGCAGGCATTACACTACATCCTTACAGAGCTACATCCCTGGCCTGAAGGAAGAATTTTTAGAAGTTAATTTATTTTTGTTTTCTAAGCAAAATATATTCAAGGTTTAAAAAAAACAGAGAATACAGATGTGTCTTAAGAATAACAAAAATTCCTTATGATCCCAACCTGCACATGACAATCACTATTTACCTATAATCTAAACCCCTAATTCTGGGTTAAGCCCCACCAACTACAGTAAAATTCAGACAAAAGAGGCAACAGAGAAGTGTGGTATGTCTTATAAAAAGACACACAGCCTTACCTAAGGGTAGGTGATGTTCTCATACTACTCTTAACAAAAAATGCCAAGAGAACCTGCCTAAGAATTTAATATTTTATTGCCATAAAAAAAATCGAAGTTCCAGTCCATAACTTTCTACCAGGCTTAAATGCTTATTTCTGAGGGAAAAAAATCTAGTACAAAATCTCTAGGGGTATGCTACTTCATTGGCAGAATTCCACTGTGATCAGATAAGTGCAAATGAATCAAGAATACTTTGTCTAAATTTGTTTTAAGCCCATGAGGTTTGACACACAAAGCAAGTTTCTCCAAAATGCAGTGTTAGGATTTATGAATCTAGAATTATTTTTCTCTTAAATTCATGTCATTTTATTTTTTATTATTATATGTTTGTGATACCTAATATGTAATTAATTTATTTTATATCGGTACATATACGTATCATATCTTAATCATTTTTACTTCCTGGATCTAGAATGATTTTTAAAAAAGAAAATTTATAAGGCCAGCCAAGAAGCTCAACAGAAAATGGGACAAAGTAGGGCTAACTTTATAAGGATAACTAATCCAGGGAAGTTCATCAAAATATTTCTTTCTGGGTTCTCTGGTTTACAACTTTTTACTGAAGGCATATACTTTTCAATAAATTGGCAAATTTACATGTGTTTAGGTTTCCATTCACTGAGATCTGCCCAGGTAGGCATAGGGGTTAATGGAAAAACTATTTATTTATATATAGCTATATAAATATATGTGTATGTAAAGACATACGGAAATGTACACATGGTACATATAATTTCAGGACTTCTCAAAATCTTCTAAGCTAATGTTACAGGTAGCACAGTGTGCCTAGTGCATGGGCTCTGCATCCCGGTTTTCTTGGGCTGCTGCAGGGGACACTTGGGGAAATACTGGACTCAAATCAAATGGGACACAAAGGTCTGGGCTACAGATGACTTTGCTACCTGTATTCTCACACCATCCATGTAAGGATCCCTTCAACAATTATTAAACATCCTCTGTGTAGTTCATACATACCTCATCCCGTCTGGACACTCCTCACTTTGCATATATCTGAGCATTCTGATCCCACACTGAAATCCACACTATTTTTTTTGCATGGAGAAGAAAACCAAAACTGAGGCTGCAGCTTGTGCTACTGCAGACACTGATGTGTTTCCACTTCCGTGGTTGGAAGGGACTTCAAAGACAGAGGCTTGCTTTTGCTCCCTCAGTCCTCTTACTGTTTACAAATCCAGTAAGTCAGTGACATTCCACAGCTACTCTGCCTGGTGAGAGTCTCCTCTAGGCAAAGGGGGCCCCTGTGGAGATGCCGGGACAAGAGAAAAGCAAGCATTATTTGGGATCTTGCCTGCTTCTAATTTTGTTGCCATTTACTCTGGAGAGCTGAACCCCACAGCAAACACTACCTCCAGCTCTGCCACACACCCTGTAATCTAACCAAGGTGAGGGGATTTGTTTGCTTTCCTCCTCTAATTATCCCCTGGTGAGAAAATGAGAAGAAAGAGTAGGCTGATCATAGTCTTGCCCTGCACGCTGAAGCTGGGAATCAGACTGTCACGGGGGCTGCCAGGTCCCTGAAGAACTCCTGCACAGAGGACAGGGAGGAGGCCGTGGCCCGGCTCACCATGGAGTGGTGGGGCTGAGGAAGCCAGGCCAGGCCTGGGCCACCACAATCTCTCTTCTCACAGAGGCGAAGCACAGAGCGTCGCCCAGCTGTTATCCTCACACACTGTCTGGCCAGGGAGAGCTGGGTCAGCTCTTCCGTGACTCGAGCTCTTGCTCCCTCTATAACCAGTGCTTTCATTAAACTCTTTCCGAGTAAAGCCTTTCTAGGGCATTGTGTGCTTTCTGCCAGGACCCTGACCAGAACAACCAGGAAGGAGGTCTTGTTGTTGTGAAATGTGACACTGTTAGAATGACTTTAGAAAACGGAGATGCTAAAAACTATTAGAAACTTCAGAGGCAGATTAACAACCACCAGCTCAGGAGACAGGGATGTAGCTCTTATGCTAGAGCTTGGCTAGCATGCACAAGGCCCTTGGTTTGCTCCTCAGCAGTCCGAAAACCAAAACAAAATAATAATGATTATGTCTAGTTTAGGCTACGACTCTGAATGTCATTAACAACCTGCAAGAATTACGGCCAGTTCCCCCTGATGAAGACGTCTAGAGGGCACTAAATTAACAGCCTCACTTTTCCTTCAGTGCAGACCCAATTTCTACCACCCCTAAGCAATAAGAACCCTGCAGCAGGAAAGGGACGACATTAATCCCTGATGTCAATTGTTCTGTGTCAGACATCGTGTAAAACTGTTCTACATAAGTCAACTCACTTGGAGCTGATGACAATTTAACAAGACACATACTAATATTATCTCCCTTTGTCAGATAAGGAAACTGAGTCACGCAAATAGTAAAGATCAGCCAGTAATGGTGGTGCATGTCAGTGATCCCCAGACTCTGGGAGGCTGGGGCACGAGTATCAAAAGTTTGAACTCAGCCTGGGCATCTTAGTGACTTAATGAGACTCTGTCTGAAAATAAAAAAGGTCTGGAGCTGTAGCACAGTGTGTAAACCCTGAGTTCAATCCCCAGTACAGCTTAAAATCAAAAGGATTTGGGAGTGGGGACTGCGATGGTTTGTGTTTAGATGTCCCTCCAAAGCCTCATGTGGAAGAGGTGGGGCTTTCTTTTTCAGGGATAGTTGAATCTGTAATATGTGATGCTGGCGTTAAGGGCATATGATTACTAAACCACTACACGTGAGTGATTAGCTTGGCACCGCCCTAATCCCAGGAGTCTGAATAAGATAAAAGGGGCAGAAAGATGCTAGTAACTCCCCTTGTAACCTTTTCTACCTGGCCATGTTGTTTCTCCTCTGGGACGCCTGTCTGTCAGCCACTCTGCTTTGGAGCCAGCCAATTATGGACTGAAATCTCTATGAACTGTAAGCCAAATAAACCTCCTCCCCTCCAACTTTGGGTGTCGGGTATTTTTGTCTCAGCAACGAGGGGAAAGTAAGTAACATAGGGATGTAGCTAGGGGAATAGCTCAGTGACCCCCAGCACACAAAACAAAACAAAACAAACAAACCAATAAGTATCCTGCCTAATGTCACACGGCTAAGATACGGCAGAATTGGATTTGAACCTGAGCAGGCTGACTCCGGAGTCAGGGCACTCTTAACCAGTACATACAGTGTCTGCCTGTGCCCGGGAAGGCCTGGAAATGAAGTTACGGGAGGTGAAGAGGCAAGTGCAGCTTCTCTTCCTAAGAGCCTCAGCTGCTGTGGGTGCTACCCCAATCCTGCTGATAGCCATGTGGAAATGGGGTTGTGGGCATATATCATCACCCGAGCACTTGGAGAGCTGAGGCAGGAAGACTGCCCAAGTTTGAGGTCAGTTTAGACTACATACAGATCAAGGCCAGCCTGAACTATATAGTGAGACTTTGTCTCTAAAAACAAGCAAAGATACCCTGCAATATTGTCAAACACCAAGCCAAATCCTACCTGAACCCTTTAGTCTACACAAACGATGTACTCTTATACTTGTAGAATCCAGTAGCATAAAGCATGAGGGAAAATATTATCCAAACATGAAAAATGGCCTAGAGACTAACTCCTACAGAACATTTTTGAGTAGGGAAATCACATATCGTGGACACACAGGATAATTTCATCTGTAGAGAAACTAGCATAACATTTGGGCCAAACAAATAAAGCCCCAAGGCCATACTTCTTTCCAATGACATGCCAAATCCCTCCCCCCAACACAATGTCTACTGGGAGGCCCATGTTCCACCTGCAAAGCAAGCCAGCACTGGAAAGCTAAATAAAGGACACGGTGGGACACCACAGACCGCCATATAGCTCAATCAAGGCACAAATGAACAACCATCTAACTGCAAAATTATCTGTAGCCTGGACATAGTGACTTAGTCCTGATTCTCATTCTGCTTCACAAAACATTTACTTTACTTTCTCTCTGCTTAAATCCACCTCCCTCCTTCCAAAGAGGCAAAATGTGTGGGTGGGAGGATGAAAGAGCCAGCCTTGTGCATGTTACATACAGTTCAGTAATCCAAGGAGAAAATAAATTGGCAGGGAATGGTACGCGTACCAAACAGTCAGAAAGTAACACATTAAGACATACTGTCAAATAGTTTCCCAGTCTGAATAATCAGCCCGCCAATCAGCCAGTCCATACATTTTTGCCAATGTGATCTCAAACCACTCTGGATGCTGGCTTTTTGACTGGGTGACTACACTTGAACTCATTCTGCAAAGAAAGCTGATGACAGGGATTGAGGAAGACCTGGAAATACTAAAACTAGAAAGGGCTCAGAGCTTGGCTTACCAGTTGAGTCAGCCCCGGAAGCCCTGCTGCTTGTCTGGTCCTCCGCATTGATGAGCTGCAGGTCTGTGTACGAAGGCCCAATGCTAGGACTGCTGGTGTCTTCAGAATGGGTGGTCCAGCTGCTCTCGGAGGTCAGAGGGCATCTCCGCAGGGAGTCAAAGGACGGACATGTCCAACAGGGCATGGTCAATGTGAGGGCTAGTAACAGACAGAAACCCAAGAGGGTATAATTTAAACACTGTCCTTTGTTTATTTGGAGTTCTTGTCTTACTCTGATGTCGCTCAGATCTTATAGAATCACAACAGCCATACAAGGCAAAGAAATACAGGAAGAATCACTTGTGATACAAACAGGAAATCAGATGGAGATCCAACAGTGAGTCACTGTCAAAACCAGCACTAAGACGAGCATCTCAGGACCCTCAATTCAAAGCAAATCTCATTAAGGAAATATGAGTTTCTTTAGGCTCCAATTTTATTTCTGAATTTAGCATTTCAGCTTAATTCAAGCCCAAACTACATGCTTCTTGCAATTTCACCTTTATCCTTGGATTTCCTTCACTTTCGGTGGCACACTAATAACCCAAGACAATGCTCCAGTGACACTGCAGAATCAGAGCCAGGCTGGTAGACACATGGCTGTCCATGGACTGTTATGTGCTATGCCTCTGCTTGGCTGAGTTTGACAGGAACTGAAGACTCACCAGAACATTATATACACAAATGGAGTTTGCTGGGACTGCCAGACCTTGGGCAATGCAATGAAAAATGTCCTTAAGGGGAAAATGCACAGGCTGTGGCTTCCTCTCCTTTTAAACCCACTTCACAAAGTGTTTTAACTTCAGAAGTCAGAATTTCCAATTCTCCTTATTTGTCCTTAGTTAATTGCCTACCATATGCTTTCTCCACAGTGCTGTATAAAAATCCTATCATCACAATTTACCATCAAGCACTGAAAACACTGTGGACAAGAAAGGACTAAAAATGAAAGAAATCACTCTATATTGAATGCCCATTCAAAGATCAAGCACTATTCCAAGTTACCTTGTTTTATCCTTCAATCCAGAGAAATAGGTAATGGTCTTATTTTAGAGAGGGGAAACAATCTTAAGGGTAAGAAACTTGCCAAGATCACAGTCATTCTTGGCTGGAGAACAAAAGTGCATTTGGGTTAAAAAATACAGGAAATTGAAAGGTTTTTTTGCTAACAAGGTTGGTTTTTTTTTTTTTTTAACTTTTATTAGTACATGTTTGCAGAATATAATGATTACATTCACTGTAGGGAATTCATACATGTACATAACACATTTTAATTCCCTTCTTTTCCCCCTCTCTCTGCCCCCTTTTTATTTTTCCAGCATCAGGTTCATTTATTTATTTTGCAAGACCTTATAAAGTTAATTATATATACAGCTTGAAAACCAGACTAATGGGCCAAAGAACACATAAAACATGTAAGACCATTGTACTAAGTCAAGGTACACTTTTTATTTTTTGATAGAGTCTCACTATGTAGTTCATACTGGCCTTGAATACACTATGTAGCCTAGGCTGGCCTTGAACTTGCAGCGATCCTCCTGCCTCAGTCTCCCAGGTGCTGGGATTACAGGCATGCCTGGTACAAAGTACAATTTTAGATACATTGCCTGTGCTAGATTACAATACCTCTTTTTCCTATTATCTTTTATTTCTTACTATATATATATTGAGTTTTTCATATAAGAGAAACCATGCAATATTTAAGCTTGCATGTCTGAGTTACTTCACTTAAAATTATGGTCTCAAAGCACATCCATTTTCCTATAAATGACTCAAGTTTATCCTTCGTTATGGCAGAGTAGTACTCCATTGTTTATAAATACCAGATTTTTTAATCCATTCATCTGTTGACGGACATAGAGGCTGTTTCCAATGTTTCATATTATGAAATGTGCTGCTATAAAAACAAGTATCCATACATCACTGTAATAGGATGTCTTTAACGCTTTGGGGAAGATACTTAGAAGAGAAATAGCTGGGTCAAATGGAATTTCTACTTTTAGTTTTCTGAAGACTCTCTATACTAACTTCCACAATGATTGCACCAGTCTGCACTCCCACCAACAGTGGAGAAGGGCTCCTTCCTCTCCACAGCCTCACCAGCATTTGTTACTGGATGATTTTTTTTCTTTTAATTCAAGGGAGTTTTCTTTCTTTTCTTTTTCCCCTCCATTAAGTTTATTGTTACATTTTAGGTATAAAATACATTTACATACATCATTGGGATCTTGTACCATTACATGAGTATCTTTGTTCTTATTTTTTTCCCCTTCCCCTGCTCTCCCTTCCCTGTTTGCAAAGACTTTGTTTCCATTTTTTTCCTTTTCTCATATATTTTCTTTTCCCTTCTTTCCTTTCCCCTACCCCTCCTACTTCCTCTGCTCCTTTAGACCCTTACTTCCTATTACACAACATCAATTATACATTTTTAAAATTAAAATATCAAGACCTAGGAGACATTACCACAGATTTTACAGAATTTAAAAGGATATAGAAAGCATATTTCAAAAATCTGTTTTG
>NW_004624734.1:20645600-20678863 GCF_000247695.1 Heterocephalus glaber | reverse complement strand
AAGTCTGTTTTTGAGGCTTGTTTACATGTCTTCTCATTTCCACGGTTGGGGGGGGGGTGCTTCTGGTGCCCACGCAGTTCACCTTCTCTGCCCTAGGAGCGTGGAATGGTGGCCACTGGATGATTTCTTGATGGCAGCCATTCCTTCTGGAGTGAGATGGAATCTCGGTGTTGTTTTAATTTGCATGTCTCAAATGACCAGTGATGCTGAACCTTTTTTCATGGATTTATTGGCCATTTATATTTCTTCATCTGAGAAGTAGCTACTCATTTTACATGTCCATTTTTTAACTAGGTCTTTAAATTTGGGGGGGGTTAATTTTTTTGAATTCTTTATAAATTCTAAATATTAGTCCTTTAAGAAGAGAAAATTGAGACTTAACAGAGAAGAAGGAATAAATGGCAATATCCATGACATAGTGCAAATATAAAACTAAGGAGAATTTCTAGTCCTTATTTTGGTACCGGGGATTGAACTCGGGTCCTTGCACTTGCGCAGCAGGTGGTGAAACCACTGAGCTAAATCCTCGGCTGTTCTAGTCCTTATTTTGTTAGGCATTTATAAAGCACTTAGGCCTTTTCTCTGGTGGGCTCATAGCTTGTACCTACTTTTCTTTAAAAATGTCATTCTATTTTCAAATTAGTCCTGATTTATTCCCTGTCTGTTTTTTCTTAGAATCACTATCTGATGTCCTAGATAGCTATGTGTTCTATACTAGAATTGACACTCCTTATGGACAGGACCTCTCGTCCATTTTGTTATCCCTCTCATTCCTAAGATACTGCCCAGGAAAAAGACAAGCAAGTGTCTGGTTTGTTGGTTATGTAGCCAGAAGCACCACAAATCATTCTATAATGGTCTATATTAGAATACAGATTGTTAAAACTAAACTGGGAGCTATAAAACTCCTATACACACTCCTGAAATTCCAGCACTAGGGAGGCTGAGGCAGGAGGATCACCTTAAGTTCAAGGCTGGCCTGGGCTACATAGTAAGTTTGAAGCCAGCCTGAACTACATAGCAAGACCCTGTCTCAAAATAATTAAAAATAAATAAATAACTAAAACCCCTATACAAACACAGATAAAACTGAAATACTGAAAGAGAAAACAAATTTATTGGCATATGTTTTTGACACATACTAATTACATTCACCTTAGGGAATTGACCCACATACATATTGCAACTTCTCCTTCTTCACCCCATCTAGGAAAATAAAAATTAAAAAAATAAAATAAAAAGCAAAGCTGAATTTGTAAAAGTTTATTATAGGACTGCCATTTCCTATAATGGATTAGAACTTTGAAGTACTGTGGAAATAAAATGGTAGATAAGGTGTAACAACGTTATTTAAAATACATTACAAGACTACCAAGAAAGTGAAATATTACCAAAGGCCAAGTGAAAGCTGGAACCCAGAAACACAAGCAAAGCATTCAACCTGATCATCATACTCTCCACACGATGAGCAAACCAGAGAAACTCTTGAGTCTGGGTTTTTTAAGCCTTGTGTAAAGAAGACAAAGGAGAAGAACACCTATGCCCAACCCAGGATGAGAGAACTAACATAAATCTGATATGAAAATGAGAATTCCCAAAAGGCTGAATGGGTAAATTAGGAATAACCTCCACCCTTGAAATTAGTTAGCAAAGAAAATGATCTGCCGTCTGTTTGGGTGTAGGGTCGAAGGAAATAACATATCGCCTGACATACTGTCTCATGTAGGGGTTTTCATGGCCAACATTTGTGCCATCTGAAAAACCTCCAGCCTGAGATTTTAGTTGAAGTATTTTCAGGTTGGTAGTGGCCTCTGATACCTGGGAAAAGCAAATAATCCTTTCTGGAGGATAGCTTCAAACCAGCCCTTCAGGCAGACTGTTCCTATACTGATGTGTATATAGTAATGATAATAATAAAATCAGAAAACACAAAAGCCAGGTTACCATAAACAAGAACAATCAAGGTACTGAAAAGGAAGAGCTAACAGAATCAGACCTGCAAAGAATTCAGACAGACTATTCACAGAAAATATTTCTTATTTAAGGAAACTGCAAAAATGAGAAAGGAACAGGTGGAAGTAAAAGAGGACTAAATAAATGTCTGGAAAAGAAAATATATACTATCATAAATATAAAACTGAAGGGACAAGAGAGACAAAAAGTGAAAACAGAGAGACAAAAACAAATAGAAGACATAATAAGAAGGTCTTGTTTATATCTGAGCTCCTGAAAAGAAGGGAGAGAAAATTGCATCATTTTTTGAAATGCTGATTGAGGATTTCCTAGAATTTGTGAAAGATATTACTTGTCAGATTAGAAACCCCAAGGCGTGTCAAGCAGAGTAACTAAGAAGAAAGCCCCAAGCAGACATCAAAATTATGTAAAAACAAAACAAAGGAAAAAGCTTAAAAGCCACTAAAAAAAAAATATAGCTTGCTATCAACAGGATGATTAGACTTGACTACCAGCTCTTCAACAGAAAGAAAAGCCAGGGTGTGTGGACAGAAAACAACTATCAAGTTAGGACTGCACAACCAAGGAAAATATCGTCACAGAATTAGGGAAAATAAAGACAAGTTAGAAAAACAAAGAAGATGATCTGAAAGTAGGAAAGAAAGATGAGAAAAACATAAGATGATACAAATAAAACTGTATCATTATTTAATAAACATAAGTAAACAGATCTAGTTAAAAGAGAAGGACTGTCAGGCTGAATAACAGATGAAATTCAGTATGTTGTCCATAATATATCTAAACTATAAAAAATCATCAGTGATGGAGGGATGAGGAAGACACATTAAAACAAAGTAAATGAAAATAAAAGTGATACAGCTGTATCAGAGACTACAGACTACCACAATATGACAAAAGTTCAAAAAAATGACAAAAGTTCAATTAATCAGAAATAAATAATTCTAAATTCGTATATATATATAATAAGTCTCAAAATTATTCATGCAAAAATAGAATATCACAACTAGGAAAGGATATTAATATAATCCATCAATCTCATTCAGATTCCCCCAGTTCACATGGATACGTGTGTGTGTGTGTGTGTGTGTGTGTGTGTGTTCACATTTAGTTCTGTGCAGTGTTATCATGTGCAGATTCAGGCTTCCACTACCACTACCATGGTCAAAATACAGAACAGCACCATCACTGGAAAGATCCTCATGCCCTTTTATAGCCATTTTCCTCCCACTTTGCCTGTTTTTCATTTTCATAGTTTGGTCATTTTAAGAATGCTATGTAAATGGGGGCTGGGGATGTAGCTCAGTGGTGCCATGCCTGTGTGGCAAGCCCAAGTTCCTGAGTTCCATGCCTGGTACTGGAAAAAAAAAAAGCTATGTAAACAGAATCATACAGTCCGTAACACTTTAGGATCAGCTTTTACTATTTAGCACAATTCCTTTGAGATTCATCCAAGTTGTTGCAGATGTCACCAGTTCACACCTACTTTTGTGGAGTAGAATCCCATAGTAAGGATGCACCAGTTAGCTTAGCCATTCACCCATCATCAAAGGACTTCTATCCATCAAAGGGCATCGGAGTTGCTTCCCATTCTGAGCTATTATAAACAAAGCTCCTATGAGTGTTTGGGTTTGGGTTTTTGTGTGAGCATAGGTCTCCCCTTCTGTGGGATAAATGATCATGAGTGCAACTGCTGGGCCATTGGGTACTTGCACGTTTATTTTATAAGTAATGGCCAGATTTAGTTTTCCCAAGTGGTTGTACCACTTTAGATTCCTACCAGTAATGCATCAGTGATCCAAATTCTCTGTATCTACTATTTGATGCTACCACTATTTTTTATTTTAGTCTAACAGATGTGTAATGATAGATTATTTTAAATTGCATTGCCCTAATGGCTAATGACATTGAACATATTTTCATGTGCTTATTTGCTATTTGCATATCCTCCTTGTTGAGACATATGTTTATGTCTTTTGCCTATTTGGAGGAAGGGGTTGAGATGGGGTCTTGCTATGTAGTTTGGGCTGACCCTGAACTCACTAGGTAGTCAAGACTGGCCTTGAACATGGCTATCCTCCTGCCTCAGACTCCTGAGTGCTGAAATTACAGGGACGTGCCACCATGGCCACCATAGGCTGTCTTTTGCTTATTTTGAATTGAATTGTTTACTGCTGATTTTGAGTATTTTACCTTAGTAACTTGTCTCCTTACTCTTTTAGCAGTGTCTTTTGCAAAATAAAAGCTTTTAATTTTGATGAAATCCAATTTATCTATTCTTGAAATTTTAATGCTAGATAAGCTATATGTGTATTTATGTACTTTATGTATAGTTATGCTACACATACACAAAAAGATTTAAGGGATTTTTGCTGTCATTCAAGAACTATTTTAGCCATTTTAGGGATAATATTGCCCTGCTATGAATATACTGGTTAACATTTTAAAAATCGATTAAGCTGGGCACAGTGGCTCATACCTGTAAACCTAGCACTCTGGGAGGCAGAGGCAGGAAGATCACAAGTTTGAATCCCACCTGAGCAACTCAGTGAGATACTATCTCAAAATAAAAAATAAAAAAGGCTGGGGAGATAGTTCAATGATAGAGTGGCCCTGAATTTAATCCCCAACACCCCCATCAATTAATGTAAGTCAGGACAATAACATATTAAAGAAGAAAAATTATATTGTTCTCATAATAAATATGGAAAAGGCACCGAACAAATTTTAGTACCTATGCAAGTAGTAATTTTTTGGCAAACTAGAAACAAGAGATTCCCCAAACCTAGCAGCGATAACCCCAAAACACCACAGGAGACATCATGCAAAGTTAAAAAGCTTTCCCTTGAAGATTCATACCAAAAAGGTGGTATCCATTAACCTCCTATTCAACATTATTTTTATGGTCACAGCCTGTAGGGTAAAGCAGGAAACAAAAAAAAGCAAAAGAAAATTCTCATAATTTTTGGATGATATTTTTATATACATAAAATTACAAAACCCAAATGATAAATTATCAAATTAATAATTTCTGCTAGGTACTTTTGACTTAGGAAAATCAACATAAAAATGAACTGTGTTTCCAAAGCCAGCAAGATATATGTAGAAAACAAAAACTTAAAGCAAGACAGCATTTAAAATAGTAACAGATATATAAAGCATAAGTGGTAATAAACATAGCAAAAGACTGTACAAAGCCTCAGAGGAAATATTCCTAAAGTTTATTAGCAGACCATAAAGAAGGCCTAAATAAATGAATACATATATACACACGGACTGAAAGAATAAATGTTGTAAAGACATCAGTTTCTCCAAGTTGGTTTAAAGGTTAACTGGAATCTCAATTAAATCTTAGCACATTTTTCATGTTCAGAAGAAACACACTACTTAAACAGGAAAAAAATGAAGATTTTAATGATGTAAGTATATATCTTAAAATAATAGAAATACTATAGGGAAAATTGGATATCTGTGTGGGAAAAAATTAAACTTGTACAGAAAAATTAACTCCAGGTGGACTAAACGTCAATATGTGAAAGGCTGCAGAAGAAGTATTACAGAAGACAATATAGACAAAATATGCTTATGATTTTAGAGTAAGGAAAGATTAGATTTTCTTTATTAAGACAGGGAAAGCACTTAGCATAAAAGAAAAAAAATACCAGATTTCATATGAAAAAAAAAAAATCCCCTTTCCACCAAAAGGCAACATAAAGGAGATGAAAGGACTATCCACAGGGCAGGAGATATCTACCACACATCATACCTACCAGGACCTCCCATAAAACTGCAATAGAAATGCAAGAACTCAAAGGCATACACTCAAATAGGCATTTTATGAAAAGAAAAAAATCCAAACAGTGTACACAAACACACACACATGCTCATCTTCCCTGGTAATCTAGGAAATGCCAATTAAAACTACATCAGATACGGGCAACCCACTTTCCGGTTCCCCTTCTGTCTTTCTTAGACAGAAGCTATCTTTTTCTCAATAAATTTTCTTACTCTTAAAAAAAAAAAACTACATCAGATATCATTAATCTTCCTCCTTCCCCTTCTTCTTTTATCCCCTCCATGACAAAAATAGAACAGTATCACAATCCCAAGTAGACAGGGAAGTGGAGTCACAGCATCTGTCACATACAACAGTTGGAGAACAAACAGAAACCACTCTAGAAAACAGCTTGAGGTTACCTCATCAATTTGAGGATGAACACATCTCTATGGTACAGCCACTCCCCTCCTACTTTTTTATACAAGAAAACTGCTTGGACATGTTCACCTGGAAACAAGTGAAGGACATTCACAGAAAGAAGAAGGAAGGAGTGGGGAGAAGGGGAAGGGGAAGAAGAGGAAGAAGAGGAGGAGGAGCAGGGGGAGAAGGCGAAGAAGGTGGTTCATCCAAACACACTCCTAAGTACCAAATGCCTGTCAGGACCAGAATGGATAAATAAATTGTGGTGTATCCCACTGTAACTATCATGGGACACAAATACTGATCAATGTGAACTAAAGGAATTATAACTATAGGTAATAACTTGGTCAAATCTCACAAATCATGTGTCAAAAGAGTAAGTAACAAAATAATAACTCCAGAATTGTTCCATTGATACAAAGTTCAAAACCAGGCAAAACTAAATTATATCATTCATGATGGATGTGTAGGTAGAAAAGCTGTCAAGAAAAGCATCAAGAGAAGTAATCAAGTTATTATCACAAGGCTCGGGAAGGTGATGGTGTAGGGAAGAGGGAAAGGAGTGTGATGAAAGGAGGATGTGACCAGCAGGAAATCACGGGAGGCCCCGATGATGACAATATTCTACTCATTAAACTGAGTGATGGGTCCTACTGCTGTCCTTTATATGTTCATATATTTGAATAACGACCCTTTGTATGTATTCAATGGTGAGTAAAACTTATTAAAACCACATATCAAAAAAGACTCCAAAAGGAAGCAATTTAATCATTTGTATTTTCACATTAGCTCTTTACATCTGTTAGATAATACACCAATATTTCCCTTAAAAGAGAAAATAAGAGTAGTGAAGCTGGGAGAGGCACAGTCCCTGTAGCTGCTAAACTGTTCTCATGTGGTCTAATCCCTGTTATTTATCAACTTCAAAATGCCAGGTGAGTTATTCTATTTACATTCTTAGTTGAGTGTCCTCAGGCCACACGCTTGGCTGAAATGAGGGAGGAAGAACAGTGTTGAGCCTGCAGCTGTTCATCTCCCAGGCGCCAGATCTTTGATGCCCGAGCCAGACAGAAGTGGGTTGCTGCCATCACAGCCACATCCATGCAGCAAAAAATAAAGTTAAAGAAAGATCAAAATCCACCTCTCTCCCTTCCTCAAGCTTAAGAACAAAGGCCCCAAATCCACACTGCCTGGTGCACTGGCTGGATCTAGCTGTTGCCTAGGGCTAATGACTTCATCCACCAGTCCCTCCATTTACTGATCTGTACAGTGCAGCTAAAAAGAGTCCAAACCCCACTAGGGAATTAAGCTGCTACTTATAAAGCACTTGGGAAAAGTGCTGGGCAAAGAGGAAGTACTGCGTCTGCTAAGTGATGGCAGTCATCACCTCCAGATATATCCATATGTCCCAATCTGCCTTAAACCTCCACTTAGATCTCAAACTTTACTTGTCCCAAACTAAGTTCCTGCTATCCCACCAAACCAGTTCCTTCATCTTTCCAGCTCCTTAGAATGAAACCATCATGTTATCCTCAGCTTTTCTCACACTTGGTCCAACACAAGGTCTGTTAGTCGTACTTTCAAAACACATCTGGAATCTGCTCACTTCCACCCCCCACCCCCCCCAAGATACCACCCTGGACCAAGTCCTCATCTTCTCTTGCCTGGACCAATCCAGTGGCCTCCTACCTGGCCTCCCTGGTCTCTATCTGGCTTCTTCCTGTCAGTCTATTCTCAGTCATGCCTCTCACAATGGCTACTTGACAGCGAGCCACACAGTTTAACACAGTTACTCTGTAAAACCGCTGTGGATCATGGAATGCCTCTGTTCAAAACCCTGCTGTGGCTTCCACTTCATCCCTATCAGAAGTCAAAATCCTTACCATGCCTCTGCCCTTTAAGGTGCCATAACCTTTTCCTTACATTCACTCTGCTGCAGTCACCAGCATGACCAAAGCCGCCTTGGGGTTTTCACCTCCACCCTGTCTGCTTGGAAGGTCCTCCCAATTTCTGCCAGGCTCACTCCCTCGCTTCCCTCAGGTCTTCACTTATATTTACTTCTTGAAAAGTAACCCCCTGACTTTACAAAAATTTCACAGCCTCTTCACCACATTCTCTTCTTTTGCCTCATTTGTCTCTCATTTCCTTAGCACATTTCCTGACACACTCTGTTTGTTCTTCTTTATTGTGTTCCCCGTGCAGCTTCCCAGCAGGACGTGTGCTCTGTGGAGCTGGAATACTCACCCCTATCCACCCTGCTTTGAGCAGAGATCGCCATTCAGTGGGTGCTTGAAGTGACACTGTAAGGACGTATAAGTTGTCAGCTAATACAACGAACACAGATAATACTATAATTTTTTCTCCTCTGGGATTTTGGATAGATTAAAATGTTAAATATTTATATATGTTTTGATACTTTCATATCTAATCACTTACGCTATGTGGTTTTTTCCAATGTTTTGAAGGTGTCCATTGGTGAACACAAAACATATTTCACTCGACTCTTCTTCATTTGTGGCTCTCCTGCTGTTTCCCAGCTGGCAACATGAAGCAGTTGTCACCAGGACTGGTTTAGAAGAGTTCTTGTTTGCTCTTACAGGGTTCCATTAGTAATAGATTGCCAACTGTTAGCTAACTTCAACTCTGGGGGAGCAGGAACTGTGTCCAGCTTCCTCATAATTGTATTTCCAGTGCCTAAATATTTTTTGCATGAATGCACTAGTTAATGGATGCATGCCTGTGTGGTTTATTGTGTTTTGTGCTGCACATTGAGGGTAAGATGGGCCCCAAATCCTCCTTGGATGAGCTAGTACATTCTCTGGAGGAGGAGGAGGAGGAGGAGGAGACTAGAGTTAATATTTTAAGGTTCTTCCTAGAGAGCTGGAAAAATTTATCTTTAAGAACTCTCCCCATGGGCCGGGGATTTAGCTCAGTGGTTCTGGTGCCTCCCTAGCAAGCACAAGGTCCCAAGTTCGATATCCGGTACCAAAAAAATATAAAAGAACTCTCCCCATCACTCATGGCATGACAATACTTTTAAATACAACAAAAATACAGCAGACACTTTTAGGTGTACTTTTATAAAGGCAGACCAAGGGGAAATATATATATGTTTGAGGTTATGTATCCATGTGTGTATGTATATATAAGGGTACGAGGGCTGATCAAAAATATGATGAGAATCTTTTTTGTCCTTATCTTGTACTATGAGTAATTACTTTGAAGATATTGGTATACAGTGTTTTAAGTACTGCTAGTCTCTTATTTTGTTTTGAAATTTTTATCAGCTGGGGATTTAGCTCAGTGGTTTCGTCACCTGCTGTTTTGAAATTTTTTTTCATAAAATAGAAAAAATCTGATGAATATAAAATTTTTTTAAAATCATTGTAAAAGCCATATTGCCATTGTCCTTCAAGAAATTCCCCCTCACTTCAAACACATTTATCCCATTACTCTTAGCACTTTCTGTCTGAAGCAGTTCTGGACGTCATCTTTTGTATCTTTAGTTGTGCTACTGTGGCTGTCTCATTGTCCTGACTTGATGCAAAACGTTTCTTTTCATGGTCATTTTTACTTTAGAGAAGAGCCCCAAGTGGCACAGTACCAGATCTGATGAAGAAGGTGGACGAAGACACACTGTAATGTTCTTAAAAGCCTGTCTTTCCAGTGGATGATACTAGGCAGCAGCATTCACGGTATTTTTGATCACATCTCATAAAGGCACAAAAGGGGACTTACAGAAATGTTTCATAAACTGGTAAGAAAGATGGGATAAGTATATTCAAAATATGGTGGAATACTCTGAGGGGGATTAATGGCAATGTATCTTTTTTCCCCCCTGGTACCAGGGACTGAACTCAGGACCTTGCTCTTTCGAGGCAGGTGTGGTGCCACTGTGGCAACGTATCTTTGACCGTAATAAATTTTTCAAATTTAAATATTCACCAAATATCGTGATCACCCTTGTATGCCATGTTCTGTGATTATGTGTATGTGTAACCATATATGCTGTGTGTACATATGTGTATGTCCCAATGTATATGTATATGCAAATGTATATGGGTATATATGTATGGACTACATGACAATGGGAAATTATAAACATAATAATAGTTAATAAGAAAAGGTTGTAATGGGTAACAGGCTGGCCTGGTTTCCTTGCTTATTTTATTTTTAAAAAATCCCGACTTCATTAAGAAGCCATCCTTCTTGGTCTACCCAACAGTGCATCAGTGGGAGTCCCTGAGATATCTGCACTAGGTTTCATATACACCTTTCATGCAGTAACCCAACAAGTACTAAGTAAGCACCATATTCTGGGATAGAGAGTAAATCAGACAAGCAAAGGTCTTCCCTCTAAGGCGGAGAGAGATAATAAACAAGCAAACTAATAAGCATATGACCTCATTCAGGAAGTGACAAAGGCTGTGAAGAAACTTAAGGCAGGCAAAGCTAGAGGTGGGGCATGGAGTGTTCTGAGCCTCCCTGCGGAGGCCAAGCTTGAGCAGAATTCTGAGTGAAAGTGTGGAGGAACAGCCCTCAGGGCAGAGCAAACTGCAAGAGCAGCAATGAACTTATCTGGAACAGCAGGAAAGGCAGAGTGGTGAGAGCAAAGAGGAGGCCAGCAGAGAGGAAGGGCTCAGTTGAAATTTACTCTTGAGTATGTGCTCCGGATAGGTCGTAAGTTACATTTAGAAGCTGAGAAGAACAATTAGATAATAAGAATGGCTCTGTTGAGAAGGGAAATACACATGCATGCTAATGCAGCGGCCCTTGTCTACACATTCACCCAGGGGCTGGGATCTTATTCCACACCCCCACCCCCATAGCCAGAATGAACAGCAGGACAGAAAGGAACTGCTGGGCTGGTCTTGCGGATGACATCCCTCAGCTGCCACCCCTTGCCTCCCCCAAACAAGCGCTTCTTTCTCTGGGCCCAGATAATTAGCATCCCCAGACACAATGGGAAGGCCTTAGATCAAGATTTTAGGGAAGACATTTGAAGCACAAGGGAATACTAGTGTTTCAGTTGGGCTGTGGAACAAATGTTCGGGAAATGAAAGGTTTTTTTGTATGTTTGTAATTAGGCACATCCTGCAGTATCTGCATAATGGGTCCAATTCAGCCCCAGCCTCGCTGAAAATTGCTATGTCCACGGAGGAAGATCTGCACATAAAATGACAAGTGAACAGGAAGCCTATGCTGATAACAGTGCCTTGATTTGTTGTTGTTGTTTTTAAATTTTTTGAATAAACTTTGCTTTTCAATCAGTTTGTAAGCATTAGCAAACGCTCTGTAAGTACATGCACACTTGCAAAATGCACATGCTCAAAGTCAGTGTTTCTTGGGAGAGAAACTTCCTAAAGATTTGAAGTGAGGGCCGGGGATTTAGCTGAGTGGTTCTGGTGCCTGCCTGGCAAATGCAAGGTCCTGAGTTCAATCCCCGGTACCAAAAAAAAAAAAGATTTGAGGTGATAGATAAGCTGACCGTTGTTATATTCTTCCTGGTGCGAGGTGGAATTTTAAAGCACAAGGAGATCTTATGTATATTAGTTAAACTTTGCAGCAAGGAGAAGTCAAGAATGATATTGCTCATGGACCAAGTATGGATAAAACTCTGGCTGGGATGAGATTCATTATCAAAAATATTTCTTCACAGAACAATATGAAAATTTGACTTATATTTGCCAGAAACTTTTTGTGGATTATCATTGTTGTTTGTTCTTGCACTTTGGTTCTACTCATGATTCAGCAGAGTATCTATGCATCTAGCTTAGCAAACACGTTTCCCATTAAATCTGTTTATACTTTTTAACCACATAGCCTTAAATCCTGTGGCACCATCATAATGAGACATGAACAGTGTGCTTGTGGCTAATCCAAGTCTTCAGTATTTGACATTTAAAATTCTTTAATAAAAAATGTTCCTGAAGATAACATTTACCAACATAGTCCAAACCTATTAATTCAGAGATGACTCTCACATTTGGCCTCTACCACATTTCAGGAGTTTTAACAGAGTAACCAATTTTCATGAAAGATTCAAGAGGAATGATTTTATTTGCTCCCTCATTCCCAGCATCCTCAGGTCCTAAGAATTGACACCTGTTCTTTTTCCCACAGATATAGTTATAAAAAGCCTTTTGTTGTTCTCACTTTATTTTAATCATATTTTTTCTGAGGGAGATCATGTATTGCCTCTTTCCCAGACCAACCATGATGGTACTTATTCACTTCAAATCCTGCCCTAGTTAAAGTCCAGAAGAAAGCTCCTCCCTTGGGGGACTTGAGCATTTCTAAAGTTGTTTTCCCCACCAACTGTTGCTCCTGGTTATCCAATCACCCTTGGTATGCTTCAGTGCACATAAAATAAGTGGCCAGGCCACCAGGGTGGGGACTAACAACCCCTTGGCTTGTTTAAGCTCTCTAGTGCAGCTTCTGGCCATTTAAATGCCATAAAAATAAGAGATCTACCACTAATGACAGTCCCTTTGTCCCTAACTCTACTGGGCCTACAGCCTCCTTGCATTTTAATCAGGGCAAATAGTACGTTCTCATTCCAGGCTGAAATCCAATGCTCCCTTGGCTTTATTCTTAGGTGGAACAGCTTAAAAGATATATTCTTTTGGTTTTTCTCTCTTATCTGCCAGAAAGACTTCAAGGAGGAAAGGAATATCCTAGATAGGTTCCTCCACCTAGCTATTCCTTGTGTATGTATGTGTGCTATCTTTTGTTTTCTAGCTTATCTTTGTAAATCAGATGTTCAGGTATGGGACGACTGGCTAAATAAAGCTTCACTTGTTCTTCCAGAAATCAAGACTAGGAAAAACGCGCTCAGTCCTACTTCTCGTCCTCATCTTCTCACCTATATCTCTTAAGCCAAGACCTTCTCCTAAAAGGAAATCCAGAGAAGTTGAATGGTACATACAGGTACCAGGTTAAGCATTTTTCCCTTTCACCTACACTTGATCTTGGCCAAAAGGCCAAGAAGCGATTCCCTTTCACCTAATTCAAGAATATCCAATTTAAAAGTCTGAGCATTTAATAGAAGCCAATAAGACATGGAAAATAAAGCGAACTTAACACTGAGAAACTTAACATTGCAACTATACACTATGAGAAAGAGTCCGTTTGCTCAGGTGATACTGATGTGCCTGGGAGGACAGCTAAAGTAAAGAATTACTTTCTCTGACTAAATCTCACCACTTGCATGCAGACAGGCACCTACATACTCCAGACTTACAATGATTCCAAACTTTTGCACATTATATACAGCATGTCAGCCATCTCTTTGTCCCAATTCCATTTTTTTAATGTGTTATCCATAAAAAAAAGTCTACTTGATATACATAGGCAAAGCTAGGGCCCAAAACAGAGGCAAGATCTGACTGACGGTAATTAAGAGACTAAAAAAAAATAAAAACTTTCTTAGAGTGGAGAAATTAATATTGATGAACAAATAATTTCCAGATTATCAGATTAGACTAAAAATCACCAGATCATTCATTTTACATACATGGACTACCTAGTTGTGAACTTCTTCCACGTAGACACCACTGGTCTAGGGAAAAACTGTGAGAGCTCTGGGGAGGCCCCAGAAGTAACTGATGTTTAGCAAGGGAGGGTACTGGGAATTCTGACTTAATCCTTCACAGAAAAGAGACAGAAAATCAACCTGGCTACAAAATAAACCTCTGAAGCAAATACTTCTCCTAATACTGCTTTTCTAGACCCAGTTCCAAATTTTCAGCTACCATGAAATGAAGAACATTAACAGCAACAACAACACAGAAGCATTAGTTGAAAGACATGCAGAAGAAGACATGCAGTTGACAATCAACTGGAAGCAGACGGGGGAAATCACAGGGCTCTGGTTTCTTGCTACAGTACCCCAGGAGAAGCTCAATGAATCTCTGTTCAATTCTGATCACTCTACTATGTCTTTGAATATCCACACCTAGCAGAAGTAAAGAGATAAAGTGCTTAATGATTATCCAGTTACACAATGAATAAATTATAAAGGGCTGTATGGTTTGGAGATAAGGCACAGTGGCGAGCACACATGTGCTTCACAAACAGCCTGTGTTATTACAGATGCTCCCTGGACCAGGCCAACTCATTCTCAACCTTAAGCAAATGGTCCCATTTTAAGAATCTAGACTCCTAGTGCCTTAGTTTCCTGTGGCTGCTGTAACAAATGACCACAAACTTGGGAGCTTAAAAGAACGTTAACTTAATCTCTCGTGGTTCCTGAGGGTAGAAGTCTGAAATCAAAATCCCTTGCTGAAATCAAGATGTCAGCAGGACCACACTCCCTCCACAGGCTTGAGGGAGAGAATCTGTTCCTTGCCTCTCCTGGTTTTTGGTGGCTCCCTGCACTGTCTGGCTATAGCTTTATCTCTCCAATCTTTTTTTTTTTTTTTGGTACTGGGGATTGAACTTGGGACCTTGAGCTTTCGAGGCAGGCAGCGGAACCACTGAGCTAAATCTCCGGCCCTATCTCTCCAATCTTTAAGGCCAGCATTGTCAAGTTTTTGTCTTCCCCTCTGTGTGGGAAAAATCTCCTCTGCCACACTTCTAGCATGGAAGGTGATTGCATTTCCAGCACACACAGATAACCCGGGATTATTTCCCCATTTCAAATTCCTTAACTGAATTACATGTGCAAGGACCCTTGTCCAAATAAGATAACATTTACAGGTTTCAAAGACTAAGCCCTTAGAGTCCTAGGTCTTGGAGTGCCATTATGCAGTCTACTATACCTAGTATTACCAAAGATATACTTAGTATTACCAAAAGAACTGAGCAGGCAGTAGTGAGTACAAGTCTCACAATGTCTCCGACACTGTGAGGAAACTTGTTGCAGATATCTGTTATTTCTGTGTAATCTCTGCAATTGCATGTGTGGTGCTAATCACACAGGACATGTGTCCAAACATTTTGGGGTCAAAATCTGAGCTGCCCAACAGCCTCCAGAATAGAACAACTGTCTACAGTGAGGAATGTCTACATTGTCCATGCTGAGTGGGCTACAAACCACTCTTCCTTACTGCTAAACACAGTCCAAGGGAAGAAATCCAAAGAGTTAGCCTATGCGGGAGAGGTTCATTTGGGTAATCAGAATGCACTATGCCACCTTTTATTCAGGAGTTTCATTGATGGGTCAAGTTGGGTATCAGCAAACTTGGGATTTGGTCTTTAGATTTATTGCCTTTTCATTTTTTATTTGAAAATAATTTTTTAAATCATCCTAATGCTCTGCAGAGTCCTCCATGGCTTATGGGTTCCTATATTAGCAACACTACCTGAGAAGGGTGTGAGCACCATGCATGGTTTATTCCACTTCTTGCTTACGCATTAGTTATGAAGTCTGCTGGTAAATCACCCTACCGGCTCCCCCGGAGGCAGACAGTGCCAGCCCCACAGTGAGTGAAATTTTCATACATGGCAACAGATGGGGTTACTAATGTCTGAGCAAGTTTCAAGCCAAAATTATGGTTTTGCACATGTGATGACTTGTTTTCTAGTAATACCAATGAATCTATCTTCAGAACAACACAGGGCTGGAATGTGGGTATAGCAAATGATACGCTCGCCTTGGGTGCAAAATTTAGGGAGTGTCCAACAATTCAGTTATTAAAGTAATACTTTGATGAATATTTTGAAAATATCAAATCAAAGCAGCAAACTATGGCCAACAGGTTCATCACCTGATTTTATAAATTAATACTTTCTGCTCTTTCATCAAAGCTATTGCTAAGTGAAACTGAAGTTTTTTTTTAACTATGAGTACATAATGGACCGAAATTTAACTTGTCATTACTTCTGCACCATTGATACAAATGCCAATGCAATGAAAAAAGCAAAGACCATCTTAGAATTCTTAGGAAAATAACTTTTACCCCGCAGACTCCTTGGGGAAACACAGGAGTATATAGACCAAGGTTAGATAAAGAATAGTTGCCTTAAAGAATAGTTTCAACAATATATCAAAATATGGTCAACAACAAGACGATCTCAGCTAGATGGAAGAAACATGATTAGAACTTACCTAACCCCAAAGTTAGTTTTGTAAATATAAATGGTGAAGAGTTGAAGGAAACTGAACCATCTGTCTTATAATTTTAAACACTCAAGAAGTCTTTCAGGCTAACAGTAAGATGTAAACCGGGTGTGGAAGAATCTGAAGGCCATGAATATAACAATGAGCTGAAAGCACGGCCATTCTAGGGCAAATGGAGGAGAAAGGTCATTCCATCCACCCCTTACCTCCCAGCCCTTGCCTCTCTCACCTCCGATGTCAGGAGGGAGCAGAGGGCATGGGGCAGCAACTGCAGCGCAACAGTAACGCAAAGGTCAGCATGCTCCAGCCATCCAAGCCCCAGGAGCCAGGGCTAGAAGCTCTCTCTTGGCACTTTCTAGCATAGGGTAGCCTCGGGCAAATTCCTAAACCAATACCTATCTCAGTCTTCTCATAGAAAAATAAATAGAATATGAATACCTTCTTCAAATGACTATTATAAAAAGTACATGAGATAATAGTGTGGAGAGAGTTACTGATCAATAAATCTATCCTATTAAAAATAAAAAACATACTTCTTTAGAAATTCACTGCTGTTTTCTTAGTCTGTCCCTGCTGCTATAATAAAATACAGTGGTCCCTTGACTTCTAAACTTGATCCCAAGGGCTGGTTGTAACTCAGGTTGGTTGTAAGTCAATACAGCTGAGATCTGGATGTTTACCTGGGAACACGCTATAGATCACAAGAGGCAGATGAGTCTTCCATTAACCTAATTAACTAAGTTGTTTATATGTCTGGCCAGTCAGAACTTGAGGGTCCATTGTATTTTAGACATGGTAATTTATAAACAATAGGAATTCCTTGCTTACAGTTCTGGAGGCTGTTAAGTCCAAGAGCCAGGCACCAATAGGTTATCTGGTCAGGTCTATTCCTTATGGGTAGCACCTTCTAGCTGTGCCCTCACATGGCAAAAAGGACAGACACTGTGTTATCAAATGGAGGAAAATTTCCCTCAAGTCTCTTATAAGGGCATTAATCCTATTCACAAAGGCTCTACTCTTAAGCCCTGGTGACCTCCCAAAAACCTACTTCTTACTACCAACACATTTAAGATTACATTTCAACATGAACTTCGGAGAGCCAAAATATTCAAGCCATAGCAGCAGTATTCAGTAACTTTTCCCTCCATGTAATTACAAGGGTCCTTAAAAATGAAAGAGGAGGGGCCGGGGATTTAGCTCAGTGGTTCCGCCATCCGCCTTGCAAGCTCAAGGACCCGAGTTTGATCCCTGGCACCAAAAAAAGAAAAAAAAAATGGAAGAGGGGGCAGAAGTTAGAGAATGATGTCACTTCAGAATATGCTATGCTCCTGGCTTTGATGACAGAAAAAAGGTCATCTTAAAGAACATAGGCAGCCAGTGTAAGCTGTGAGGGGCCACAGAACAGATTCCCCATTGCCTCCAGAAAGAAATTCAGCCCTGTAACACCTTGACTTTAGCCCAATCACACCCATGTGGACTACTGAACCAGAGAATTGTAAGATGATAAAATTGTATCATCTCTTAGCCACTAAGTTTCTGCTATTCATTACAGCAGCAAGTAGAAAACTAATACAGTCCCAAAGGTTACCCAATCACCCCTGGCATGCTTCAGTGCTCAACACAGTAAGTAGCCAGGTCACTGGGGTGGGCACTAGTGATTCCCTGGCTTCTCTAAGCTTCCTAGTGCAGCTCCTGGCCATTTCAGAGCCATAACATCATTTATCATTTATAACCATCTCTATCCCTGAAGACTTGGACCCTCGAGGTTTGGGGCATGAGAATGCCCGTGTTTAACTAGTCTCACCAGGAACTCTATTAGAGATGTCCAATGAGCCGCACTTTGAGAAACATTTGTCTCTATGTGTAAGGAGCTTGCAATTTAGATTCTAGGTAAATATAGTTCCAATCTGTAATAGGTAAAAATGTAGGTAACCTTCCAAAGACAAGTCAACAGCCAAGCCAAGGGTAGAGGTTGAAAATAACCAGAACATGTAAAGTCTTTTGTATGCTTATGTCAACAAAAACCAGTTTCAGAATTATTAAAAAGCAGATGATACCTCTGTCTACTCTTTCCTATGTGGCAGGTGCTTCCAAGCTCTGGAGCAGGTAAAACAGAACTTGGCCCGCCTTAGACCGGGCACTCGGCCAGCCTCTGTCTGTCCCACCTGTTTCCTGATGCGGTGGTGAGGTGCTGGCCCAGGGTGTGTCGTCTTCAAATTGAACCCAGTTGCTGATGGCAGAAGCCAGGTCGGGTGGGGGCCGCTCAGGGCTCCCAGGAGGAGAAGTTGCTTCAGAGATGAGGCCCATCTTTTCAGAGGAGTCATCGTGCTCGGAGTGGGAAAGGTCCCGAGAGCCTCCATCCACCACCTGGTTCTCTGCAGAGGAGCTCTCGGACTGGTCTGAGGAAGATGATAGTCCCAGGGGATATTCCTCAGCCCCACCTGAAACAAACAGCAGATCCCACTATCACATGAGGAAGGACATTCATCACACTGTCTCTGAGAGGCAAAAGCAAGGGGTGACTTAGGGACTGGAGGGGATCAGAAGGAAGGGGAGGGGAAACAGCCATGCTGACCTTTCACTATGCTCAAGGACTTTCCCTCGACATGTCCCCAGTCAGTATCTGGGCAGGCTGACAAGTCTTGTGCTCGCTTTGGCAGCACACAGACTGAGAAGAGAAGTCTTGGTCACTCTAAAAAAAACTTTTGGGTGGTACTGGGGATTGGATGTGTTACTTTTTTTGGTACCGGGGATCGAACTCAGGTCCTTGCACCTGCAGAGCAGGTGGCGGAACCACTGAGCTAAATCCCTGGCCCGAATGTGTTATTTTTATACTGAGCTACATTTTTTATTTTGAAACAGAGTCTCATTAAGTTGCTAAATTGCCTAGGTTAGATCAAACTTGCAATCCTTCTGCCTCAGCCTCCCAGAGTACTGGGATTACACTTGTGTGCCACTACACCCAGCTTGGTCACTCTGTCTCAGCATCTACTCCAGTGCTTGGGCATCACAAATGCAAATGCCCACAGAGCTCTAATACAAGATAAACCTGAGCTGAGTGGGACAAATAAAGGCAATAGGGGCTGTGGAGACTGTGGCTGAACAGCTGAGCTTCTCTCTGGACTAAGCACACTGAATTCAAATTTAAAACCCTGCCATCCAATCTGCACTAGAGTCTGTATGCACCAGATGCAAATTCTCCACTAATGACCAGCTTGGCGTGACATAAAGGCTCTTCCTGAGATATTTCATACCCTTGAAAAAAAAATTTTTGAAAGTAAAATAACTATATACAGGATACAGAGGTAGATATATAAATCTATACATGTGCTAAAATTATGACATGTGTACTACAAAGTCAATTTTGCTATATGAGAATTTTTAAAAAGCAAAGACTATGAAAGTCCTTTTTCTTACCACTAGCCAAAGAAACTAGTGACCTGCATGTAATCAAAGCCTTTAGACTAGCACTGTCAAATAGAAATAAAAAGTTAGCCACATGTATAATTTTTAATTTTCTAGCACCCACATTTGAAAAAGTAAAAAGAATCAGGAGATTTTTGAGGGGTGTTATGAGACTGGGCCCAGGACCTTGTGCACGTTGGCAAGTGCTTTACCACTGAGCTACATCCCCATCCTTTTTTTAAAAATTTTGAGACGGGATCTTGGTATGTAGTCCAAGCTGATATCAAAATTATGATTCTTCTGTCTCAGTCTCTAGAATAGCTAGGATTACAGGTATGCATTTCTGCATCTGGTACTTTTTTGAGGGGTGGGAGGATAGGACCCAGGACCTAGCATATGTACTCTACCACTAAGCTGTATCTCTAGGCTCAGAAACTATTTCTAATAATATGCATTTTAACCCAATATGTTCAACCCAGGATGTCTAGTAATATGCATTTCAACCCAATATGTATAACATATAATTTCAAAATGCAATAAAAATTGTTAAGATAATTAACCTTTTTCTTTTAACTAGGTAGGTCTTTGAAATTCAGAATAAGTATGTTATACTTTTAGCACTTCTTCATTCAGATTTGCTATATTTCAAGGGATCACTGGTCACACAGACACCACCCTGGATGGCACACCCACAGATTTACACTTTCCAAGTACTGAAAATGAAGGTAGGATGACTTCAGGTGGTACTGGCAGCTGAGGTAGAACAGAACAAAATGACACAGCTCTGCACATATGTCCTGGATCCCCTCCTTACCTCCATTCCTGAACCCTAGTTCCCTAAGGAGCAATGTAACCACCTTCACTGTGACCCAGGTTGACAGGATTGATTTCCTTCCATGGGCCAGGCACTGTTCTAAGTACTTTATATAATGTTAATTCATTTAGTCTTCACAAAGACTCCTGAGGGAGGTACTGTGGTAACTGTGCAGATAATAGAACTATGTGCAGAGATTAAATAAGTGATTTTTCCAAGGGTACACAATTCTTCTGTGATGAAGTCAGGATATGAGCTCAAGCAATATGGCTCTAGAACCTGCCACTATAACAATACACTTTAAAAATAGAGAAAACCCAAATTGCTGGTAGACTAACTGTAAGAGATGTTGCCAGTAAGGGATTTCATAAATAGTTATATTCCTTGGAAGGAAAGAACCAATACTTTGTGTTTCCAGGCCCCTTTTTAGGACCCTACAGTTACTAAGATGCTTCCTCTTGGTTTCTAAATGGAAGTATTCATAAATGTCAGGAAAGTGACCAAACTGGATCTTTTTTTCTTTATTAAGATTCTATTCAAAGAATGATCAAGTAGAATTCATAGCAAACAGGGTGGGTTCTTCGCTAATCCTGTCACTTTAGGCAATGAAAGCACTCCTTACCCTCAGAAGGGATAGGAAAGAGTGGCTCTTCATTGAAGGAGACCCACTCTGACTGATGGGTAGCGATCACATGGTCCAAGGTCGTCATGCTAAGAAGGCACCGGTCATCTTCACACTGCTGACCTCAGATGGACCCCAGAAGGATGTCTGGGGTAAAGGGAGTGTACAGTATCTTAAGCGGGTCTTGCCAAGGGCAGTACTCAGAATGTAGACCATTAGTTCTTCTTGCATTTGATTATCCTGCAAAGTTAAAATCTGTTTAAAAAAATTAAAAAGGATTACCATCACATTATACCAAATACACACAGGTCTAAGGCTTGCAGTTCTGCCCACAGGAAGTCTGAGGTGGTTTTCAACTTGTCATATTTCTCTCTGCTTCTGTCTTGTCTCTACTTTTTATACTAAAACATTTGTCACCAGCACCAAGATGTCTGGATAATATGCCTTCATATCAGACTTGTAATTAATCACCCAAATTCCAGCAATTACATTCCCTAACTTCCTCAATAATTGTATTTTGAAATACTGTTATCTGTAATATAGTACTATCATTGTGAAGCAAATATTAAAATTTTCAAAGTGTTTTCTTTTTCTTTTACCAGATGGTGAAATAGAAGTGTGGTCTTTTCTATTAAATCAGTGCAGTTTCTTGCCTTAGGCAGGTAACTTTTTGCAAACCTGATTTGAATCTTTGGCAGAAACCCAACAATCTCCAGATGGTCTCTCCAAGCATGGTTTACCAATCAAGAGAAATAGAAATGGAGTCATCTCGTTCATTTAAAGCAAGAGGATGGAGAATATTTGCTTTCATGAATTATGTGAATTAAAGAAACACATTTCATGGGCTGGGCATTTAGCTCAGTGGTTCCGCCTCCTGCCTCGCAAATGAAAGGTCCCGAGTTCGATTTCCAGTACCAAAAAAAAAAGAAAAAAAAGAAACACGTTTCAATCTAGGTCAATTAGAATTAGTATATGTATGTCAAGCCTTTACTTATATTGTAATCATGTTCTATGTATACAGAAGAATTGTTATTTAGCTTATAATTTTGTTCATGCTATTAATCTCTTTTTTACAACTTGAACACAGCTCTTGATCTTATGATGAATTAATAAAATCAGAATTAATGCAAAATTAATGTGCTTCCATAAAAGAGCTACTAACTGCCTTGAGCAATACCAGTGGTTATTAGCTGAATACACACAATATTCAGATAGTTTCTAGAATAACTTAACTCTTAGCTTTCACCTGGCACACAATAACAAGAAAAATAGGACATTTTACTATAGGATATTATCTTCAATACATAATATATACTGTAAAAGTCAGCATATAAACATGTAATAACTTTTGCCCTTCTTGGTGATTAAAGCAATTACTTTTGTTTTATAGTTCCTAAAAACAACCAATATTTATAGAAAATACATAATTTTATGAAATATTTTCATACCATTCTTCATTTGATTCAAAATCCATTTTAGCTGAGATGTATAAGTGGTACTATTATTCTTTACTAGGTGAAAAAATCTGGGCAGAGAGAAACTGAGTGGTGCCATAAGGTTATTTGGTGTCTTCAGATTGCTAAAATGCTCCCTCCAGGCTTCTAAGTGGAAGGATGCACAAATCTCAGGGCAGTAAAACACTGATCCTTCTTTTTCATAATAAAATCCCAAATAAAGATTGATCAAATGGAAGCCACTACAAGTAGGTGTGCTAAATTACCCAAGCTAGGAAGTGATAGAACCAACCCCTGAAGGCAGCTCTGCCAATACCAAAATATTGTAACTTTTGGGTCACAGATACAAAAAAGTACTACAGGATAGATGGATGGATGGATGGAGGGATAGACAGATGCCTTATAAACATCTATCATACTAAAACTACAACGAAATGCCCCGGGAAACTCCCCATGTGGAAATCTGGCAGACACCCTATTTATACAGAGGATGAAAAGTGCAGAAAGCTCTCCTCCAAGGCCCTCCCCTGAGAGCCTTAGCAACCACAGGACAGGACATGTTCAAACAGCCTGAAGAGTTCAGGTTCCTAACCCAGATCTCACCATAGAGCAACTCGGGGCCTACACACTCTGAGAGCTTATTCGTGTGCACTTCTGCCTACAGAGCCTTTCTTGAGCCCTGCCACTGTGTCACTCAGTGTGGTTATGGCTGTAGGCCAAGATAACACAACAAAATTGAAGAGTCAGATGTCCCTTTCCTCAACAGCAGCAGCAGAAGCGCATAAACCCACATTCCCGGCCCTGCCCTCTCAAAAGGAAAGCCACAGCAAAGCCCATGTGCTGACACATGCACTGTCAGAACCCAATGGGGAAAACATCCTACTGGTCCTGTGAGGAAGCCAGCGAAATCCATAGTAAGAGGGCTGGGGAGGAGAGGGGAGAAAGAAGGGAAGTACAAAGGGGATGAGAAAATACATAGGAATTTTAGGATCAGAGCGTTGTATAGACAAATAGTGTAGCTCCTAAGCTTTACTGATGATAAACCTGCGGCCCAATGAAATCAAGTACAGCAACCAAGCCTGAGAACATGGGCTCAGAAGTTAAGACTGTCCAGCTGGAATCTTGTACATCCTTGGACTCATAATTCAGCCTCTGTAAGCCTCAGTTCACCCCTGTACAACAAGAATAATAAAACTCACCTTATAATTCTAAGGATTAAATGAGATAATGTATCCCAAGTGCTCAGGGCTGAGCATAATAAATCCTCTTTGACAATGACAACGATAATAATAATGGCAGATGAGCTCATGGAAGCTCATGCCACACCAGATCTCATACCAAATTCCTTGTAAATGTTAGTTATTGCCATACTGCTGCTTTGCTGAATGTCTCACCTAAGGTTGCAGAGCTTGTTTGTGGAAGTCTTAGGGCTAGAACTCAGATTTCATGAAATCATCCCATTTATGTTGTTTATACATTCTGCTTTTCAGTCATTGTTGAAGCAGGTCTCCTAGACGCTAGGTAGTGCTCAGTTACAGGACCTAGATGGTCAATTCAGAAATAACCTCTCATGTCTTCTTGGCCTTTTGGCTAAGATCAAGTGCAGAAATACCCTCTCTTATAGATATAGGCATATTCTCAACAAGGAACCAAGACCAGTCAGAAAGAAGCTGGGTGTGGTGGTGCACACCTATAATCCCAGCACTCCTGGAGATTGAGGTAGGAGGATTGCAGATTTGAGCCTAGCCTAGGCAATTTAGTGACTTAGTGAGACACTGTCTCAAAATTTAAAATAAATAAATAAATAAATAAGGGCTGAGGATGTAGCTCACTGCAAAGGCTCTGGGTTTAAACCCCAATGCTGGAGGAAGGATTGAAGGAAAAGAAAAGAGGGAAGAGGGAGACAGACAGGGAGAAGGAGAAAGAGAAACACCAAAGACTGATCTACTCTCCTTAGCTTATCCATCCCAGATCAGACACAAGCTGATTGCAAACGAGTAGTTCCAAGAAAAGCTGGTAGAATATTCATTATAGGGAACCTCTCCCATCATACTCTTGTAAAATGGATTTTAAGTATTTGTCATAAAAAAGCCACATCCAATAAGCCATAAGATACCAGACCTTGAGAAGCCTGAAACCTACAAAGGAATCCAATAATTGTGAGGCTAAATTCAGACTGGAATTAGTTCCTCAGTTGAAAACCCACCCCATTTTTAGAATATGAATCACAAAGTAAGGCTTAGAGTCACCACAAATGAATGGTGACTCAGAATCAGCAGCAAGGCTACCCAGGAGTCACTAGATAGGTTTTCACAGCATCCCCTAAACCCTAAAATTGGGGGAGAGTGCTGCAAAGCAATTGTCCAATAGGATGGGAGTCATAGAAGTAGATGTGTCTTTCATCAGTCCTCTAATATGCATTCATAAGCCCTATGCGTCTGGAAAGTTACCAGGTGCCCTTTGATATAGTGACCCTCAAGATGCTCACAATTTATCTGCAAGGATGAATACACATAATTAACAAAGGTTCTGCTAAATGACACACTGTGAATGCTGTGACAGTTTAGCCCCAGGGAGACCTTTGGAGGCTGGAATCACCAAGGGCTAAGCAGGTTTCTTGGGTTTCGAGATGTTCTTGGTTCTGGGCTGCAGGAAGGTAAGAGTAAAGATGTCCTCGAGGCAGAAGATCGACATGAGTGAAGATTAACACCCAGACCCTAAGAAGGCTTGTTTGTGGGTCTGTCTGGTGAGGACAGTGGTTCCTACTGGGGAAAGGACTGACAAGCCTTAAAATCTAAGAAGACTCAATGGGAAATGAGAAGATGCTAAAGGTTTAGGAGTAAAGTGAGTTAAAAAAGCATAGTTAGTGGAGAGTAACATTCCTCAGATTCCGCCGAGCAGAAACTAAGAAGGGATGGGAAGTTATAAGGCACACAGATTGCTAATGTGTTCCACAAATCCAGGGACTATTGTCATCAGGAATATGCACTGACCACTTGGTCCAAGGCCCTTTCTAGATTGTAAGGGTACAAGGAAGAAAGCATCACTGCTCTTAAGTAGCTTACAGTTCATCACAGGGAGGTAGTACAGTGACATAAAATAATAACCTCCATTCTCGAACATTCTGATGGGTTATCTAACAAAACTGTAATGCCAGAGAGTAAAAGCATTCAGACATTACTAAGAACTTGGGCTGGGGATGGTCTTGGGCTTCATCTTCAACTGGAAAGGAGAGCTCTGAGCAAAAGCATGGAAAGGCAAAGGTGTTTAGGAAAAGGCACAGGAATGGCATACTATCCTACAGTAAGTTACACTCTGCGCATCTGAAGAGGATGGGAGTGGTGGAACAGTGACAGCTCTGAATTTCAAAATAAGTTTGAGGAACTCTTGAAATTATTCTCTCCATGCCCATGAGAATACCTTCATTCAGCCTCTCATCTCTCATGCAGACAGTTACTAGTTTCCTTCCCATCTCCATGCCTTAAACATCACACCCCTAGCCTGTTATACACACTGTTATGTGAGAGTGGTCTTCCTAAATGAAAATGCCTGAGCACTGGTTCTACTTTAAAACTTCTCAGATTCTTCCTCATAGGATAAAGTGAGACATGAAAAATGAACAAAAGTTCCCTGAGAGCAGGAGGAGCATTAGCTTTGTCCATGGCTATACCCTTACCGCTGAGCAGAGTACACAATGGTACTTGGTAGGTACTCAATAAATACTTCTGTAGGCAACTACATCTCTAATCTCATTTGTCAGTATCTTCCTATATGAACCATATACTTTTTGAAAATTTTCTAACTGGTTTTGTGTATACTTTGTCTTATTCAAATATTTGTTCACATATTTGGTAATTTAATGTACTATTAAATGCTTTCTTTGAGATATATTTCTCCCATGCTTCTATTTCATGAGTTCCTACTCACCTGCAAATCTCAGCACACTCTCTGGTTTAGTTCAACAAGCATTTACACCAAGAGGCAATCACTGAATCCAGAGATA
Organism: Heterocephalus glaber; assembly: GCF_000247695.1. The sequence goes on along the minus strand of NW_004624734.1, from coordinate 20,652,333 downwards.
GAGAAGACAGACTCTTGCTGTGAAAACTTTAGAATGGGCATATTTGTTATTTTCTGGCCACTCAACATCCAAAAACCCTTTCTTTCTTGAGAGGCAAAAGCACTCTTTCCATCCTTCCTGGCAATTGATCCAACCTATGTTAATGAACGTTAGGATTTTAAAGGATCTTAAATGGTACAAGGGCTTTGAATGCATGCAAAAGTGGCATACAGGCAACGGAAATTTGGTGCAACCCCAGAGGCAGCTACATCCTGATTCAGTGGTGACAGCAGCAAGGGCACCATCCTAATCAGACTTTTGATGTGACCCTGCTTCTTCACTGCTAGCTAGGTCCTGTGGTTCTTTCCTATTTTCCAAGCCTCCTGCCAATCCAGTGAGTTCTCCAATACCTTCGTAGGCTCTCCCTTTTTAAACTAGTTAAAGTCACTTTCTGTTGCTTGCAACTAAGAACTCTGATATAGAATATCTTTCCCCATTGCCCTCTAATCCCTGATAGGCCAATAGTCTTCATATCATCCTTATTTTTGAAGACTATTTTTCACTAGACATAGAATTTTTCCTTCGGTATTTTGTCTTTTGGTCTGAATGTTCCCAGTGAGGAGTTGGTTGTAATGCCCCATACATATGATATATTCTTTTTTTCCTCTAAATGCTTTCAAGGTTTCCTCTTTATCTTTAGGTCTCAGCAATTGACGATGGGGAATCCATATGTGGTTTTCATAGAACACTTCTCACTTGAAGTTTGAAGTTTGTGAAGTTTCTTTGATCTATATATCAATTTTTTTTCACTAAATTTGAAAACATTCAGTTACTACTTCATATATGAGCTTTTTCACCTTCTTCATCTCTGCTCTTGATCTGTCCTCAACTTTACTGACTCTTCTGTCATCTCCATTGTCCTGTAAACTCATCTTATGAACTGTATCTTATTCAACTTTTTCCATTTTAGAATTTTCATTTAATGTTTTTATAATTTCATTTATTTGTCGAGATGACCTATATATTCACTCATTAGGACAGTATTTTCTGCCAGTTCTCTAAACATATTTGAAATCGTTGCTTTTAAAGCTTAGTCTGCCAAATTCAATATCTAGGCCATTTAGGATTAGTTTCTGTTGACTTCTATTCCTGGACCAGAATAATATTTTCTTATTCTTTTATATATCTAATAATTGTTGTGGATATACTTATCTGGATTGGGTTTTCCTCTGCAGAATATTGATTTCTATTCTATTAGTCAATTTGACTACTGGCTGCTCAACCTTGAGCTAGTGTAGACTTGGTCTTTTATGTTTTTGGATGAATGCTAAGCCTCTCTATTTACTGTAAGACTGAACCTCCAGGGCTGGGGATTATTTAGCTCAGTGGTTCCGGCGCCTGCTTCGCAAGCGCAAGGTCCTGAGTTCGATCCCCAATACCAAAAAAACAAACAAACAAAAAAAACCAAGACTGAACTTCCAAACTACCACCTCTGCAATTTTCAACAGGATTTGATTCTAGGATTGGGGAGCGGGGGGGCTTACTCTACAGCAGTGGTTGACTAATTACAGCCACAACCTAAGTCTGGCCCTTTGCCTTTTTTGTAAGTAAATTTATGTTAACACACACCCACATATGTACATAGATGTATTATCTGTGGCTGCTTTTGCTGCACAATAACAGAATTGAACAATTATGACAGATACTGTATGGCTCACAATGACTAAAACAATTACTGGTTAATAATAGCAATTACTACTGCTTCTTCAGAGAAAAATTTACAAACCCTGCTAAGGTCCTTAACTCTAAGACACAGACTTTCTACACCTTGGCTGGCCGCTTAGGTTGTTAATAAGGTGTTAACAAGGACCTTTTACTGTGGCTGGGCTGAATCACCAGTGTCCCTGAGAACTGCCTGCCTTACAGATTCGCAATCCTGGAACAGCCACCATTAGGAAGCTTTCAGTGTGAAGATGTTTGCTCTACTCTAACCGAGGATTCTCTGAGTACAGCCAGACATTTCCAGCAGCTCTCTCCTCTCAGGTGCCCTGCTGTCATTCAGATATGGTTTGTCCCCTAAAGGAACATGCTGGAAGCCTGGTCCCCAGAACCAGAGGCCAAGGCAGTCAGATCACAAATTTAGTCTCAGCCTGGGCAACTTGGTGACTTACACGAGACCCTGACACAAAATAAAAAATAAAAAAGGGCTGGTGATGTAACTCAGTGTGAGGGCTCTGGGTTCAATTCCAGTTGAAAAATAAAAAAGAGGATCCCAGTGGAACACAGGTCATAGGGGCTCCACACTCATGAATGGATTAATGTCATCTCACAAAAGCAAGCTGTTATAAAGTCAGGGTACCCCACGGTTTGACCCCTGTGCACATCGCTGGTTCCCTTTTGCTTTTCTGCCATGTTGCAATGCAGCCTGGGGTCCCTCACCAGGACACCAATGAACTCCATGCTATTTGGACACTCTGGCCACCAGCATTATGAGTCAAACTTCTTCTTTATACATCACCTCGAATGAGGTATTTTGCTACACCAATACTGAACAGAATAAGACAGGCCCTATCCCGTAGATTCCAGCTGCTTCAGTTGCCCCAAGCCCTGATCTCTACTTCCTCGGCTCAGTAGGACTGCTGTGCTCAGCTTAGACGGCAGCTGACTGCATCCGCAATCAGGAAACCCCCCTGGAAAAGAGCCAAGATGAGGCTGCTCAGCTCATCGCCTGGGTTTTCCTTCCCTCCAGCTGGAAATCTTGTGCTGCCTGTTGACCAATTGCTGAAAACAGTTGTCTCAACATGTTGTCACTCTGTGGTTGTTTACTGCAAAAGGTCAGTCTGGTACCCTTATAGGCACCCTTGGAAGTAAGTCCTCCCCTGAAATGGTCCTTTCTGACTTGTGTTCACTTTTTTTTTTTTTGGTACCGGGGATCGAACTTGGGTCCTTGTGCCTGTGACGCAGGCAGCGGAACCACTGAGCTAAATACCTGGCCCCTTGTGTTCACTTTTTAAAAATGAGACCAGTTTAGATAATTTAAATAAAGGTAATTTTACCCTGATGCCCTGGATATTAGTAGACATTTTGCAGAACTTTTATAAATCATGAGAATTAGTAGAATTTCATACAGCCAAATGGATTAATACTGTCCCCACAGTGTGGAGACAATGCTTTATTTTATTAGGTTAGCCACACTATATTATACAAAAACATTACTCCTGCCTGGTTAGTGATCCAAAGAAGTTGTTTGTATCTTTGGCCATCTTCCCCTTGGGCCTCTTTTTCGTATGTATTCAACTAGATGGTTTTTTTGAAAAGTTATATCTGCTTGTTAGATTTTAGTCTACTGGCAAACACTATTCAGCCATCTGTTTAGAGTTTATGCAGAAACATTTTAAACTAGATCCTGGTGACAATTCTAAACCCTCAAGTTAGAATTCAGTTTTGTTTCGTTTTCCCTGATAGCTCAAACATTAAAAGGTCAAAAGGAAAATTAGGCAGGAAGGGAAATGGGGAAAATAAGACCTTATGGATTCTATTTTTTAGAGGACATTTCATTAATTTATTGAGCACCTACTATATACTTAGAATTGTACACAGTACGGTAATATAAAAGCATAGCAAGCATGGTTTTATACTGAGACCTCTATCACAGTGGGCCATAGCAACCACAAAAGTTTAATCAGGAAACTGAAGTAACCATGCTGCTTTCTTCATAAGTTCTTAGAATAAACAGAAGACTGAAGGGCTACTATGACCTTATGAGAAAGACCCAAATCAGAGTGAGAACTTGGAACATGGCTTCTTTTCCCTCTCCTTCACATGCTTTTCCTTCATTAGAGAACAGAGTCCTCACTAACAGAACTGGAACCAAGTTCACCAGAGAATATACGCGCATGTGTACACACACACACACACAGACTTTCATTAGCAGGTATCTTGATGCTCCTAAAATAGAAATGGAGGGCCAGGGATTTAGTGCAGTGGTTCCACCACCTGCCCCCCAAGCCCAAGGACCGGAGTTCGATCCCCAGTACCAAAAAAAAAAAATAGAATTGGAGTTGAGTGACCCTTGTTGTTTGCTCTTTGTCTTTCAATTATTTTTCTTTCAATCTTTTACTTAAATGTATTATTCTTTAAAATACAAATTTAAAAGGGAGACTGATCATTCTTTTGATTTCTAATGGAAAACGGGGAGTAAATATCTCAGCCTCAAATGAAACAAATGAAAAAGAAGTGCAATAGGAACGGATGCGATATTTCAGTACTAGTCAGCATCTATGGAGGATCCTCCATAAACTCACCCTTGCCCCCTTTCAATCACATATGCCACAGTCCTTTACCTATCAGTGTTAGTCTCCATTTTTTTATTTTATTTTTTTAAATTCATTAAGTTTACTGGTACATTTTAGGTATCAAAATGTATAATAGAGAAAGTGTTATTCTTTTTCTAAATTCACAATATTTTTATGTATGAGTGTGCTTGTGCATATATACATAATCATATACATATATAAGTGCATCTCAGGGTTATAATTACAATATATTATATTGTGTGATTTTTCTTCAAAATAATCCTTCTGGTTGTACTATCCAACAATTTCATTACCCTACTACATGCACAGTCAAGATCAAAGACACACTTGGCTTTAAAAACACGTTAGACACTGCCTCTGGTCTTTGGTGCGTTTCTGAGGCAGTGACCTTGAATGACATCCCAGGTACCTGAACAGTATGTCACATCAGTGAGTGACTTGGATAGATGGTCAAGCTTTAAAGTCTGAGAACACTTTCTAGTCCCTTAATCCCTTAGAAGATACTATCTTAGTGCATCTTGGCAAATTCATCATGACTTATCTCAATTTTATATTTTTAAAATGAAGATACTAACATTTGCCCATAGGAAGGTAGGGAATTGGTGTGGATAATCTTCTCATATATATCTCAGGACCAGGAGTCTATCACTTATGGATGTTCCAATGTGAGACTCAGTTTCCTAGAAGTTTTTTGGGTCCCTGAGATGGCCATATTTCCGGGGCATTACCTTAAGGCTTTCCAAGAAGCTTGACAAAATATCACTACTACAGTTTATTGAAGTTAAAATGCCATAATTATAAAATACAGACATTAAATATACGTATATATATTCATACACATATTTCTAAAAATTGATGAAAGACAGTCTTGTTTTTATACCAAATGATTTTCAAAAATCACTAGTATATATTTCCAGAATGTAAAGAATTTCACAGATTATTTCAATTCACTTTTATCATAACCCTACGATACCAAAGTAGATATTTCCCTTCCTTGTTATACACATGGAACTGACTTAGAGATGTTACATGACCAGTTCAAGGCCGTAGAGCTAACAGGACAGAGGTGGGGCAGGGTTATGATCTTCTGACTTTAATTTCCGCTCTTTCTACTACAACATATTCTACCTTCAGAAAACAGATACAATAATATTAGCTGCATCCCCAACAGGCATTTCCTCTCACCATCCAGCATGGAGGATGAGTCATTATTGGTTTATGCTGATCACACTTCCTATTCCTGCTTTCCCAGCTTCCTTTGTACCTAGGAGTAGTAGACAATTTGGCTAATTAGACATAGATGAAGATATGGTGAGGAATATGGCACCAAGAAGTATTTTTCTATCTCTGGTTTGTTTAGTGAAGAAGACACACGTAACTCATAAGGCCCTAATCCCTACTTTCACTTTTTCCAAGTCTTGCCCATGGTCACAATAGTGGAAGCCCAATCGTATGAAGCTCAGCATGAGAAAACTGCAATCATTGACCCCGATGGCACTGAGCCACATGGCACCAGAACCTATAATTATTCATCTATTTCTTGCTATATGAAAAAAATATATCCTTTTGTCTAAGCAATTGCAATTACGCTTCCTGATCCATGCTGATGAATGCAACTCTAACCAAAAAATGGGAGAAATAAATTATGACAGGCAGATTTCTAAGATGATTCCACAATCTTCATACCCTAGTATTACTCCTGTGATTAGTGACTCGATATTACTGCATAACAAAATGGATTTAACAGATGTAATTATGGTTAGTACTTACTTGACCTTAAGAAGAGGAGATTATTTAGGTAAAGCTAACCTAATTAAGTGCCCTTTGAATAGGTACTACAATTCTACAACGACAAAAGAATTGAATTTTGTTCACAACAGGTATGAAACAAGTCAACTATAGCAAAGAAAATACTGCAAATAACTGAAGAAATAAGGTGAAGCGCCTAATAAGGGATCTTATGATACGTGGGGTGGGTAGGAAAAGACTTCTCTGAAGAGGTTACACTTAACAAGTCCCTCAAAGATAAGGAGAAGCCTGGGCCCGGGATTTAGCTTAGTGGTGCCGCCACCTGCCTTGAAAGCACAAGGTCCTGAGTTCGATCCCCGGTACAAAAAAGTAATAAAATAATAATAATAATAATAATAATGAGAAGCCAATGATGACTGGACAAAAAGGGAGGAGTAGGCCGAATCAGCCCACCGCAGACAGGCAGGTCTGCGGATGCCGTACCGAGATCGCGAGTCGCGCGGAACACGCCGAATCGGAACACGCCGAATCAGGCCACGCTGAATCAGGCCACGCCGAATCAGTCCACGCCGAATTAGTCCGCGCCGAACACGCCGAATCAGTCCACGCCGAATCAGTCCGCGCCGAACACGCCGAATCAGTCCGCGCCGAACACGCCGAATCAGTCCGCGCCCCAGCAGCAATCCACT
>NW_004624734.1:20554025-20639935 GCF_000247695.1 Heterocephalus glaber | reverse complement strand
TGAGAAATGGAAAAAATGGAAATAAAGTCTTTATAAATAGGGAAGGGTGGAGGGGGTGAAGGGAGGCCTAGGAATGGGGAAAAACATAAGAGCCAAGATGCATTATGTAAAGGTACAGTTCCCAATGAGAAATGTAATTGTGTTGTATACCTAAAATGTACCAATAAAAGAATTTTTTTTTAAAAAAAAGGGAGGGGTAATCCAAGTAGAGAGAATCAAAGACACAAAAAGTCTGAAATGCAAATCAAACAAGAAAAAACCTGAACTAGGAACAGAGTAGACAAGCAGGAGAGGGACATGAGATAAGGCTGTAAAGGTAATTTGTTTTAGAAATACAAAGTCTTGTGAGACAGATTAAGATGTTTAGGTTTTATTCTAAGCACAAAGAGAAGTCACTGAAGGATTTTAAAATTTGACTTGCTCTTTTAGAAGCTAGGTGAAGAAGCAGTTGGAAGGGAGATGCCTACTAGTGGAGAGAATAATTAGGTGGCTGTTGGAATAGTTGAGACAAAAGAGGATTGTGGCTTGAAATAATCTAAGTGCTCATCAATGGATGAATGGATAAACAAAATGTGGTATGTACATGCAATGGAACATTTCCAGGCTTAAAAGAGAAGGAAATTCTGATATACATGCTATAGCATGGATGAACCATGAGGATATTATACTTAAGTAAGCCAGTTTCAAAAGCACATGTGGTAGGTGATTTTCCACTTACAGTAGGTACCTAGAAGCTAGACCAGTTAAATTAACAGTGGTAGAAAGTAGAGCAGAGTTCATCAGGGGTTAGAGAGGAGGCAGGAGCAATGAGTAGTGCTTAATAGGTGGAGAACTTTTAGGGACAATGGCTGCACGTCTGTGTGAAAGTACTGTATGCCACTGAGCTGTGCTCTTAAAATGGTGAAGGTGGTAAGATTTAGGTTACATATATTGTAACACATCTTTAAAGGAAAATTTTAAAAACATTTTAAGTGATCATGCAAGCTGAAACCATACAAAGCAATTTTCATAATCAAAAGGGAAAAATGTTTGTTTCATGACCTCTGAAACTTTTTGTCAAGCTACTAAAAACTCTATTACAATTTAAAATAATAGAAGCACTAAAAATGAAGTTGTTTGTTTCTCTGTAAAGAAAAACAAGATAATGGTAGCCAGAATCCAGCTGTGGCAATGGAGATGAAGAGGATGCAATGCTACTTCAGACACAGTTTAGGGTGGTCCCTAAGGACTGCCTGATGAATGCTGTGAAGGAAAGGAGGGGGCCATCCTGGGATTCAGGTTGAGATCTGGGAAGGTGACAATGCCACCAGCTAGAGTTCAGGAGATGAGTTAGGATTTGGAAGTGAAATAAGCATTTCTTTCAAAAGATGATGCATTTGGGATGCTTATCAGACATTCAAGAGAGATGGCAACTAGGCACTTGGGACATTTGGGTTTGGAGCTCAGAGACAGAGATGCAAGTTAGGAAGTCTTTACTTTACAGAATGAATCAGAGTATCTAAGGAAAGGCTGTAGCAAAACAAGTGGTCAATGCTTTCACATGTTGGGAAGAGCATGGTCGCAGCCCTGTTAAGCTTCATCCAAGTTCTAGAACTCTGTGACTCCAAATGGAAGGAAAGATAAGGAAGCCCCAGGTGGCAGTGTGCTGTGCCCTGCTCTTCAATACAATGGCACACAGGAGTCAGAGGTCCCAGACCATTGGGCCACATTCTCCATGAGATTCCTTGAATCCAAGAATTGAGAAAAATGAAAGTACTGCTAAAGAACACAATAAATACAGGAGAAAATATTCTTGGTGATGACTCTTCCACGACAAGAGGAGCAGGTGCCAGGCATGTTATAACATTTCTTCAAACTACAGGCAATTTTAAAATTCTGAGTAATTATTAAATGACATAATGTGGGTGAGAATGCTTGGCAGACTGCAGTGCGTTATTTAAAAAGTAAGGTCTGAACATTGTTTTCTACCAATGGCAGATTGTGGATAGGAGCTTTGTCCCTGAAAACAAACCAGGTGCTTTGGAGACTTGCCTGGGGCCACCAGTCCTTTTCTGTGGCTGTGCAGGAAGCAGAGGCCCGGGGAAGGGAAGCTTTTATTAAGAATGATGCCCATGACCTGTCTGTCTCCCACCACTCTCAACCTGGACCCAAGTACTACTTAACACTTTGCTACACCATAGATGAGGTACATTATCTCCTTTGTTCTTTTTATCAACCACAGGAGGTAGGTAGGGAGGCTAAGTAACTTGCTCAAGTTTAGAGTGTAGTAAGTGATAGTGCTGGGTTCCCAATCAAAAATCTTTTTGACTTCTGGAGTTACTCACAGACAATTAATAGACTCATGCATTTAACCAACATGAATTAAGAGCCTTTAATGTACCAAATTCTGATGTTATAGTAGATGTTAGTGATGAAGAAATAAATAATACAGGCTCCAGAAAGACCAAGGGCCAATAGCTTCATACTATGAAAGACTTCAAATAATACACTGAAAAGACAGAAGATGAGCCTCCCAGAACTTTAAATTCCTGTTCCAATGCCAGACCACTCCACATAGAGTGTACAATGGATATCTTCTGTAACTCCTATAGTTACTTTCTGCCAACAAGATTACATTGTGGGTTTCTGTGTATGTGACTATACATTAATGGTTTTAATTTGGTTATATGGAAATATAAAACCAGAAAATAGTCCTTCAGAATTGGAAACCCAGTTTTGGATTTCAGTTTTTAATATATAAGAAACCTCCAAAAAACCAAGGAACATAGTCCTCTTCCCACTATCTCCAGGAGGCCTGAGCTTGAATTATAATGCAGGTTACAAAAGCAGATTTACCAGAGGTCTCCGTGCAGGTTGTGAGGAGGCCAGGGAGGGCCTCCTAGAAGACTTCCATATGTGACCTAGGTCTTAGGAAGGCACAGAGATCCTGACTCAGAGCACAAGCTCTTCAGCCAAGTCTCCCCATTATTGACTGCAGTCATGGAGAATGTCTCTTAAATTCTCTAAATCCGAGTTTCATTTGAAACTTAGGGATTCCTGTAAGATGAAAAATAATGTTGCACAGAAGACTCAGCATAATGAATAAGAAGTGTTAGATCAATGCAATCTATTAGCACTGCTAATACAGAATATGTAGGAGTTAGTTTGGTAAGGAAAGAGTAAAAACTTGATGATTTCATTTCTGTGGTGATAGCATTCGGGAAGTGAAAGTGGAAGGGAAAGAGAGACCTTAGAAATTTTGGGGGAAAAGGAAGTAATGGTGTGAGCTTCACCAGGAGACAGGAAGCAGCCAGGCCAGCCCAATGAGAGGCACAGGCTGGGCTGGAAATAAGCAGTGAGAGAAGACAGAGGGGTCAGGGCCACCATGTTGATCTCCGAGATGCCATTCAGCCAGTCACGATGTGAGCGATACCCACAGGGTATGTGCTTCACAGCTGTGCAGCCCCAGGGGCAACCTGCCTGGATGGTGCTGCCAGGGTCCCAGAACCGCTGGCAGTGCTGCTGCAGGCATCAGTCAAGGTGTACCATCGCTGGCATGTCCCTATCACCCATTTCGGTCAACAGGAAGCAGCAACGTGACCATAGGGATCACCAGCTTCTTTGGGGCAATAGGAATCATACGCAAAGAAATCCAGTTATGGGCTGGAGATTTAGCTCAGTGGTTTCACTGCCTGCTGTGCAAGTGCAAGGACCTGAGTTCGATCCCCAGTACCAAAAAAAACAACAACAACGAAATCCAGTTGTGACATAAGAGAGGAGTATCCTAATTTATCCATACTGCTGCAAGAACATGGAACCCTCCTTTTAGAAGCTTCCATCAACATTATATCAAGGATTAGAGAAAAACAGAGCCCTATCCATAACTCGCAAGCTTGGTGGCTGGCTGTACAATTAAGTAAGCCCACTGCAGACTTGTACTGAACATCACAGAGCTTTATTCCCCCAGGTAAATGACAGGGAAAAAACTCCCCAACCTTCCTTCATTTATAGAAAGGAAACTTTCCTCCTAGGTTGGAGTGCCACCCCACCCCCTTTCCCTGCCACTCAAGACTCCACAGCACAGGACCTCACCAACACTGTGCCTCGGCACACAATCCAGAAGGCACGATCTGCACGATGCAATGCGCACCAGGGCCCCTCACCTGAGCACTGTCCAGAAATGCAGCGCCCGCAGCCACGCATGGCACACACCCTCCTCCCACACCTCTGCACATTAGGAAAATGGTGAATGTTCAGTAGAAAACCTTGACAGGACAAGAGAATGAAAGGAGAAGAAACACCGACAGAGAAATCCTTAGGTTGTTCTCCATTTAACAGAATAAAAGGAACAAGAGTGATAGGAGGCAGCCATGAAGTGTGGGTGAGTAGGAGAATGTTGGTCCCATCAGTAGCTGAACTGAGGGCAGAGAAGGTCCCAGCACATATCCTGAGGAAATTAGGAGTGGCCTGGTAAAGAATGCAGCTAATCAGAGCTGAAGGTGAGAAATGAGTTTTATCTGGGACATACTGAGATTCAAGGTCTGTGAAACAAAAAAGTCGTTAGAGAATATGTAGATTTGGCATCGAGAGAAAAATCAGAGGCAAAAAGTTATTTCAGTCATCCAAGAAAGATGATACAGAAAGCCAAGGAGAAAACAGGTTATCATTACAGGAAGTAAAGCCACAGGCAGAGGAAGCTGGCTGACTCTTGGAGCATGTCTACACAAGGGAGTAAGGCAGGAAAAGGAGAGGAGGAGTCCTCTAGTGACAGTCAGAGAGACAGAGAAAAACCAGAGGCTTCCAGGGTCATGGAGGCAAGAGAGAATTTTCCAGAAGAAAGTAGATTTTTCTAGTAAGTCCTACAGAAGGGCATAAAGGGACTCAGATGGTTGCTAGTGAGCCTTATGGAGGTTTGCTGGAGTGTTAGCTTGGAGAGGGGAGGACGACGCCCTTCTTTACAGTTCCTTACAATGCTCGGCACTGGTCACACAGAAGAAAAGCAACGAACATTTCAAAGTAAAGCACAACAGCTGCACTAGAAGCTCGAACTGCAAAGAGTTGATAATAAACCATGATTACCATTTAAAGTTTAACAACCCTTAACACGGCTTTGTAAAAGAAAGCAAAAAACACCACTGGTGGCCCAGGATTTACCTCAGTGGTTTCGCCGCCTGCTGCGCAAGTGCAAAGACCCGAGTTCAATCCCCAGTACCAAAAAAAAAAAAAAAAAAAACCCCTCTAGGGGATACATTATTAACCCTGATTACAAGCTTTCACGGAGGAAGCACTTTTTTATTTACCTGGCATATACTGAAATCCACATGAGTGTCAGGGCAACAGGCTATCTCCTGGGATCTTCTCAGATACAAACTCTCTGAATGACCACAAAAGAGCTGTGACTGGGGCCAGGGATATAGCTCAGTGGCACCACGCTTGCCTGGCAAGAGCAAGGTCCTGAGTTTGATCGCCAGTACTGGAAAAAAAGAGCTGTAAAACTTTTCTACAAATTGATTAATTTGAGGTTGATATAGACTTGTTTACAAAGGAAGCAGACTCAAAATATGTAGTGGGTGAACACTGCTTCCATGGAAGCTTTTATCCTGCCTTCCCACCTGTTCCAGCAAGATCCAAACTGGACCTATGATTTTCATTCCCTAGGAAGAAATCCCAGACGAAGAAGGTATCTCTTGCAGTCCCAATAAAACCCCTAAGGACTACAAAATCTCACTCTAAACTTTTTTTTACAGGGATTAACACTATCATTCTCAATCTGTGCTTTAAAAACCTGATGCTAATAACTACAGCTAATACCCTTTGAGTGCTGAGGGCTTTCTATGCGTTATCTAATCTTTACCACAACTCTGTGAATAAGACGCTATTACCACTATTTATTTTCCAGCTAAGGAAACCTAGGCTTGGACGTGCCAACTTTCTCAACATTACACAAACAGCTATGGGAAGAGCTAAAATGTAAACCCAGAATACGTTAAAGACCTCATAAAGATGCATTTTCATGATTGTCCTATTGGAACATGTAAAGTTACATAATATTTGATTTTTTAAAAAATTAGAAACACTGGGGTAGGGATTTAGCTCAGTGGTTCTGCCGCCTGCCTCACAAGCACAAGGTCCCGTATTTGATCTCCAGTACCAAAAAAAAAAAAAAAATTAGAAACATTTTTTAAAATAGGAAATCATGGAATAGATGGCCAGCCTACAGGGACCAGTTCACAGGTTCCAATGATGAACCCACCTGTCCAGTTCCCATCCCTAAATGAGTGGCCAACGCCACTCAGTGCAGCACAGCCAAGGAAGGACAAGGACGCAGGCTCGAAGCCTGGGCCTAAGCCCCTGGATCTGTGCTCTGGACCTCCTGGGCTGTGGGTCTCCTGCTCCCTGCATGGGCCTGTGTTTCTCTAGGGAAATGATGCTACGCTGAATGTACCTTAGGCTGGATTCCCTGGACAATAGAGCCCAGGGCCAAGCTTCTATGCCAAAATGTGATAGCAATGCCAGGGAAGCCAGAGTGAAGGAAGGAGAGAAGTGAGACTGGGAAAACAAATACAAGCTGAGTGTGGGGGGCTGGCCACAGCTTCACAAGAATCATAGCTTGTTACTTGGTCAGCTCAGGGACTCCTTTGTCCCCAAACCTTCCACGGGCTGGGTGGTGCTAGGACAGGCAATGTATCTGGCAGCTTCAGCGTGATTCTGTTCCTCTGTGGTCAGAGTTCACCCCGTAACGACCCAGTTTCCTCATATGTTTGGATCTTTCTCCTAGCACCTGCAGCAGCAGATGGGGAAGCAAGATTCCACATCCTTCAGTGTGGTACTTCGCCTGCACCCGAAAGTGGGGGCCAGAATCCCAGCATTAGTCTCAGATGGCTGAATGGTTCAGAACAGCAATACTGGTCACCATAGCAACCCAGAGACAGGTGGGGCTAAGAGGACTGGAGATGTGCTTAAGAAGCAGCCAATACAGGAAGCTCAATTCCAGATAGGAATACATACTGGTAGGCAATCTCATATCACAGTGTGATTAAAAACAAAAACACAATGCAGTGTGCTTAAAAACAATGACGAATGTTTAAGTTTCTAAAAAATTGATTATAGTACAAGACATTGCCATTAATCTCTTTCACAATACTACCCTCTCACTTCGAACACACCCCACCTTTTTTGCCATTTTCTGAAGCAGTTCTAGAAGTCTTCGGTTGTATCTGTACTTGCACTGTTGTGGCTGCTTCAGTGTCCCAAGTCAATTCCAAACATTTACCTTCTACGGTCATTCTGACTTAGGGAAAAGCCAGAAGTCACCAGGTGGTAGCTCTTGTGAGTAAGGTTAATGAGGATACACCATAATTTTTTATTTGACAGAAACTGCTGTAAATATCTTAAATCAATTCAGGACATTGAGGTAGCCACAGAAAGACTGATGAAAGAGAGGCCGGGGATTTAGCTCAGTGGTTTTTGCCGCCTGCTGCACAAGCACAAGGACTCAAGTTCGATTCCTGGTACCAAAAAAAAAAAAGACTGATGAAAGAGAACTTCCAGAACTGCTTCAGAAAGTGAGGGGGAACAAAATGTGTTTGAAGTGAAGGGGAATACTTTTAGAAGAATTAATGGCAATTTGTTTTTTACTGTAATAATTTTTTAAAGAAATATTTAAACACTCATCACATTTTTAAAATCTTACCTCAGCACACAAAAGATAGAGGGGATGGCCGAATGACATTGTCAGAGACCACTGCAGGGACAGAGAACAATCTAACTCCTATGCCCTTAATCCATTACCCATTAAAACCATGATGGGGGGGGGGGGGGGGTCCAGGCATCACCTATGTAAAAGTAGTTTTTGCTAAATTAAAAAGAAGTAGTGATTCTTCATTTGGACCTACAGATATCCAATAGAAGGCTGGCCTTCATTTTGTTTCCTTTGTGACTTAAAATTTTGGGTCAAACCTCTCTGAGCTCTGCATATAGATATGTAATCTGTCTAAAACAAGGTGGGTTGGCTCTGAGTCTACATAATCTCATCCCCCTTCAAGATTGCGGACACCAACAAAAGGGATTTACAGGAACATTCAACTATACCCAGAAATCTGTTATCACCCTAAACTGAAGCTCACCTTAAAGATGAATAGAAATTAGTGGGTGGGGGACCGAGCACTGGTGGAAAACAGGAGCACTCCCAACTCACAGTATGGCATCAACCAGAACAAAGCGTGACAATACAGTACATTACGGTCAGTTGGAGGGGATCATTTGTACTCAGGATGTTTCAGTGATCACAATAACATGCAAAGCCAGTTTGCTGCTCCCAAATATGTGCAACAGACACCTCTGACTCTTACATCCATCCCTGACCTCAGCTGCCTGACCCCATAGTTAAACATCACCCAGTCCTGACGCTCACCCCTGGGCTATCAGAGATGGGGTGGGATCTGGAAATAAGAGTAAGACCCAGTGTGAGGGGCAGCTGGGGCTCAGAAATGAGGCTGGACAAGAGAGATTATGTAAAGGTGTAAATTTCCAATGATGAATGTCATTATATTGTATACCTAAAATGTACCAATAAAATCATGTTAAAAAAAAGAAAAAGAAAAAAGAAATGAGGTTGGAGTTCTTGGAGGCCCTGAGACTCGGGGTTAATTTTAGGAATGGAGGATTGGGCAGGGATGTGGTGATGCACAAAGATAGCTTGAAGATGTCTGTTTTATATACAGGGCTTGGAAATTTAAAGTGTGACCATTTTTTTTATTAGGCCCCCACTCAAAACCCCTCCACTAAAATGTAATATGCCCATACAAAGACTTGGAGATAAATGAAAGCATGTTGTTATCTGATTGACAATTAATTCAGCTTGATGAAGCAATATGCCAAGAGAGTATAAGACAGGAGACTAAAAGACTAGAAGGAGTCAGTCAGTTAGAGCCTTGGAGACCAGGCCAAGACTACTGGGTTTTCCCATAAAGGCAAAGGAAATCAAGTAACAATGTAAGTAGGGGTAAAAAATATGACTCAGTTTGAATTCTAGAGAGATGATTCTGGAAGCAATGAGGAAGATAGACAGAAAGGTGGGAAGAGGAGCTAGAAATTACAGTGATCAGACACTGCAAGACTAGGCGCAGAGAAGAAGGATGTCTGTACAGCCATTTAGGATGTAACATCAGTAAGACATGGGGATAAAGTGTTTGGGGCTCATTTAGATTCAAGAAGTAGTTATGTGATAGGCATATGAAAAAGACTCTTAGAAGACTAGACCAATTTCTGTGTTGTTCACCAAGACGAAGACTTTAGAGAGAAAAATGGTCAAGGGATGATAGGGATATGATGAACTCAGGGTTAGACTCGATGAGTTTGATGGGCCTGTAAGACAACCAGGGAGGTGTCTGTAGGGCCTGTTCAACAGGCAGCTCCAGAGCTCAGAAGAAGAGCTGACTGCTGCTGAAGCAGACTGAGAGATGAGTGATGGAAGGAGGGAATCTGGATGAGGTGACTCAGAGAGAATAACATGAGGAGAAATAAGAACTAAGGTTGGGAACGTAGGGAAGATGAAGGTTTACGTGTTGGGCCTAGGATAGTGGCCATTTAGGAGTCCATTATAAATGTCTTCTCTTGTCACCCTCATGGAGGCTTGGGTCAGATTCAACTTCCCACTGCATGGAAAACCAAGCTGCTTCTCTTAGAAACCAGGGGAAGATCAAGTAAAAGAGGTATTTGTGTTCACTCCAACTAGCACAATGTTTAGGTAATACAGAGTTAAAGGAGATTTGTGTGGGTTCAAGAACAACAGAGAGAGGAGCAAGCAGGAGGCATAAAGAAGGACAGAACTACAGGGGCTACAGATTTCTGGATTTCCACCTCTCCGGCACTGGAAGAAGTGAAACCTTCTCACCCTTCTACAGGATGGGCATCAATGAGTACACCTAAGTGTTTCACACACCTGTGCCTGTATTTCCACTATATGCATGTTTGCCATCAGGAAGAGTTCCCTGGTTAGGGCCAAGGCCAAGATGCACAACTCAAACTTGAAGACCTCTTCCTAGAGCCGGCTCATAACCTTTTTAAAAAAGTACTGACTCTCTGAATCTCTCTGAGTGATAATTTAAGTCAGAGACTCTTGTCTCTGGAAAGACACACATACATGCAACATTATTTGTTTGTGCTTCACTGACAGTCTTTCCAAGGTCCATCCATGAATCCCCTAGGGATTTCTGGACTCCCTGCCTAAAGCTCCCACCCCAGAACAACTTATCTAGCACAAGTCACTTTCTAGCCTTGAGAAACAAAACAAAATAATTTGAGAGGAGCATAAAAGGAAGTCAGACACTATGGCTTCTACTGACCATGAACTGATAATTCCTTATTTCCGCTTTCAGTAATATAGTGCATAGCTCCTTCCTTTTTCTGAGAATCCATCCCTTCCCTCCTCTCCCAGAAAACCAGACACACAGGCTGCACAGGGGGCCCCGGGGGCTGACTGTTATGTTATCCTGGCGAACCAGACCTCTCACAAACAAGACCCATCCCACGTTCACATTTGCGGACTGATGGCAGGGACATGTGGGTATTTCCAACTACCAGGGACAGACACGATGAACTGGGACACACTGGGTGGGCTTGGCACAGCATGAGAGCTGAATGAGATTTGTGGACTGAGGGCTAGCTCTGCCTTGGCAGAGCAGGGTCTAGGGTTTTGATATGTGAAATGCATTATTAACATCCCACCCTTCTGTATAAACTGTAAATTTAGAGAGCAGACATGTTAGGAAGTGTCACAACTTACAGGACAAAAGAATTTTCACAATTGAGTGTCTTTAAATGGTGATGACCCAAGCATTCCCACACTTGTAGTTTCTTTCTTTTCTTTTGCTTTTCTAATTTCTATGTTTTTATTATAAAAAGAAGGCACTCAGTAAAAAATCTGGAAAATGTAAAAAAGCCTAGCCACTGGTATAATTCTAAAATGATACGATTTATAAACTCTCCATCTGCATCCACTTCAACTTCCCAGGGACACTTCTACTGTTTTAGGGTAAAATGCTCCTCACGGAGAAGGGGAGGCTGACGCCACAGGCAAATGGGACAAGATCCTCTGACCTTGTCACTTCATGAGCTTGCACCTCAGTGGCTAAAAATGATTACATCTATTGTTTTTTTCCAAATTGATGGAAATTTCCCACCATTTAATGCCTATTCTCTCTACTTCCTCAACCTGAAAGACCAGAAGGAAAAATTTAATCACTGGTGGAAGCTCTTTCTTATTAATTTTTCTGCTTTGCTGTTTCTAATGTTTTTTTTTTTCTTTTCAGTCCTCACATCACTCACATCCATCTGGAAAAGTTTTCTCAAAAACTCTAGTAGGGATTTATAGAAACAAACCATGCCATTACATAGGTTTGGTCCAGCCACCACTAATAATAGTATTTCTTCTGGTAGACGTCTCACTGACAGTAACTCTTGCAAAACAGAAAAGCCACAAATTCAAAGCATATAAACCATAAATGCAAACACAGCAAACATGCTAGAAAATGAAGAGACAAGACTTCAGAATGTGATTCTCCATATCTGAGGATTCTTACTTATCCTAGAGCATGAGGCATCTTAAAAAACAGACTTAGAATAATACTACTTGGTGAATGAAATAAAGTGATTTAGTTGTACCTTCCAACCAACCATGAAACTCCAATTTGAAGCAGTAGGGAAGATCAGTTACTATTTTAGAAGAGAGTGAGCACCTTACCTGGCTCAGAATGATAAAAAGAAAGGGTGCAGTTAGTCTGCATCAAAATAGTCATGGCCAGAGGCAATCCACTTTTTGTTTCAGCTTTCAGACCTCTGGCTGCTGGTACATCTGTGATTCAGGTAGCAATTCTCACATATGCAGGACAGACTTCATCTTTGGATGTCATTTTTCAATTACAGAGGAAACATCCATAACTCATATGTGTTTAGAATTTATTGCAATATCTCCCTGACCTCCTTTTATTTTTAATAAAAAGAAGGAAAATTATAGCAGTATGAGTAAAATTAAAATATGGTTTTCAGTTCAGAAAAAATTCAAAGAGCTTTAAACATGTGTGAGCTATCACTGTTCCTCATTTCTAACATGCTGGCACGCACATGAGAACTATACAGTGATAAAGAGAAGAATAGGTTCCTAGTATTGGTGCAGCGTTTATAGATTTCTCAAACCTATGAAACAGGCTTTTCTTGCTATTAGCTCTCATTTCACAGATAAGGAAACTGAGTCCCAGAGACTAAATATCTTGCCCAAGAGTACAAAGCCAGCAGAATATCAAACAGTAGCTGATATGGGTCTATGTACTTTAAGTCCATATACTTAACCACAGCATTATAGAGCTCAAATGATAAAAACTACCCAAAGGAAATGCCAATATCCAAGAGGTCCACACCTCATTTTACACTGGCAAAGGGAGGAAAGAACAAATGAGAAAACTAGAGCCAGCTGGACTTTTCCAGTGGAGCTTGATTGCCCCTGGTTCAGTCCTGGGCCCCCTTCCACAATGACTGCATCCTTTCACTGCTTTAGGTCCTGCCCATAAGCTTGGGACCCCCACAAAATGCTCCCAGCCTTGAATTCTCACCTGACTCTACATGGTGCCCATCTTACATCAATGTTAAACAGGTCTCTCAAATTTGACATGTCCAAGCTATGCTCTCTTCCCCAAAACTACTGCAGGAGAAGCTTTCCCCACTCAAGATGGCAGCTCTGCCTAGTAGCCCTGGCCCAAAACATCAAGTCATCCATCCTTGTAGCCCCTTTCCCTCTTACACTTTTCTCTCAGGTTCATTTTACAAAAAGGCCGTTTACAAACATATGTCTCATACGATTCTTTGAAGTGCCTAGTTCCCCTAGGCCACTCACCACGATTCCACTCGCACACACATCCGGAGCACCCTCACTGACCCAGTTACACCGGCGTCATCCATCCTGGCTTTGTCTACTGTGCACAGTGATATTCACCTTCCACTTTATTTTTCTGTGCTAGTTGATAAACTCTACTGGAATACTTCCTGGATCTCAAGTCACCTTCCACTTTATTTTTCTGTGCTAGTTGATAAACAGTATTGGAATACTTCCTTGATCTTAAGGTGCTTTATAACTCATTTAGTTAAATAACTCATGTAATTCTTATAACAAGCCTATGCAATAATTCTACTATTGTCCTGTTTATAGAAATAAGGAAATGGATGCATGGAGAAGTTAAATAACTTACCCAAGACCTCACGATTCAAACCTGGACCGTCTGACTCTCAAATCTGTGCTGTCAACCACTTCACTATGCTCTATCCATAAGACATACCTTTTTTCCTATTAAGCTTTTTTTTCTTTTCCCTGAAGTAGAGACATAACCCTAAAGGAACAAACACTCTTATCCAGCTTCCTATAGCCAGGACGAAGTTCTGCAAGTGCCTGCCCGACTAGGTTCCTCTTCACAGGAAAACTGTAATGGAATGATCAGAGGCCAAGCCATGGGTCCCATGAGCACTGTACCGTGAGCCTCCAAGTCCTCCAGGCCTGAGAGTGATGTGAAAGCAGGCAGCTCTGACTCCTTTGTACTGCATCCCCAAGACCTTGTCAGGGATCAGGAACTTAAAAGCGATCAAGAGCAGAGCACGTGAGTTCCAGGCCCCAAGTGTGATGGACAGCACAGCTGGAGAAGTTAGCAAACACAGGGCTTGGCCGGTGCTGCAGACAGGACCCCCTGCCCATGCCAGTTAGGTTGATGAGTGACTGAGAGACATGCTGTAATCGATCCCCACTCCACTGCTAACCCCCTTCTTAGAGGTTACTTTATAAAAAAATATTAAGGAAGAGGAGATAGAAGTGTAAGTGTGCTTCAGCAGCTCTGCTGATAGCGTGCACTGTGAAGGGACATGCAAAGCTAAGGGCAGCTTATCTCCTATCGGGGTCTAAAGATGTGGAAAGAGCGAACAGACAGCCCTCATTAACTCTTTAGAGCACTTTTCCTTTTGTCTCTAGACATCATAGCGACGAAGAGCATAGCTTCCAGATGTAGACATTAAAGGAGGTATATATTCAAAGGCCCGCTCCACCCCAGCCGCTGACAAACGACTTAAGCCCAGACTCTGTTTGCCTCATCTGTAAGATGAGATCCTCCTCCTCCTCCTCACCTTACATCACTGAGGTGCAAATACAGTGAGATCACATGCTGCACAGGACTTGGAATCTAGGAAAACTCAATGAATGACAGCGATTTATAGTGATTTCGATAATGTGAGTAACAGTTTTTCACACCTTTCAACTGTTCAGTCTGAAGTGGAGGAAAATGTAGAGACAGGGAATGATATGGAAAAGAAATTAACATTTATGTTTGGCAAGGGTAGAGGAACACACAAGTAAGCTGAAGTTTTGATAGCTCTGGTTTCAAATAGTTGACATTTGAACAATGTATAAGCTAATAAATTCATTCTCCATGGATCATCCTAGTCTTAGCCACTTACTTATGGTATTGTAACTGTTCTCTTTTAAAACTTAAGTTCTAAAAGATAGATAAACATACTCAGTTTCCAAAGCAAACAATGAAATAAAATCTGTTTTCATTTAAAGCATCTCCCTTTTTATTTATTAATTTTGGGGGAAGCAATTACCTAACTTCAAAAGGCAGGCAGTGGAGCAATCTTATCAAGCTTGTCAGGGTCTGGAGTCTCACTTCAAAGTTCAAGCAGATGGAAAGCAACTGATAGACCTGCTATACTGATTGGCATGTGGTATTAAAAATACTTAATGTCTTTTCATTCCAATTGTGTCTTTGTAGAGACCAACAGCACTAAAACACTACCTCTTTCAATGAGAACCAAGGTTAAGACTCAAAAAGTGTGTCATTATCTCACTGTCAGTTTACAGTTAGTGAGGATCTTTAGGGTTACGGTTCCTCCAGCTGGAGAAACCCTAATGAGATGACAGGCCCCTACATCCTTACTGTCACCATCCTTATGGAGATCTGTGAAGCAACTTCAACTAGACACCACCACATGTCAGGGGAGGTGGGCTCAGTTGATGTGGAAGTGCCAAGGCATTCCTACATGACTTTAAAAAGGGTTCTTGACCTTTCCAGATCATTTTGGAAGTGTACAGGGACCGATCACCTGCCAGCTTGACATAGTTTATGGTAGGATGAGATTATATTTATAAAGAGGTTTGACATCCTTAGCTCCAAAGTACTTTTCTATTAATAAAATGAACTTGTTAAGAAGATCATGGCAGGTGTGGTGGTGCATGCCTTAATCCCAGCAACCAGGAGGCTGAGGTAGGAGGGCTGCTCTAAGTCTGAGGGTAGCTGGAGCTACATATCAAGACTCTGTCTCAAAAAACAAACAAACAAAAACAAGAAGTTCAAATCAGAGTCCAGTGTTACTCACCTACTAATGAGTAGGGTTCATTTGTTAGGAGGTTATAAAGCTGTCAAGTGCAAGATCATTCAAATTAGATGGTCACATGCTGATCAAAAAGGGAAGACTTTAAGAAGTCATGTAGCTTAAACTTGTTTTCTTTCTTACTTGACTCTTTCATTCCAGGTACAACAATGGCAGTGAACTTCAAACAGCACTGATGACCGATGCAGACACAGTTTGCTTAGGGGCCCTCCCTACAAAACCAGTGCTTCCACTCAGAGAAATCCCACTACTACATACAGCCTAATGCAATTGCTCCTTCCTAGACCTTCCGGCACAGCACAGCCTCTATGACTCCTTGTCAGAATTCACACCATTTAGTATCCTCTTTCATTATTTGCCTGATATTGGTCTGGTTGTGTAATTCTTAATGAATTTGTATAAATATTACATAATTCCTCTCTCACAATGGAGGCCATGCCAAAAGACTAAACATTACACTTCTCTGAATTCTTCTCAACTCCCCTCAGAGTCCTGTACCCAGAAGCTGGCCAATGCCATTAACATGAGCCACCTTCCAAAGCTTTTACTGGGCCATTAACAATCAGGAGAACCTCTCCTTGGAACTAACCATCACAGCAACACTGCCCCTGCTTCCCTGGCTGAGGTCACCACAGGTAACAAGCCTAAGGTAGTACAGGGCCAGCTGAGGTGACAGAGGTGTAGTACACAATGAACGAAAAACTCAAGGAACCCTAGGTTTTCAATTCTGTCTATTATCTATGGAATTTTAATCAACTATTTTTGCCTCAGTTATTGCACTTTAGGAAGACAAAATTAACATGGTAAACCTACCTCATAAAAGTGCCATTATATAGAGAGTTCACCAAAAAAAATGTATACATACTTTAAGAAAACAAAAACTTGTATAACTATTTAATACTAAATTTACTGAGACACCATGAGATTAATACAAGTTACCTTTGGCCTCTACAATTACAAGAGATGCTCCAAGTGGTGACCATCAGCTTCCAGACATTTAATAGTATGATGAGCTGCTGCCTGGGTAACCCTGGTCATTGAGACTGCTGCACATGCATTTCCAATTTCTTCTCCAAGGACCGGCAGTTTCGTGGGTTTTCAGTGATATACAACATCCTCTAGGGTCCCCCATGCAAGGGTAATACCATCTGTTGAAATGTGTATACATTTTTTGGCAGACTGTGTGTGTGTGTATGTGTGTGTGTGTGTGTGCGTGTGTGTGTGTATGGATTTGTTCAATATATACATAAACAGAATATTATTTATTTACTGATTTTATGCCTACCTTTTAAAAATATCAACTGCTGGATAAATGGTATCCAATGGGGACAGTGACACTTTCTAATGTTTTAAATCCCTCCTGGCTAGTTTCTCTTCTGGTTTGCAATCTTAAGTCTAGAGTTTAGTTTCGTTACATCTTTTGAAACTTTAGGCTGAGTTTCTGGAAAGCTGAGATTGAGGGCACTGTTGTAGTCCCTTGCAGAAGTCACTAAGGGAAGGTGGTACTGAGGCCAATTCTGCAAGAGAAGAAACAGCTTACTTCTCAGAATTCCCTGGAAAGGAAAATAATGAGCCTCAGACCTCCTAGACAGAAGTTATGGTTCCAAGGTTTCTCATCCACCTCTGGAGGTACCCAGAATCCTGAGAAATTCTGTCTCAAAAGATACATTTTCAAAGTGTGACTTATCTGTCAATTCTCAACTAGAACAAAGGTCTTTTCAAACCTCACTTCATTTTATAGCTTGGGCTCATAATGCTGTTTCTTATTTTACACAAAATTAATATGCCTAGAGTTTCTAGAATTTTCTAGCCACACCCCAGTGATCTACTTGAGTGATCACCCCAGTGATCACCTTGAAACAGGTATTCTAACCAGCTGGCCAGCACTGGAAATGTTGACCCTGGAAGTATTTCAGACATTCTTGTGCCGTCGTTTTAGGCAGGAACTCCACTGCCTCATATGCCTCGCAGGTACAGTTCAAACTTTTGCATTTCCACAAGTGACAAAAATATAGTAAAAAAGAAAAAAAAGGTGTTGTATTTTATTTCCCATGTCATGTACACTCCAATGTATTTCCTCCTTCACAACCATTTTTAAAATGCTCTCTCACTGTAAGAGTGATGAGTCAGAGTTAGGGGAATTGTTGTGACTTGCTCCACCTCTTAGAATAAGCCAATCCTTCTAGGGTTGGTTGATCCCAGGTTCTCAAAGGGTTATTTATGTAGAAGGTTGGGAGGATGGTTGTAATTTGCATGACCACATGGTACAGATGTTTATTCATTAAGTTGACCTCAAGTGAAGTAATATTTTTGGTCTGACTACATTAAAATTCAGCCAAGTGTCCACCCAGTGGGCAAGCTCAGTTCCAGAAGAAATTACGACTGGAATGACAAGAAGTTTGAGGGACCAAGATTGGAATATGTGGCTAGGCCTTAGTGAAAGGTCTGGAGCCAGACTGAAGGGTGTGTTCTCAATGACTGGACGGGGAGGCTGTGCAGAATTACAAAGGGCGGGGACAAAGCAGCACTTGTTCCCCTCTCTGAATCTGAACTGTTTTCATTTCCTCACCATAAGAACTGCATCTACAATTTAATATAAAACCAAAGATGCAGTCACTTTACAGACCTGACTGCTCATGGGCAGTCCAGCCTTCAGCAAAGCTGCTACATGGAGAATGCTAGAACCTTCCAGTCTTTTTCCTCCATCTATGAGGCCCCTGCACTCAAGTCTTTCCCTCAACCTTCATTTCTCCCTTTTAGTTCTGCTGTTTTCAAAGTGCAATCTTTGGACCAGCAACCTCACTTGAAAACTGGTCAGATATACTAATACTCAGGCTCCACTCCAGACTGACTGATTTTCAGATTCTGGGATCAGGATGAAGCCAGCAATCTGTTTTCTCAAGTACTCAGATGATTCTGATACACACCATAGTTTAAGAATCATTTGCTTTAGATGATATTCCAAGATAATAAGATGAGAGAGCATGTGCATTTCAGTAGAGGACTTAGAAAGAAGACAACCCACTCAAGTGCCAAATGAATAATTTTCCAGTAGTGGATTTTCAAGTCAGGTATGTGAAAACCAGTGAGAGAGTCAAGGCCACTGTATTCGTTCACCTCAGCTATTTCAGTCTTCTCTCCACACTGCTATTAGGTTCTGACCCTCAAGCCCCAGTAGGCTGCTCCCTAGCCACAGAATAAAGTCCCAAGCTCCTGGCACATGACCCAAGGTCCTTCATTATCTGCCTCTGGGCCACTGCCCTGACCTTGTTTCCTTCTGTACCTTCCGACCTACCCAGCCATCTCTCAGTATCTGCAGGAAGTTTATTCTTCCCTATACCCCTGACATCAGGTTTGGCCATGTGATGACCTTGGTCAACAGCACAAGAGCTGAAGGGACAGATGGTATTTGCCAGCAGACTTTAAAAGTCATAGGCTTATTCCTCAAGTTCTCTTTTCCTTTGCCATAAATGAGATTAGCTTTGTCCCAGAAAGAGGCTGTTTCTTAAGCACAGTGGGACCCAGAATGAAGACGGATGAGGAGTCAAACTACATAGGACCTATCTCAGCATACAGTATCAGAGGTAAAGGCACCTGTGTTGCTATAAACCACTGAGGTTTGGGGGTTAGTTGTTGTTAGCCTAACCTGACAACGAAAACCCTTCTGACCATTCCTCTCTCCCTGGAATATCTTCTCTCCTCTGTTCTACCTTTCTTTCAAATCCCAACTTACTGCTGGCCACACAAGAGACTTCTTACCCTTTTGCACTCAGTTCAACCGTTACCCCTCAATCAGCTCTTTATCTTTCCCAAGTATGTCTGATCACGCTCACCTTTACAACCCTCTCTAGATGCTGCAGATCTGTAAGTATGTCCCCACTATGGTAGGTGTTAGGGGCTTCCCGTTCTTTAACATAACTGTATGAATCCTACTAAAATAACAAAAGCAAGCTGAGCTCTCATCTTACAGAGCAGGAGGCCTTGCTTTGGAGAGGAGAGCAGCTGGTCCAATTTTCCTGCCTCAATCAGAGTCACAGGTAGGGGTTTGGCTCTCAGAGTCTTCGCCCCATACCACAGGCCTCTCCCTCCTCAGCAGCAAGATGCTGCCCAATGGAGGCTGAGGACTCCTCTTCAACTGGAAGGACTGCTACCTTCCTGTGACCTTTACAAGATCTCCATTTGGAAGTGGGTTTCTGACCATCTGAAAAGATATTTTCTCCAAATGGACCTATTTATTCTTTCTTTAATTCACATTTTTATCAGTATATGTTTACAATATATAATAGCTACATTCATAATGGGGAATTGGCACATATCAACATACCTTGATCATTTCTGATCCCTTTGCCCCCCTCAGGTCCCCCTCCCCATCCCCAAAACATCTGCCTTTTAAATATTTATTTATTTATTTATTTATTTATTTATTTTGCACAGAACAGTGGACTCTGAGCCTTTGAATTCCCTCCTTTATTTTGAGACAGGGTCTCACTAAGTTGCTGTGATATTTAACTTTCTATGTCTGACTTATTTCACTTAACATAGGATGTGTTTATTCTGGAAAAGACACTGGAAACCCTAGGAGAACTGGGGCAGTTTGCAGTCTTTCCGGGGTCCCAGGCTGCAGGGGTAAGGTGACGAGATAGGTTGACATCACCCTAGAGGACCTGGGAAGGTCCTTACAGGTTATCGCAAGAGGAGGCAAGTGTAGCAGTGGGTTCAGACCCTAAGCAAATCTGCTCCGTGTGATATTTTAGGTTTTAAAAATATACATGGGGCCAAATGTTTATCTGACTCTTCAGATTAAACAACAAAAGGAAAATGACACGGTGGCAAAGGACTGAACTAGACCACCCAGGTCAGAAACAGAATTAAATGCTTAAAGGTAGCAACTGCAATTTTAAGTTTCTAGAAGTTTTGGCATTTTGTGGTGTGGATGACTTTTCTTTTTTTTTTCTTTCTATGTCTTGTAAACGTTCTTGTTTGTATAGAAACCTAAAAATATTCCACCACCCCAATTACCCATGCTAGTGAAAAATGAGCATTCAACAAAGTATCACCACATTCGCTTCACGTAACAGTCACACTAATTTTTCCAAGGGCTACAAAGCTTAGGTAGAATCCATTTCTCTCTCACCTTCCCAAAGGCTCAGGTTTTTTACCCTCCCCTCAAGCTATATCGCCTTTAAATGATATCATCAGTAGCATTAATAATAGCATTTCCCCCCTTCAAGTGTAGAAAGCTGTTCAGAGCTCCAAATGGTCGTTAGGCCAGTTTGGACACGTCTGGCTCGCTCTTTAAAAGCGACCGTGCACTTCATATAATAAATAATAAGACTCAGCTTTCACCCAGCTTGGCGCTGTGCTTGATGTCTTTCAGACACTGGCTCAACCAATCTTCGAGACAACAAGAGCAATCGTTATTGCCACTTCACAGATCGGAAGGCGGAGGCGAGGGAAACCGCAGAGGAGGGAGAGCCGAGGGTGCAGGCGGGAGCCAGGGGCGGCGGCACCAGACCACGGTTAATGATTCACTCGCAGCCTCAGGCAGCTCCTTTCAGCAGGGGATGCAGCAGAGCACACACACGCGCGCACACGCGCGCACACACACACACACACACACACACAGACGCAAGCACACGCTCTCGCTCCCAGTCTGGCCTCCAACTCTCTCCATCCCGGCGAGAGGCGGTGTCCCGCAAATTGCTTGGCAACGCGCTCAGGAAACTCGGTGCCCAGCGCGGTCCAGCCCGGCGCCCCCGGGCGCTGTCCAGCGGGCTCGGCGCCTGCAGGCCGGCGGGGGTCCCGTCCCGAGCCCCGGGGTTTCAGGCGGGAGTGGCGGGGTGCTGGAGAGGCCCCGTCCCCGGCGACACCTGTTGTCGCCTTCCTAGTCGGGCACACGAAGCCGCGCTGGGCGACCTGGACGCCGGGGGCCAGGAGCGCTGTGTCCCAGAGGGGCCGCAGGGGCCCCCAGCTCGCCCTCCCGGGCCTCCCGCCTCGTCCCTCGCGCCCCGGACGCCGGGCGGCCTCGCACGTGCAGCCCGGGCTCGGACCGGACCGCGACCGGCACCGGGACACGGACGGCGCTAGGACCCTGCTGCGGCGGCCCCCGCCCGCTCCACCTGCGCGGCGCCCTCTCCGCGTCCCCCACCCCCACGCGGCGCGGCGCCAGGCTCCGTTACCCGCGACGCCGTCCGCAGGGTCCCGGCCGTAGCTAGAGGGGCCTGGGGATCTGGCCCAGCCGCGCCGCCGTCGCCGCGCGCTCTCCGGTCCGCAGCGCCGCCGCCGGCTCCCGGCTCCGGACTCCAGGCTCGCTCCGCCCCCCGGCTCCGGGCGCCGCTCCCGCCGCTTCTGATTGGCCGCGCCGCCGCCCGAGCTGCACGCTGATTGGGCAGCTGGGGAGTGAGGCGGGGCCGGGCCAGGAGCGGCGGGGACCTGAGCCCCGACAGTTGCGCGCCACAGCCTGTGTCCCTACCGCACCCGGGGCTGGGGTGTCCTGTCCTCTGTCCCTTGCCCCCTTTGCGACTACGGGGACCCCCTCCTGCAGCACCGAGCGGAGCAGAAAGTGTCGTTTCGAGGAAAGCCGGAGTGGGGGAGGATGGGGATCCCCTTGGAGCTGGATGGGGACCCCGCGGGCTGGTGGCTGGGGACCTCCGAGGTGGCGGCACCATCGCGCCCAAGCCTCTCTTCCGCCAGTCTCCCGACTTCATTTTTACACTTTTCGCTATACAAGAGGCATAGGGCTGAGGGCAGTAGCTTGTGAGCAGAAGGCGCCAAACAGCGTGGATTCGGGGTGGAGGCCTCCCACACCCCGACGTGGTCACAAAGGGGAAGCGATTTGTCCAAGGTCCCAGTCATTCAACAACTATGCTACCTGGAGAAAAAGAGCACCATGATGAAGTCTTCATTTCCAGAGAACTAAATACCAAGCTAGGGAGATAAGGATAAATAATAATTGCTCATTTCAACCCACCTGCACTTAATTCTTTTTCTTTTTGAAA
The DNA here is from genome assembly GCF_000247695.1 of Heterocephalus glaber. Next base: position 20,617,535 of record NW_004624734.1, on the reverse strand, counting down.
CAGGATTTCACGACATTGCCCAGGATAGGCTCAAATTTATGTTTCTCCTGCCTCAGCCTTGTTATCTGTAGTTCACTAGAGCTTAGATTTATATTCATGGACAAACAGGCTCCTGCTATATTGAAAATGTGGACTGGGGCATGAGTTGAGCGTCTCCTGTTTAAAACATCAGGCATAACAGGACGACGTCTGAGGAGAGTGCTCTCATGGCAGTTCCTTTCCAAGCACCAGCAGCACACAGAGATTGTCAGCTCTTAGTTCTAGTTGCTCATTTTTCATAGCTGTGGCTTTTGCCAAAGCTGAAGCTCTGCTGGATTATCATACCTTCCCTTCAAAGACAGAGAACAAGGCTGACCCAAGGCAGAGAGCGAATTGGGTAAATCTTGGTTGCATCAAAGAAAGATGAGCCCAAGGATGAGAAGTGAAGGAAGGATGACAAGCGAAGGAAGGATGCCAAGAGAAAGGGGAATGTGCATCCCACCCAAGCACCCTACATTCTTCTTGATGGCCAGACCTTCTCCTGACTCATCTAGAAAATAATCTCAGTTCTGCCTTTCGCATCCCATTTCTTCTTCCATGACTCCTACACAGCACTCAAGTCCTGACTAAAATATCTGTCCCTCCATAAGGACTTTGCTAACTCTGACGGGCTGGAAGCAACAGCGTCTTCATGACCTGTTTACCTGACCATCTTCTCGACTAGAGGACTGAGCATTACTTAGCAATGGGTCCCCATGTCTGCCTCTAAAGTGAAACACAGTATGTGCTCAATAAACACAAGTTGACAGACTAGCATCACTGACAGGTTGACATGTGGCATTAGGGAGACCAGGGCCACACCTCTCTCATGGGACTCAGAAGGCCGTCTTCTAGGTCCAGGCTGGATGGACATTCATTGTGAGCCAGAGTTGTCATCCATTCAGTCAACCTTGAATAGGTAGTTCCAGGACATCCAGCACTCTCAGGAAAGAGAAAAAATGAGATTTATTTTTTAAGGCACTTGAGATGAGATGGTGCAACCGATTTAGAAAGTAGTTCGGCAGTTCCTCAAAAATTAAAATTACTGGCCAGGGATTTAGCGCAGTGGTTCCACTGCCTGCTGAGCAAGCGCAAGGACCAGAGTTCAATCCCTGGTACCAAAAACAAAAAACAAAAACAAAAAAATTAGAATTACCATATGACCCAGTAATTCCACACCTAGGTATATATCCAGAAAAACTGAAAACACATCCCCACACAAAAACTTATACATTAATATTCATAGCATCATTATTCATAACAGCTGAAAAGTAGAAAAACCCAAAAAAGCCCATCAGCAGATGATAAACAAAATGTAGTCTATCCATATAATGAAATATTATTCAGCTGTACAAACGAAGTACTGATACATGATACAAAGGATAAATCTTCAAAACATTATGCAAAGGAAAAGAAGCCAGAAACAAAAGGTCACATAATGTATAATTTCATTTCTATGAAATACCTAGAATAGATGAATCCATAGAGATAGAAAGCAGATTAGTGGTTTTCAAGGATTGGGAGGAGAAATGGGGGAAGGACTGTTAAGTGAAAATGAGGCTTCTTTTTGGGGTAATGCAAATATTCTGTAATTAGGGTTTATGGTTACATAACTTTGTGACTATACTAAAAATCACTGAATTGTAAAAACAAAAGTACACAGCAAATATTCTGAGAGTGTAGAAACTGTTAACAAGGGAAATGTTAATTAAATCTTAAGGTGTAGTAGCTAAAAGTAGAAAAGTGTGGAGGAACTTTTCTGAGCCTGTGAAAAGTAGATAAATATGATCCAGTTAACCCTCATACTCCTGTTTTTAGCAACTGGGGTGGGGGGTTATTCCCTTGGTCTGCATGGTCCAGTTGAACATCTTATGATGGTGGAAATGTTCTTTAGCTGAGCTATTCAGTATAGCAGCCACCGGGTGCATGCAGCCATTAGACACTTGAAATACACTTAGTTGCAACTTGCAACATCAAATTTTAAGTTGTACTTAAATTTGAATAGCCACATGTAGCTAATGGCTACCAACATGGTAGTATAGCTTTAGCTGGTTTAAGACTAGCACCATTTTAACTGGCAGTTTGGTTTGCTTGGTTTGTTTGTTTGTTTGAGACAGGGTCTTGCTATGTAGTTGAGGCTGGCCATGAACTCATAGCAATCCTCCTGCCTCAGCGTCCCAAGCGCTGGGATTACTACCATGTCTGGCTTAACTGGCAATTTGGAAAAATACAAAGGGACATAGGAGTGGGACAGTTTGTGTCCCACAGCTCCACTCAAACCTGTATCCATTAAAAGTTCTTCAGTAAGATCTCACTGCTTTTGTCTCTTTTCTGTGAACTCTTTTTTCTTTTCCAGTACTGATTGTGATTGAACCCAGGGCCTTCAGACTGAGTTACATCCCCAGCCTTTTTCTAATTTTTTATTTTGAGGCAGGGTCTTGCTAAATTGCTAAATTGCCCAGGCTTCGGTTGAACTTGTGAACCTCCTGCCTCGGCCTCCCCAGAGTGTTGGAATTACAGGCATGAGTCACGGTGCCCAGCCTCTCTGAACTCTTAATCAGTGTCTGTCTGAAATACAGATTTGGTTTTGTCTTTACCATAAAGCGTTTCCATTCCACCAATATGTATGGCCTTGTCACTTTGTGGAACGTGCCGGGAACAGGAAAGAGTATAGATCCTGTCTGCCAGTTCCAAAGGGTTGGCCCTGAGATCCAGAAAAAGAGCAAAAGAAATGACATCCGAGGATCTTGCTCCTCTCTCCATCCCTTAAACACCACCCTCCCCACCCAGCGTTCTTCTAAGTGGGAACTCTTGCTGTCAAGATGCTGAAGTGGTGTTGAAGAATCTTTATTTAGACTTCTTGTTTCTGTCCCCACCTTGGAACCTGCTTAACTCCCTCAATGGATCTTCTGGTTCGTGCTGCTCTTTCTCTTCTACGAACTTTCAATGAACTTGCAATCAGTTCTAGAGAGTGCAGTGACTAAGTGTTCTTCCATAGCATGGTATCCCCACACCAAGATTTGTTTGCTGTGTGAATATTTATGGATTTATGGAGCTAGGAATGTGTGCCAGAATGTTTCTAGGTGCTGTGGGTAAGAAAAATGAAAGAACTGGGCAGCTCAGAGCCCACTGTGGGGCACAAAGGACAGGTAGCACTGAGCAAGCTGGATGGTGCATTGTGATAGGAATTCATAAACACTATTAAGATTATTTTTTAAATCATTTAAAATTCAAAATCAGGGCCGGGGATTTAGCTCAGTGGTTTCACTGCCTGCTGTGCAAGCGCAAGGACTCAAGTTTGATCCCCGATACCAAAAACAAAAATAAATTAAATTAAATTAAAATCATTTTTCCTTGAAATCCCAATCAAGTATTTCAAGGGACTTGCATTTTAGTGTTCAAAAACAAAACCAAGAGCACAGAGCTATGCTCACTGTTTCTGAGTCTTTGCTTCTGCTATTCCTTTTGTCTGAAATTTCTCCTTTTTGGTTAATAAAATCAAGTGTTTTTTCCTCTCCCACTACCCCAGCAGCTAGCATTCCTTCTGTCACACTCCCGTCCCTCAAAATAAGACCCGACTCTCTTTTGACTTAACTGTGTGTTTCCTGACACCCTCAATGAGTGTTTCTTGAATAGAAAGGTGAGAAAGAAAAAGGGAAATAATTTTAAACACTTGTCATTTACAAAGCCAAACTGTAGCTCACGGTGGGCTGTGCTGACCCCTCTTGGAGGATGAAGGGATTGACATAGGAACGGAGAGCACAGGGGCTCCTCTGTACACAAAGAGGAACAAACACAAAAGGAGCAAATACTTTACCCTGAAAGGCCTGCAGTCCCGATGCCATGCTCTATGGGCTAAGGAGAGGATGTACAGTCTGGCCCAAAACGGACCTAGGGCAACTTCTGTGTGAATCCCAGTTCTGTCATTCCATAGTTGTTTAACCCTAGACCTAAACATCTCTGAGCCTGTTTATTTATTTTTTGCCTATAAAATGAACTCGAAGTGATTCTCCTGCCTCAGCCTCCGGGTGCTGGGATTACAGGTGTGGGCCACCCAAAAAGTACCATTATTGAGCCGGGCTTAGAGGTGCACAGAGGAGGATCACTACTAGTTCAAGACCAGCCTGGGCTGCATAGTGAGTGTAAGCTCAGCCTGAACTATACAGCAAGGCCCTGTCTCAGAAAAACAAAATAAATAAAAATACATAACTGAAAGGTACCATTATAGGAAGAAGCTACGATATCCTCAAGTGCGTGATGTCGCTTAGTGATGTCCACTGTTCACTGTGGACTGCAGGCTGCCTCCAGGAGGCTCTTCCAGCTCACAATCCACAGCTGAACAGCAAGCAGGATGCCCAGGAGGCAGGGATTTGGCAAGCCCTGCCCCAACCCCTTCTCCACTCCAGCTGGCACAGAGCTCCACATTCACAGCTTTCACCTCGATTACAAGAACCTACACCCTTTTATTGTTTCTCTTCCTAACGATGGAGCAATCACTTGGTTCCCACAGGAAAAACAGCTCTGCTGCAGAGTTCAGACTGAGCCATGGGCTTTCTGGTCCCCATGTCAGAGCCCCCAGGAAAGAAAAGCCATTTGACGTAGGCAGGATGGGGCTGAGCTGGACCAGAACGCTGGCCGACTGAGCAGGTTATGCCGCAAGACTGGAAACAGCAACAATAGCCAGCAAAGCAGGAGCTCTGATTTATTACGCGCTAGGGACCAGGTGTTCCACCAACCTTGCCACACTTAGTTTTCTTCAACCAGCCAGGACGAGCGCTCTAGGTCTACTTTGCATCAATGAGAGTGTGCACCTCAGGGAAGACAGGAACTTAGCCGGTTCTTCCCCCTTCCTGAGTCTTCTAGGAGCTGTGTCCCCATTCCCAAGCCCCCTGAGTACAGCTGCAGGGCTTCCAAATTCTGAAGTGCATCCACTCTCTTACAGAGGTTGTTGGACTGCAGATTCTGATTCCCTAAGGTTATGATCTCCAGGCCTGAGAGTCTGCATGTTCAAGTTTCCAGGCAATGTTGCTGGAACAGGAACTTTAGCTGCAAAGGTTAGATGCAAAGTCTCAACCCGGCCTGCACCTTTGAGTAACTGGGAGCTCTCTGAAGGCTGATGCTGGGCCAGTCCTGGAGTCTGACTTTCTTGGGCTGGGAGGGCAGCTCTGGCGCAGCATTTCCAAAGTTCTCGGGGTGAATGTGCAGCTGGGGCTGGGCCCTCGGGTTGTGGAGGGAGGCAGTGTCTGTGGGTTCCTGAGGGCATCTTGCTGTCCTGCTCTCCCCTTTCCCTGCTGCAGAGGACTCTGTGGCTGGGCTTCATGAAGGACGCCCTTGAACGAGGCCTCTCTAAGCAAACTCCCAGCCTGGAAGAGGCCTGAGCTGCCACCTGTTTCCTTGAAATAGTTTGCAGCTGTGCAGGGTGACCTCATCGTCGGCCCTGCTTCGGGCCAAGCAGCGATCTGGGAAGCCCTCTTCCTAGGTCAGGCTCCCATTGTGCAAAGGTGGAGGAGGGAAAAGGGCCCAGGGCCAGGCCAGCCCCATTCCGGTCTCCAGGGAAGGACCCTGCCCCACCATGGGCCCCCTGGAGGGGCCACCCCACCCCAGCGCTGCATGTCCCTGGCTGTGTGTGAAGCAGTTAGCAATGCCCCTATCTTTCTCCTCTGCTCACCCTCCTGGAACTCTTGGGGACCTGTGACATCACAAGAGTGCTCCCTGCTTCCTTAAAGTGATGTGCAGGCAAACACTGCTGTGAGTGAGTGAAAAGGGCAAGCCTGCCCCTTCCCCTTGCGCTTCCAAAGGCAGCCACCTCTCATGAAGTTGGATCCATCCTTCCAAACCTCTTTCTAGGAATAAATACATAATGTACTCCATACACGTAATTTGTTTAATAAACAAATGTGCATCATGGAAATTATTACTATCTTGAATAGCTTTCCAATGGAGTTACATATATTGATCAATTATTTTAGTATCTCTCAAACTTACTTGGAAATCAGAATCTCTCTCTCTCTCTCTCTCTCTGACAGGGTATCACTATGTAGTTCTGGCTGGTCAGGAACTCACTATAGCCCAGGCTGGCCTCAAACTCAAAGCGATCCTCCTGCCTCAGCCTCCCTAGTGTTAGGATTATTGGCATGTACCCAGCTCAGAATCTCTTAAGAGCGTTTTTGGGTTTTGTTTTGTTTTGGTACCGAGGATCGAACTCGGGTCCTTGTGCTTGCAGGGCAGGTGGTGGAATCACTGAGCTAAATCCCCGGCCCTTAAGAACGTTTTTTAAACATAGGGATTGACAGGTCTTACTGGAGACCTACTGAGTGACAATTTCTCAGGGACCAGCCTAGGAAGCCTTTTCATTTTGGTACTTTTCCTAAGTGTCTCAGATGATTCTTGGGGTAAAACGGCCTTTTCAATCATTACACATGTCCCATATATGGATGCACTATTTGTGTGTGTATGCACGTGTGTGTGTGCATATGTGTACGTGTTGCTGGGGATGGAACCCAGGGTGTTTGTATGTTAGGCAAGCACACTACTACTGAGCTACACCCCCAGCCTTGAATGACTATCATTTATCATCGAACTCTTAGGTTGTTTCCAGTTTTTTTCACCACGCTGTAAACCTACACCCTTGATACAGGTGCCTGCCTGTACGTTTCTGAAGGATGGGCCTGGTGAAGCCTAAGCACGCGCTACACTGAGCTCCACCCCCGGCTGTGGGTCGGAAAGTTAAAGCCAGTGGAGCCAAGGTAGCACTATCCACAGAAATACATTGTGAGTCGCATTTATCACTTGATGCTTTCCTCCGCCACATTACTTTTCATCATATATTTAATCTGTTATTTACCTAATCTGATCTCAAAAATATCAAAATAAAATCAAATAAAAATTATTCATTAAACTATCTGCTATGGTTTCAGTATTTTTAGCCCCCCCTTCATACGTTGGGACATAATCACTGGTGACAGTTGGTATTAGAAGGTGGGATTTGGGGCGGTGCCTGGGTCATGGGGTGCAGCCCTCATGAATAGGATTAGGACTCTTGGAAAAGAGCCCCAAGAGGGCCGCCCTCACCCTGTTTCCACATGAAGAGACAGACAAGTCACCATCTGTTAACCACCGCCTCGATCTGAACTTCTCAGCTTCCAGATCCGTGAGAAATAAATTTCTGTTGTTTCTAAGCCACTCAGTGTACTGTAGTTGGTTATAGCAGCTGGAATGGACCAAAACCATAGTCAACTCTTAGTTCTTACTGGTAGGAATCGTACACTCGGCCTGTGCCTCAGCTGGGTCCAGCCTGTATTTCTGGTGGCCTGGTGGGCCCAGTGATGCTTGTATTGGGCAGTGGAGCTCTAGATCTTACTTGGAGGGTATTTGTAGGAAACGACTGTGGAAAACACCTATGATGTGCTTGTCCAAACAGGTACTTAAATTTACTGCTGTTAACTGCTGGCTAATGCGCCGCTTCACTCGCCCTGTGCATTGCTGCCCTCTGTCCCTACCCCTTTCTCTGCAGTCGGGGTTCCCACCTCTGCCTGGCCAGCAGGAGGAGGGGGTGAGTTGGGGGTAGGGCCAGTGTGGGGAGGGGAGTTCCCACAAACACTGGGGCCAGGCAGGGAGGGTGAAGCAGCTTCTTTGGGAACCGTCCTAGAAAACTGAAGATACAGCATTAGGCAGCAGGGCACGGGCATTACTGGGACCACTACAGGAACTTGAGGTCCGTAACTGTCACCATTACTCAACACAGAAAAGGACTGGAACCAGTTCAGACTCCAGGGCCTGTGCTTCTCTTCAAGCCCATAGATGTCTCCAGACGGTTATTTAAAGTCTCTCGGGCAGGGAATTAGCTCAGTGGTTCCGTTGCCTGCCTCCCAAGCGCAAGGTCCCAAGTTCGATCCCCAGTATCAAAAAAAATAAAATAAAAGGCTCTCTACCAGGGAGAATCATCAACAGATTAAGGGAAACCATCTTCAAATTACAGTACTCCGAGTGGTGGGCTTAGACTTCTGGTTAAAAACGTGTGCACTTTGGATCCCCAGCACCAAAAAACAAACAAAAACACACGTGTGCACTGAGGCCCCCTCGTGGAAGTCTGGGTTATTGCAAGGGCTGGCAAATGCCCTTGGGGCATTTAATGAGCCTAGCTCATTAACGGAATATATAAAAACATAACTATTACTACGACAGTTTTTGAAATTAAAAAAGTGCCCTCATCAGAGAAAGTTGAGAATCCCTGCAAGTCTCTCACCTCATACTGTCAGAGGATAATCACGAAGAGGTTTTTATTGCAGGTTTAGCCTCAGCGTTGTTGTGTTTTTGCCGTGTACTCAGGTGTATTTGGCTGTATCTCAGATTCCAAGGTTACATGTGGGCGGGTTAGTGCATCTGTCTTCAGCCAGATTATCAGCTCCTCAAGGGAAAGACTTGATCCCCCTCATGTAAGGCTCTGGACATTCTGGGTTCGGAAATGAGTATCACTGATTAACTAAACAGAATGGTAGAAGAGCACAACATAAACCTGGCATTTGAAAGTCTATGGCTTGAACCTGCTCAGAGTTTCCTTCTCTTTCTTTGCGCTTCAGCCTCTAAATCTCTCCCCCCCCCACAAGCCCCCCGCACCGGATCACACGGTTTTAGACAGCTGTCAATCAAGTGCCCTGCCCTCCCCTGGGTGCGGGGCAGGCATAGAGATTTGAATTTTAAGCACCGATGAGAATCAGGGCTGTGTCTCCCTGAGCTAACAGAGCTGGCGAGATCATGAGCGCTGTCTGCAGACTGGGCATCTCTGTGTGATCTGAGACCTATGCCCCCACCCTAATGATACAGTGCATTTATTATATCCAGAACAAATTTAAAAGTTAGCATTGTACGTTTTTTACTAAAAGCCAACCCAATTTGGAAATTTAAACACGTTTCCTACAAGGATCAAAGAAAGGGAAGACTTCCAAATGCAAAGTGTACAAAAAGCTCTTTCTCTAGAAGATGAAACGACAACTAACAACTTTAGTCCTGCACTGCGTGATGTTACTGCGACCAGTGGACTGAACATACCTCTCTGGCCCCATAGGATTATACAGAGCACAAAACTCTCTGTTGTATAGCGATGCTGTAGCCTCTCACATTCGCATTTGTGGTGGTGCCAGGTAAACACACTACCAGTTGTGTAACAGCACACATATCAGTTCTGTAGAGTACCTAATGCCTGACAATAGGTGACTGTGTTACTGATTTGTGTATTTGCTATACGGAATTTTTATCATTATTTTAGTGTATCCTTTCTACCTATGGGGAAAAAATTTGCTGTAAAAGTCTGCCATATTGGGCCGGGGATTTAGCTCAGTGGTTTCGCTGCCTGCTGCGCAAGCGCAAGGACCCGAGTTCGAGGACCCGAGTTCGATCCCCGGTACCCCCCCCAAAAAAGTCTGCCATATTATACCAGCCGCAGCCTCTGGTTCTTTTCTTTCCCCCTACCCCTCTCCCTCCCTCTCCCCCTCTCCCTCCCTCTGCCCCTCTCCATCCTTTCCCTCCCCTCCCCTCCCCCTTCCCCTCCTCCTCCTCTTGGTTTGCAGTACTGGCATTAAACCCAGGGCCCTTCCCTGACCTACATTACCAACCCTTGTTTATTTTTTATTTGGAAACAAGGTATCACTTTTCCATGTCTTTTGATTGCATCCAAAGGCCCTGTTAGCGATCCCTGCCATCAGGTCTGGGTAAGTTCACTCTCTGAGTTTGCTCCACTACAAAATTGCTCAATGACACATTTCTTGGAACATAATCCAATCTTAAGTAACACATGACTATAATTTGATAAAAAAAATTGTCCTTTGAAAATTTTATACTATGATTTGTTAACCTCTAGGGGTTTGAGCACCAGCAAGAGCTATTAGGTGAGGACCTCATGAAGAAAGTAAAACGGATTTAAACCCACACCTGTTCAGGCCAGAAGACCAGATGTCTGGCCTCCTGTGCTGTAGCCACTCAGTTACTAACAGTGGCTGCACCAGATCCGCTCAAGGGATAGGTCCTCTACCCAGGAGAGCTCTTGGGCTAACTTTGGTGTGTTCTCCTTCAACCTCAGCCCCTCTCTACCCACCATGACCTGTCTTTCTCCGTAGCCCCATTTTCCTGTCCTGCCACAGCCCCACTGCCTCTGACACCCAGCGGGATGGCCACACCCCATTCTTCACCTACAGATAAACAACTTCAACCACAGAAAGGGGAAGGGTCCAGCCAATTGAGTGTGTAGAGCTCCTCCTCAGTTTAGGGTTTCGCATGTCTGGATAACAAGTCATTACAGGTAGGAATATATGGTGGAAAATTTTGGCTTCAAAATATTCACCAAGTCAGGCAATGACCTCTTTGTCTAAGGACAAAGTTCCTGTGGCAGGTGTGGAAAGTCGCTGTGTAAACCATAGTGTAATGATCAATATGCGGCTTTAGGGGAATTAACTGTGTGCTTGAGCAGAAATGACAGCGGGGAGTCAGGGAAATTCCATTTCCAAGCTCAGCGTCATGTTTTACTCCAGTTATGGAAAGGACGTGGAAAAACCTGAGGTGACAAAACCTTACTCTAAGGTGGTGGAACACTACTGATTTTGCTGTGGTAATGTTTGAAGAAGATGCACTAAAAAGGATGAATGCTAACTTTAAATTTATATTTTTAACACAACCCCATGGTTCAGAGTTCACAGTCAGAATCCTCTATCCCATGCCTGCCCCAGCCTTCCTTCTTCTAAGGACACCGAGTCACCCATTCCCTGTCTTATCTATTCCAAGGATAATTTAGGCAATGCAAATTCTCACAGAGGGCATCATTTTATAAACATGGTTCAGTTCAGGGTATTTCCTCCTCTTAATACATTTTGCAGAGCTCATCTTGGTGGTACAAAGGAGACTCCCTCCTCTTTGTGGCTACATAGTATCACATTCTTGCATGTATCAGTGGTCTATGCAATCAGTCCTTTGGATGAATATTTATTTCTAATCGCTTGCTTTTACAAATAGTGCTGCAATACGTTTGTACCATGCTCAGTGGGGGCCAGATTGACCTCCAAGGGGTGAAAATGAATTCTTGGCAGGGAGCAAAGAAATATTTTTCTATACAAAGCACAAGATGCACACCTAGTACGTAAACAGATATGCAGGATACTTGTGGTATTAAAATTTCCTGGGGAGGGGGCAGCAATTAGGGAAAAACATTTACAATGTTTGCTCAAGATGCTAGCAGCGAAGAAAGCTGAGAAACACTCCCTGAGCCCAAGCTCACTGAGTAGCACAGGACGGCTGACCGATCGGCTCCGGTCTGGCCTGCTGTGACACCTGAACTCTGCATGTGGGAGCACAGTGGGGAGGTGGTAGTGAGGAGAGATTGGAGTGACTGCTGGGGTTCTGCCAGGAATTGTCTAGGGCCAGCGTCGTCTGGTGTGAGGGGCAGACCACGAGGGAACGCCACTCTCTGAGGAGAGTTGGTGTCACCTTTTCCCTGCCTCACTCAGAACATGTTGAGTCATTACCATCATTTTCTCCTAGCTTGAGAGTTTCTAGATCTAAACAGATCCTCACACGTGTTCCCGCTCAGCAAGTCTACCCTTTTCTCCCCACCCACATGCTCCTTTGCCACTAGTAACAGTCGAGGACAACTCTGCGCCTGCCTTGTGTGGAATCACAATTCACTTTCTTTGAGAAAGAGGAGCCAAGGGGTACAGGCTGGTACAGAGTCACTCAAAAGTGATTTCAGGTTCTTCTCTTGTTGAGGGCTGCAGCACCATAGCCCAACCAGCGGGGCTAGACAGGGGCACACACGGGCTGTGTCTTTCAGGACCTGCCTCACACAGAGATGGAGACGAGAAAACCCTGTCCCCCACACCCCACTGCTTCCCTTCACAGTCCATCAGCTTTGTTTGCCTACTCCAGAGCCCGGGCCAGCCTTTGCCCAGCCTTCTGGGCTTGAGCCAGCTTCCTGCAATTTTCCCGGAGAGGACAGTTTCTGCTTATTGTGTTTGTCAGGAGCCAGCAGGTTGGGGGAGCTGATGCTCTTGGGCAGGAGAGGTGGGAGAAGCTCAGCAGCATGCAAACACCCCTGGGAGTACAGCCAGACGAAGAGAGCTTCGGCTGTGAGCTGCTCAGGGGAGTGCCTGGCGTGTGACTGAAAGGGCTATGTGGAGCGCTGGGCTGGGGCTCCTTACCACCCCAGCCCCCCTGGCTGCCAGATGCCCTCTTAAGAAAGTGAGCTCTGTGATCTCCCCAGTCCTCCTCTTCCTTATATTCCAAATAAATTTAGATAAATGTTTAACCAGGTCCAGCCCTAATCAGTGCTTCTACTTTTTAAGATATCCTTTCTCTGCTTGTTGGAACATTTAGATAGAAGTTCTCTGATGACACTCAAGTCCTGAAGTCATAAAGAAAAAGATTGAGGCATTTGCTTATATAACAACAAGAACAACAAAAAGTATGCATGACAAACACCATCAAAGTGAAAAAAGCAAATTCAAACTGAGAAATCACTGGCAGTTCATTTTCCAGCAAGAGGTTAATTTCCTGAAGACATAAAAGCTCACAGAAATCAATAAGGATCAATAGCCTAACGGGAAAAGCGAGCAACATGATTCCGTTTGCAGGAAAATAAATGCACATGACTCCTAGAACAGGAAAGATCATCAAGTCCACTAGCAAAAGAAATGCAAAGTAGTCAGGTGTCGTGGCCCACGCCTGTAAGCCCGGCCCTGGGAAGGTTGAGGGAGGAAGACAGCAAGTTTGAGTTCAACCTGGGCAATTTAATGACCTACCAAGAGACTCTGTCTCAAAATAAAAATGAAAAAAGGGATGGAGATGTTGTTTGTGCAGAGGCCCTAGGTTCAGCTCCCAGTACTGAAAACAAACAAATAGCACAACCACCAAGAGCATTTTGCAAATTCTTAAAAGTAAGATAAGGTCTCACTATGTAGTTCAGGCTGTCCTTGAACTCACTATGTAGGGCTCATTATGTAGCCCTGGCTGGCCTTACACTCACAGTGATCCTCCTGCCTCAGCCGCCCAAGTGCTGGGATCACAGGTGGGCACCACCACACCCAGGTGCAAATTCTTACAGGGAAACGGGAAAATGGGGTCTTTCTCTATGACAGAGATCCCTCTTCCCCCTGGGTGCCCATCTCTGAGTTACTTGGAGCTGGAAACTTCCTTTGACACTGTCCCACACCAGGTACCTGCTGCCTCTCTGCTCCTCTCTCTCCATCCACACTGGAAGATGGGAGACGGGAAGTCTGGGGAAGCCACCCATGGAGGCCGCATGGAGTGGGTGCAAAGCCCGGGGAGCTTTGTTTCTCCCGTCACCGCATCCCACAATGGGGTAGACAAGATGTCAGTTCACAGCTGTCCTCCGCTACTTCAGCATTTCCAGTCAAAACAAAAGAGCAAGAGAGGCGGCGTGGATGATACCAAATAGAGGCTGAGACGAAGCCTCCAGCAGTTACACTGATTTGGTTACGGGCACACACCCCTCAGATTTCATTTCTCCTCAGAAAAGACTTCTGGAAAAGCTCTGGAAGTTTTTCCCGCCTCAACTTTCTTTCAGATGTAGCCCTTTGGTTCCCTCAAGTGGAAAGCTTGGTAACTACAGCCACACTTTTTTAGAGGAGCCGGTCTGTATTTGTAGATTTTAATAAGCTCCAAAGTTAACACACACACAGAAACACACACATACGCGGAGTTTGGAGCATTTATACGAGAACCCAGTGCAGTTTATTGTTCAGCCCTGAGAGGAGCAATTCTGGCCGGTGTGAGGAGCCCGTGTACTCAGGTTCCATGATTCCACGCGCTGGCCTTGTTTTCACATAAACGCGTCAGGTCGAGGGAGGAGAACGGAATGAAGATGGCTGGGTATCTTCTCCAGGCACAAAATCTTAAGAATGGAGCGAGGCGCTTTCTGCAATGAGTAGATGTTGAGCACTCCTTAGTTTTCAGCTTTTAATAGGGCTAAAAACCAAAGCAAACCAGGTTTCACCCAGATTACCATGATCTGAGACTTGTGAGAACGCCTAAGCCAATCCCCCAGCTGCAGTCCTTGTAAGTTTTCCGTCAGGGCGGCCGCAGGACAGCATTCACCTGGGAAGTGAAGAAAGGTGGTGCTCGGAAGGCTGAGCCCTGAGTCTGCACGCCCGAACGCTCCCTTAGCCTCCAGCTCTGTGTCCGGCTCCTCCCACCCGGCCCAGGCCCTGGCCGTAGAAAGCCTGAGCAGGATTGCCACATCCCAGCTAGGAGGGCAGAGGTTGCCTTGGTTTCTTCTCAGCGGTGGTTTAGGTTCCAGCCTTTCCTGCTTTTCCATTTGCAAAGGGCTTTGTCACTTCAATAGGCCAAATTCGATGCAAAGCCCTTCTGCTCCTTCTTAGCGGCTCTGCCATTCTCCTTTGGGGTGCCAGTTCTCATGCCTGGGCCCTGCACCTGACACTCATTTTCCTCTCCATCCTCTATGCTATTTTCCCACAAGGGATTTCTACTGCTTGCTTGGGAAATGAGAGAAGCAGGCAGGAAGTTGGAGGAAATCTTGCTTGAAGTAGCTAACCCACACAATTTAAATCCTGCCTTTAGGCGGGGTCTCTCAACAGCTGACTCAGGGTCTTCACCGTCTCTTATAATGTTCTTTCTACTGGAAAGCCCATCTGCTAGTTCAGACAGTAATCAAATTAATTTGCACTGGGCACCGTGCCTGGCTCTGGGCACACACCGGTGACTAAGGCAGACTGATGCCTGCCCTCTCGAGATTTACCAACTGGGAGATGGAGATTAAACAAATGCTGTAATCTATGATAAAAGGGGCTGTAAAGGGAAAACACAGCGGTGGTGTGTGACAGATGGACTTGATTTCATGTGAGCACAGGAGGAGCGCCCCTGGCCAGCAGGCAGAGGAAGGACAGAGAGGCAGGGCAGAGCCAGGGGAGAGCAGCTCGGAGAACTGAGAACAGGTATGATTAACACTGCACACACACACAGGTGCCTCCATTAGCCCCCTTGGCCTTTTTCACTGGCTCAGCCATTTCAGGAAAAACGGAGATGGGAGACCTAATTCTAAATCTGTAGGCAGACTGGGTTGGTAGCAGTTACATTAAAAGCTCCTGGAGACTGAAAACGGGGAAACAGTCTTGGTCTTGAAAAGCTCCTAGAGGCCACTGTTTACCACATCTCTGGGGCTGGAGCTGATGTCTGACTGTCATCCTTGTTATCCCCTCGATTCATAGCACAAGTTATATACAGAGAAGTTATCCTGAAGCATGTCAAACATTGATGCTTTCTATAACTAATTTAAGGACTATCAAGGTTGTCGATGCCACAGAGGAAAATGAACCTGCGATGGCAGCAGTCTCATCTCCAAGATTCCCACCCTCCTCGCCTCCCATGCATCCCCCTCCAGGGTGGAGCCTGTTCTTCCACACCTCCACCCCTGGACTCTGGCTGGCCTCAGGAACCACTGAGCAGATGATGCAGTGGAAACAGTGTTTGAGATTTCCGAGGCCGGGTCCTAAGAAGGCTTGCAGCTCCATCTGAGCTCTTGTGAGGTTGGCTGGAGACGCTTTTGCTACCCCCAAACCTCCATGCATGGAGAAGGGGATCCAGCCAGTCCCCAGTGCTCTGGCCATCACACCCCTGATGCCAGGCATGGGAGTGCAGCAGCTGTCTTGGATATTCTGGCTCCAGCAGATGTCAGATGGTGTAGGTCCCAGCCATGGGGCTCCTGAAGCCTTTCAAGATAGCCCATCCCAACCTGGGCAAGGTGGAGCAGGAACCAGCCTGCAGGTGCTCCAGGTGTGTTTTGTCCTGAGCATCTCGGAGCAGTGCTAGGTGCCCGAAAACATTGCTTTAGCAGCACGTGCTCCAAACAGAATGGGGCGCCAGTGTGCACAAAGTCTACATGAAAGAGATGGCTATTGCTCTTTCCTGTACCCCATGGCACTTCGTTATGGCTCTATTATGAAACCTATCATGTTGCACTGAAGGTCCTGTATAGTACAGCATAGTATACAATTAAGAATGTGGGATTTATGGCCAAGACAGTCTTTTATTTGAATTCCACTTTTAAGACTAACACTAGCTGAGTGATCTTAAGAAAACTGCTTGGCCTCTCTGAAGAGGAATTTCCAGGGAGATAGATATTTTTTTTTTTTTTTGGTACAGGGATCGAACTCAGGTCCTTGCGCTTGTGCACCAGGCAGCGAAACCACTGAGCTAAATCCCTGGCCCCCAGACAGATATTTTTAAGAAAAAATATCTGAATTGGGGAACTATGAGTCAACTGTGTTATTAAGTAACTATGGGTTAACTAGGTAACTATGCTCTTTGTAGAATGTACCTGAGTAGCCATGACACCTTCTGTAATCTGTCACCAAAGGAGCATAATGGACTCAGAAAGTCCTGCCAGAACTCTTTGCTCTGCACCCCCCACCCCCACCCCCCCGCTGCTCTGCTTTGTGTAAACTCTGCTTGCTATATTCCCAGGGAAACGCCAATGGAATTAAGCCTCAGAGATGTAAAAAATGTCCAATAACCAACCAAAGGCTGCCAAATACTCTGCTTCTGCTTCTGCTTCTGTACCTCTTGCTTGCAACCCTATAAAACTGGCAGCCCGCCGACATTCTGGGCCTGATTTCTTTGGGGAAAGATCCCGGTCAGGTCTGCTGATGTAAATAAAGCTGTTTACTGCCTCTAAACCTCTGGGTGCAATCCATTTGCAGTTCCGGGATTCTGCAACATCTCTGAGTTTGCACCTTTATCTGTTAAGTGGGAGTGATCAGTGCCAACATCATGGAGTAAGATTAAACTCAGTAACACGTCATTTAGTGCCTGTCACACGTGTTCAGTCAATTGCAAAAATGGCTCTCAGAGGACAAAAGCCTCTTTAAATTCACTCTTTTGTGTCCTTTTCCCTCCAACTCTCTTTCAGTACTGGAGATTGAACTCAGGGGCTTTGCACTGTGCTATGTCCCCAGCCTTTAAAAATAATTTTTTTTTTGAGACTGGGTCTTGTTAAGTTGCTCAGATTGAGCTTGAATTTGTGACCTTCCTGCCTCGGCCTCCCAGAATGCTGGGATTATAGGCATGCACCAGCATGCCTGGCTCAAACCCATCTCAGCATTCATTCTACATTTCAGTACCTGGAACATAGAGCCTAGAGTATGATAAAGGCTAGTGAATGAAGGATAAATTATTATGTTATAAATGTTATGAACTTTAAGATTGACCTTTGAAACATACATGGCAATTTTGCTTATATTTTGAGGCAACCATTTTAGGAGACTGGAATGTGTTATTTCCACCTCAAAGCCCTATAGGAATCTGGTGTTGGTGAAAAAGTCACTTCAATTACTTCTGACATCCAAGACCTCCAGCAGTTGGGCAGGACTTTCCTGACCGTCCAGGGCAGGCCGTCTCCTGATGCTGTGGACACCATGTAGGGTAAGCGGCTTGCCCGCCCCCTGGCCACTCCCAGCAGAACCCTGTGGAACCCGCCTCCCGGCTCTCCTTGCATTTAGAGTTGCTCATTAATCCCTACAGAAAGGGTCAGGAAGGGCTGGGCATTTTTTTTTGGTACTGGGGATCGAACTCAGGACCTTGCACTTGCTCAGCAGGCGGTGAAACCACTGAGCTAAATCCCCAGCTCCAGGGATTTAGCTCAGTGGTGCCGCTGCCTGCCTGCCAAATGCAAGGTCCTGAGTTCGATCCCCAGTACCAAAAATAAAAAAAAGCGAGGGGGTCAGGAAACCCAGGAGGATGACGGGAGGAGCAGTTGGGAATGTCAAACCAGCTTCGGTATAGCTCACCCCTCCCTTAGGCATCCACCCCATTTGTCATGATGATTCACCCTAGAGGTGTGACACAGTTAAAAAGCCCCTTGATAATGGTAATACTTCTAATGGGATGCAATTTAATTTTCTATAATTAAGATTGGGTTAAGCTCAGCCAGGTGCAGTGGCTTGTGTCTATAACCCCAGCACTCAGGAAGCTGAGGCAGGAGAATCACAGAGAGCTCAAGGCCAGCCTAAATTACAAAGCGACAAAAAAAAATAAAAAATTGGTATCATTGCTGTTGATATTCTTTCCTCTATTTCAGTACTGTACAGGATAAATGTCCTGCCCTAATTTACTGTGCTGTTTGGTGACACCTAACACATCCTTCCTTGGTTAAACTAACCCGAGTACACAAAATATCAATTTGGTTGTGGAGGTGTGGTTACTTTGAAGTCTCAAAATGGGTGATGAAACACTGGTGCCATTTAAACAGACTTGTAAATCTTCAATTCCCTTTGGGAGGCGGGGAAGGCTGGTGTTCACATCTCTAGTGTAGACCGTTCTACTTACATTCCATATTTTAGGCAAAATAGAGATATAGGGAAATACGTCCTCGCTGAAGTAAATTTGCATTTCAGAAGATGCTACCAGCCAGAGAACACGGTCCACATAGTGTGTGAAAGAAAGTAACGACACACGTGCAGGCTGAAAAAACAAGACAATTTTATACAAAACCGTCCCTCCGCTCCCCCACTGGTGCGCACACACACGCACACGATCGAGATTCATCTCCATGTGTTTCAGATTCCATTGTTCAATTAATCATTTTCCTAAGAAAAGCATGCTACGGGCGAGGCTAGGCGGGGAGAGCGGGGAAACCCAGATGTGTAAATTCTGAAATCTACAGCTGTGTCATCGCGTCTTGAAATAAATGCTTGCAAGAATGGAGGTTTCTGTTCACATTTAAGTCTTGAATCATGCAAAACTGATGAGATCTTCGTTTTCGAAGAATCCTTCCTTAGGATACTTAAGTCTCCTAATATGTGCAAGACATGAGGAAGTATTCAGTCCTGAGAGTGAAAAGTCAGTGAAATCCTCTTGGACGGAAGCAAGCAGGCAAAAGAAACTGGATTGAAGAACAAATACTTACATGAATGTTCCACCGTCAGCGACCTGACCGACCACATTCTACCCAGTTTACAGGAGAGAAAACTATGTAGGTGTTCAGAAATGGCATTTAACTCACAATTCAGCTTTTAATCAGCCAGGCTAGGTCCTGTTTAAAAGAACTTAATCCAGAGAAAAATAACTTGGCCTTTAGGATAATCAGTTTTGCCCAAAATGTAACAACATTGTCAGTCTGAAAATTCTACCAGACTGATAGTATCCTGTTTCTCAGGATCCAATTGTAAGCTTATGTAGAAACCATAGCAGAAGTCACACAAGTATACAAGGTTCATGACATAGCAGTACTTCTTTTTGAGCTCTAAAGCTCATTTTGCTTTAAAGCATTAGAGCATTTGCTTTTGAGTATTTTGATTCTAAAGCCAATTTTATTTTTATTTGTGGTAAATATCCAGAAGGTAAAAACTTCCTTCTGCTTTTTTCATAGTTCCCATGACAGAGATTACTTCTAATTTTTTTTTTTTTGAGACAGGGTCTCACTGTATGGTTCAGGCTGCCCTTAAACTCACTATGGAGCCCAGGCTGGCCTCAAACTCCCGACAATCCTCCTGCCTCAGACTCCCAAGTGTTCCCCACCCCTAGGTACTTCTAGGCTTTTACTTACATGTAATTCAGATCTATGCAATGACAGTGAAAGTAAATTTCAAAACTGGTAAAACCAATCTGGACCAGGACCCTAAAGGAAGCAAAAGGAAAAGGGGCTGTTTCTCATCCAGAGACTGAGGACTTCCATTATTTTTGGTACCAGAGATCGAACTCAGGACCTTGCCCTTTTGCGGCAGCCTTGGTGCCACTGAGCTATATCCCCAGCCCTGGGACTTCATTTAAATGAGCTGTCAGAGGGGGCTTAGTGGTGAGCAGGCGTCACCTCCAACTCCAGGCTGAACTGTGGCTCTGATGCCCAACCTGCCCTCGGCGGTTATTGCAGCCTCAGCGGCCTGCTCTCTGAAGTAAGCACTGCCGCCTCACCTCCAGACTTTCGCTCACATCTCATGTCCCAGGCTGGAACATGTCCCTTCCGCTGCCTCTTTGAGTTGGCTGCTAGGAAGCTGAGGGCCAGATTGAAGCCCACTTCTAACTGGCATTGTTGCTGCTGCTGCTGGGGACTGAAGTCTGGTCCTCATACATGAGGCAAGAGCTTCCCACCGAGTGACATCCCCAGCCTCTAACTTGCATCTAAGGGCTCTTGGCTTAATATTTTCTTTCCCATTCCCCTTTATTTACATCATATTCTACACAGACTTTGTGTACAGTATGGTGTGTGTGTCTATGCAAGCCTTATTTAAGAACTCCCTGAGGGCCGGGGATTCAGCTCAGTGCTTCTGCCACCTGCCTCGAAAGTGCAAGGACCTGAGTTCGATCCCCAGTACCCTTCCCCCCAAAAAAACTCCCTGAAATAAGAGAAGGCCCGAATACACTGACTGCCTAAGATTGGGCTAAGTTACGGTGAACTGTGCTCTACTGTATCAAGGCTGCTCGGGGTCTAAGGTACCACAGTTGACATTTCTTAGCAAATCCGTCTTCTCCCTAGAGCAATGTTCAACTTTCAGAATTTGAATTTCAGGAGTTGCAAACAAAAGGTGGATTCGAACTGCTTGGAATGAATGTTTCCAGCTATTTCTGAATTTCCAAAAAATTAAAAAGTCGAGTCATTCAGGGTAAAAGAGGGGTGAGTGGGAAGGAGTATGGTTGTGGTACACTACACAACACAGATACCCAGAGGCGGAATCTTTATTTCACAAGGTTCAAGATACGGTACAAAACGAATCTGTACATCTCTCTATTAACAGGGTTTGTTTGTTTACACAATTATATTACACTTCGCCAGTCTGTATACTGCATTTCATTAAATACAAAATCAATTTACAAAAAGAATCTACCACGGTGTTCTTTCACAATGCCAGCTGATGGTCTTTGAAACTTCCTCTCCTACATATGTATAGTGGTTACTTTGCTCATAACAACTTTGTTTTTCTCAATGAAAGAGAAGTAGTGTTAGCCGGAGTGTCAATCGAAACAGTAAAAATGCGACACATGAAAGGGTGCCCTGAGCATAGACAGGGGCCCTTCCCATGTGTACAAAAATTGGATCTCTACTTCTGTAACAGGTCAATTTAGATACAAATCATTGTACTTGGGGTCATTTTAAATTTTCTTCAAATTTCAGCTGGAGAAATATAGTTTTTCAACGACAACACATTTAAAAGCCAGGTAGTGCCTCAGACAATATACCACTCAGACATTTAATATTTTCACTCCTATTTGAGCGATGACTGATGAGAACATGTGCATAAAAAGTGGTTTTCTTTTGTTCTAATTATTTCTTGCATATTTCTAGTCACAATATTGTGTAATATATATTAGGTTCACTTTAAAAACAAATACTGGAACAAATGTAGCCCTGTTCTTTTTGCCAGGTAAAGAAGCATCTTGTTTTGAAATGCACATGTGAAATGTTAGTCCAAACCTCTGTCAAGGAAGTTTTTGCAGATATAGTTAGACATTAGTGCAAGGCATGGTGGCACACGCCTGTAATCCTAGCTCTCTGAGAGGCTGAGGCAGGAGGATTGCAAGTTTGAGCCCAGCCTGGGCAACCTATTGAGACCCTGCCTCAAAATAGACATTAGTACACATGCTACACACATGAAGAATTGTGGTTTTCATTTAGAAGCCTGCATGCATACTTCCAGAACATTGGTTTGAAGAACAAACATGAGTCACAAGCGCAAGGACCCGAGTTCAATCCCCGGTACCAAAAGAAAAAAAGAAAGAACAGACATGAGGAGCAGAGAAGAGAAGGAAAAATAAAGCACAAAAAGCTGTGTATGTGTGTGTGCATTTCCTGGAGGCTTTTTAATTTAATCCATCATCAGATCATCACCAGATTGCTGGCAGAAGTTTCTAAGCTTTTCCAATGGCACAGAGACAAACAGTTTGGTGCTAACACTCTCAGGAATTACCCTTATATGCAGAAGAGCAATGTGTCCTCCAGAATGTCAACATTTTAATAGTTCATAATCTAATTTAAATGCCAAATAGTCAACTGTGGATAAAAACCACCTGTGATTTACCTCCAAAAATAAGACAAGCCTAACCTTGAAAATAGAAACAAAAACTTCAAGCACAAAAAGAAAAACACAACCAAAAAACCTACCACTGCCACCTTGGTAAAATAAGATAGAAACAAAATAGATGGCTTCAAGGTTCTGAAACTACTGGCTGAGCAAGGGAGCAAAGCACAGAGACAGAAACTGAAGCGTCTCGCACCTCTGAAGGCTGAGAAGGCTGCAGAAGCGTCAGGAGGGAAGGGCTGCATGAGAGATGACGCCATCCTCTACTGGCAACTCTAAACCCTAATGCTAGAACTCCTGACTCCTGGAGTTAGTTTAATGTCACTGACATTAACTAGCTGTAGTTACTGTCATTTTATTCAAATGGATGCCATTTGATTAGGTAAGTATTATGCATTATTTTTAGGACAAAAACCAAACCCAATTCCTATTTGCTTTGGTACCATGTCTCACGAACCAAAAGATAAAGGGAACCAAGTATTTTGAGACAGTATTTAAAATGAGCCGTAAGGGCTGAGTTAAACATACTATCTAAATTTTTGGAAGCAAAAGGCCCAGGGAAAAACAGGAGGTAGAAACAAGCCAAGGGAAGGATACTTGCAGTATTAATAATAATAATAATGATAATGAAAAAGGACATGGCAGGGGTAGATGAACAAGAAGCCTGTTAGTACATGAAGAACAAGACCACACCTGCCCATCCAGCCTTAGGTAGTGCACACTGATTTAAGAAGTGTTTTCTCCGAGTACCAGTGGAGGGAAGTAAAGATCAATCTGAAAATGCTGTTTGAGGAGAAAGGATGTGGCTGGCGGGGGGGAAATGGAACTCTGCAGCCATCTCTTAGAAGCATTTTCAGGTTTCTTGAGGCAGGGTCTTGGTGTGTGGCCTCAAACTGGTCTGAAACTTGTGGGCTCAAGTGATCCTCTTGCCTCATCCTTCCAAGTGGCCAGGACTGCAGGTGTGTCACTGAGCTGAATCAATTAAAAGTGCTTTCTAAATGAAGCGTGGCTGTTCTCCTGGATACTGGCTCTGAAGGGGTGGAGCAAAGGCATCTGTGAAGATGCCCACACACTGTGCCACCTGCAGTCCAATCTCTAAATGTCGGAGACCAAACAAGTCTTCGTATTTACAAGGGCTGCCCAAGGCAACATCACACCTTTAAGGACAGATTTCCGCTCTCTCACAGATACACTTTTATATGTATGGTCCTCTGTGTGGCCACCTCTTCAAACAGAAGCAAGTATCTGGGAGGAAAGTTTGCTTGCCGGGTTTCCCATAATAAACACACAAAAACGCACACAAGTTCACATTTAAAGCCTTCATGTTCACTGTTGATTAATTAAATCTAGTTCTAAAAACAACCCGACTTCAAAATCCATAGCATGACAATTCTTCAAGTTTTCTGGCAGACGAGGGTTAGAGAAAACATCCACAGATTGCTTGTTCACTGGTGAATCTCAGATCAGCTCCCACCATTTGATGATACAAAGGAATCCAAATTCAGCTTACGTTCCGGTACTTTCATTTGAGTGACTTTGCAAAGCTGCCAATTTTCTTTGTGGCTGTTGTTTTCTGTCTAACCAGGCAATTCTATGGTGTAGCGGCCCTGAACTTCCTGATGCCACCAACACCGGGCACACGTGAGTGTGATCAAGAAGCAAGTGGCTGGCTTTCTCCTGTAACATGCAACTGTCAGACAGGAAAAGCTACCTGAACACACCGAACAGTTACAAACAGGCCTTGCTCTCCGTCACTGAGTTTAATTCGTCTTCAGGGCTCTGACTTCTAGTATCATAATGGTAGTTACTGTGTGCCATATACTAAAAATGGTATTTCACATCTGAAGAGTTCAGGAAGGTGATCGGTTCTTTGTGCAGTAAGAAATGCAAAGTAAAATAAAACCTGGGAGCAAATGCTTCAACTTTTGGGAAAGCGTGTCTATGGTGCTGCTACCTCATCTGAAGTTTTTTTAGTATTGCTTTTAACTTCTCCCACTTAGTCCAGCCTCTGGCTTCTAGATCAAGGTTCTGTATATTAAAAATAAACCAGCAAATTACACTGAGTAGGTGAGGCAGACTCACATTAACAAAGTCTGTTCACAGAATCCTACACGTATTCCGTTACAAGGAAGTGAAGTTCCCACAGAACTCTTTCAACAAAGCCTTTCAGATTCTGAAGGAGAGAGGTATGGCATGAAGTGTGACAATTGCCAATAATAAGAAACTTCCCAACTTTCTCTTTTAAAAGGAAAAAAATATGCTGCATATGAATACTTGCAAGTGGACTGGTAAAAGTTGCTCAGTTATAGCAGTTCCAAAACACTCTGAAGATATCTTTGTTTTTTACTTTCAGACTTTTAAACATGTTTACAGTTAACTTGCAACTAACTGGGTTTTCCTTTTTACATCAGTTCTTAGTGTTGATGCACAGACCTTAAAGATGTTTGGTGTGAGAACTTCAGCACACTGAGAGAATGAGCAAAAGGACCCAAGAGAAAGACAGCTGGTACAGCAGACATTACTTTGAGTGTCTCACCTGTTTTCAGACCAAAAAAAAAGAAAGGAAAGCCACTGAGAGTTGTTATGTCATATGGCACTGAAACATTCAGCTTAGCTTAGGTAAGAGTTACTTATCCCTGAAAATGAAGGCATCAGATTCTAAGCAGCTTTAAGAATTCGACACTTCCTTGTGCCTCTTCAGGACGTGGCCACCAATCCAGAGTCTTAAGTCAAATGCAATTCGAAGCAAAGAGGTTCCGGGCCGGGCCTGGTGGCCATTACTGGGGTGGCTGCTGCTCGGGTGGCCCCTCCTGCTGGGGCGGGGCTGGCCGTGGCCCTGGAGGCCTGGGCACAGGCAGGTCCTGGTGCTGCCTCTGTCTGTAGGCTATGACCGTCCCCAAGAGAAGAGCGATGATGGTCATGAGGTAAAGGTCCCACTCGGGCCCCAGAAGCTGGTCCATGTCAAGCTGAGTGAACATATCTCGGATCTTAATGAAAATAATACACAAATCATTACTACTTCAATGTCAGGCAAGGGACTGTGAAAATTACATCACAAATTAGAGAGAAATATGGAACTTAAAAGATAATTGCTATTTGGAATATTCTGTAATGTGTTTTAAAAACCTTCAACTGAAGCTCACAATAAAGTGTCTCAGGAACTGAGCTATAATTTTATAGCAGCTGGCTATATAAAATGTCTCATAGGGTTCTTTTCATTAGTAATATAATGTATCAATTGCCAACCATTTTTCACAGCAAATGTCTGAAAGGAACACTGGAGCAATACAGGAACAAGAGGAGAAAGCCAGCATCTGGGAACACCTGTTATCTATCTGTGGTGACGGCACAGGGGCTGTGAAGGTCGGTTCTAAGGACAGCTGAGGTGTGCCGCTACTTCTCTCGTGTGACGAAAAACTGCAGGAATTTGAAGCTTGAGTATCTGGGTGAATAATGTGCTTTTCTTAGGTTTTAACTAAAACTGTATTAATATGAATTTGAACTTAAAATTGATCATCATGCTCATCATCTATGAGACTTTTGTTTTACTGTCATTTTTGAGAAATTACTGACATTTTCTGTTACCCCCAAAACAGTAAACATGAGGTATTCCTTTAAATAAAATTATACTTAAAAAGGTCTTATAAGTATAGGTACTAAGGTTTTCTGGAAACAAAATTGCAAACTACCGTGTTCCCTGAGAAGGTACCTGAGATGGGAGATTTTGTGCTTTTCTGTACTGACATTCTTACCATCAATACTTTTTTAAAACTTGGAATATCTGGGTGATAGGATTATTTTACTACCTTTTACATTTCTGTATTTAAAAAAATCAAACACACAATCTACTCAGTATGGTGTATAATGCAACATCAAATCCTTGACCAATGGGCCGGGGATTTAGCTCAGTGGTTTCGCCGCTGGCTGCGCAAGCGCAAGTGCAAGGACCTGAGTGTGATCCCCGGTACCAAAAAAAACCAAACATCCTAGACCAGTGATGGCAAACCTATGAGAGACGAGTGCCCAAATAGCAACCCAAATCCCACTTGTTTATCACAAAGGGCCAACATTGCAATTAAACCTGAATACTGAGGTTTTAGTTTAGAAAAAACAACTCATATATTAGCATCTTTTGTCTTCAAAGAAAAACAATATGGAGGCGGGGATTTAGCTCAGTGGTTCCAGCACCTGCCTAGTAAGCTTAAGGTCCCGAGTTCGATCTCTGGTACCAAAAAAAAAAAAAAGAAAAAGAAAAGAAAAACAACACACATGCCATAGGCTGGCCACCACTGCCCTCGACTGCAGCCAGTGATTAAGGCTGTGGGAGACAGGGGTCTGATGTAGTCCTGACGGAGAGTCAGTGAGCTGCTACATGAGTAGCTTTTTAATCAGAGGAACAAGACTGTTTCAATTGGCAGAGGGTGCAGCACACCATGGCTCCTGCTGCTCCACAGTCCCGGCAGCTGGCATTACACACACACAGGAACCGGGGAGCCCCACGTCTAGAGGACTTCAGGAGCTGGGCTCAGGTGGCAGAGACAGCAGTCTCGTTCTCTTCACCAATGCCGATGCTGGAGCAGATAGATTACATTTACGTTTGTCAATGAAAGCCTGATCTCGAGCTAATGCCGCAGCAGTGCACCAACCTGTCCTAGGAGACACTGACGAAGGCCTGACACCTCAACCTTTCCTGGTCCTGAATGAACTAAAGTTAAATGGCCTTTGTTTTTTAACAAGGGTTCTGAACATTTTAGGGAGAACTCTAGTATAAAACTCGTAGATTCTAAGTGCACCTGCCTGTACATTTTATTAAATCAAGTTGATGGTTTTGAGGAGAACAGGTAACCCATCTCCTGTGTAGGTTCTACTATTAGATTATTTAAACAACTCAAGCTATCTTTAGGGAAGAAAATTCTGGTGGCAATTATAACTGATGTTTTATTACCAGAGAAATATGAAGTACAACAGCCTGGGCAGTTTCTCAGGTTCTTCTTCCTTTTTCCCTTTTCCTTTTGAAGGTACTGGTTCAAATACTCACCCGGCAGTCACCTGACTTAATGTTTACTGTGTTTAGTTAACTTCGGTTTCCACTGCCACACATCCATCTCGGTTTTCCCTAAACACCCGCACCAACGGAAAGTGCCTGAGCACTAGGAACTACAGTAATTCATAATGCTGCCTAAATCCTTTTGCGTCTACACTCAGTCCTCACCTGATGAGGTCTTTTGGTGCTTCAGGTGAGCAGAAGGGACAAGACCCGACACTCCCAGGGTTTTCCTCCCTATGTCCCAGAACTATTAAATACAAACTCCCAGGCCTGAGACAGTGGTATCATTTGTATTTTAATTAAAAGATCCACAGACCACTTACATTTGTTTCTCTGATGTACTGCAAGAAGTACACAACGCCCAATTTGCAGAGTGCTAGGAAGACTGGGACTTGTGCATCGGGGCTGGCTTCCGCTGCCATGTCATAAAAGCGTTTTGCAAGATGAATATCCTGTAATACAGGCAAAAGACCAAAATTCATTCCGTGTCAAACCAGGTAAGAATACTTACTTAGTTTTTATATTAGGAAAATTTGTTTTACCTTTCAAGTTTTCATTTTAAGATGAAATTCCCTTACCTAAAGAAAAATGAATTTTCCTCACCTAAAGAAAAACCCAAGTTTTCTGATTTCTTTAATTATCTAACTGTAAATTTTGATGAATTTCATAAGAAGTTACAACACTTAGCTCACTTTCCTCCAATGTAACATCCTGTTGGCTGCACGCAGGCATGGCTACCGTGAACCTGGAGATTCAAAGGGTGAGCTCCAAGTTTCAAGTTGTTTTCTCCTACTTAAACATCACTCAGTGTAAGACATTTTGATTTAGTTTAAATTCTTAGTTCCCTCAAGATTTTCCAAGAGGCGCTTGTCTTGCTCAGTGTTAGAGGCCTCGACACTCCAGGTCCTCAGTGTCCACACACGCTCTCTTCTGAGGACAGGCTGTGTGCTCAGCACCTCTCTCCCCTGCAGAGAAAGCCCCACGGCTCGGCTGCCTGCCAGCCTGCCTCAGGCGCACTGCCTGGGCACAGAAAGACCTCGGGGCTCATCGCATGGAGACACACCCTGAAACACTGGTTTTGGAGAAGGCTCCGGTATTGATGAATTGAAAACCTGTTACAGGACATCTTGTTTTAGGTGTATTTCTATAAAGGAGCACAGAAGTCATTATTAATTTAGGCTCAGGGTGGAGTGTTGGGAATTCAGGTATGTGCTAGAATGAATGGGATAGTGGGAATTGTGACAGTTTTCACTTAAAAATCTCTCTTCTTCCATTCCTGACTATTGTTGAAAAATACCAAACTCATAGGAAAGAATCCCATGAGACATGAGAAAGGGCTAAAAAGGACCCCCCCCCATAAGTAAATACGGTTACTTTCAGTTTGTCCTTGGTATGACATTAGTTAAAAAGAATGGTACCTTCAAAAAATACCAATAGTATGGTGTCCCTGATTTTTATAAAATATATTAGCGCAGGATGATGAGATGATGAGAAATGGAAAAAATGGAAATAAAGTCTTTGTAAATAGGGAAGGGTGGAGGGGATGAAGGGAGGGCTAGGAATTGGGAAAGATAAGAACCAAGATGCATCATGTAAAGGTACAAGTTCCCAATGAGAAATGTAAATGTGTTGTATACCTAAAATGTACCGATAAAAGAATTTGAGAAAAAAAAAAATACATTAGCGCAGGACTGGGGTGTAGCTCAGTGGTACAGCATGTGCTTAGTGTGTCCGAGGCCCTAGGATCCATCCCCCACACCAAACCAAACCAAATCAAACCAAACAAAACAAAAAAACGAATATTTTTTGGACTGCTCTATTTTTTAAGATCATAGGTTCAAACTATGTGATAACAGAAACTGTAGACAATTCAACAGGGTGATTAAGATTTAGCAAATCCTGTTTCCAACTGTCCTCATCTTTACTTAATACATTTTCCTATTTTTTTTTTTTTTCTTTTTTTGGTACCAGGGATCGAACTCAGGTCCTTGTGCTTGTGAGGCAGGTGGTGGAACCACTGAGCTAAATCCCCGGCCCCTACTTTACATTTTTCTAGCTATACTAGATGGTGAAATGGTTAGTATGCAGCAGTATAAGTATTTCTTTCATTTAAAAATAGGGAAAAATAGGAAAAGGTAATCATGATGTCTTATAAAAAGTAACAGAACTATTATGATATTCGTACAGGAATATTTATTCTCAAAAGTTGAACTCAAGTTCCTTCCCCCTATGCTTATCAAAAGAATATTATGCCTTTTTTTGTCATAAAAATTTATACTATTTACTATATATTTTATATTAGAAATCAAATTATAAGAAGTACACTTTAATTTTTTTGTTTTATAACCTATTATTAAAGCAAGTTATTAGTTGTATCCCTTAAATATATGCCTGGGCTGACTGGCCTGACAACCAAGAGAGGCTTCATTAAAAATGTTTATGAGGGCTGGGGATTTAGCTCAGTGGTTCCACCTCGCGCCTCATAAGTAGAAGGACCCGAGTTTGATTTCTGGTACCGAAAAAGAAAAAAAAAATGTTACACAGGGGGCCGGGGATTTAGCTCAGTGGTGTCGTGCCTGCCCGGCAAGCACAAGGTCCTAAGCTTGATCCCTGGTACTGAAAAAAAAAAAAAAATTAAAAATAAAAAGTTACATGGCAGAGATCTTCTCAAAACTGAATGCATGGGGTCTACAGCCCCAGAGTTTTGATAAAACTACATTTAAGTAGCTAATAGTAATAATTAATATTGCAAATGTGAAGATGACTTTATAATATAAAAATTTACATGTTGAAATAACTAAATATTTTAGAAAATGCAATTTGCCAAAAAACAGTGTATTAGCAAACTGAAATTAACAAATTTCAGTCTACCCTGGGCCAATGTGACGAAGCGAGGGGTAGGACTAGCAGTCATTTCAGAAGTCTCAGCGAAGCTTCTTCAGTGTTCTGCCCAGAAAATGAATGTGAATGGCTCGAGTGGTCTGGAACACCTCCTCCTCCAAGCCGCTGGCTTCTGATTCTTTCCTTTTATCATAAACGAGGGGCACCTCATCAAGCCAGTGGACGGTGCACTTAAAAATAACTGTTTTAAGGCGAGATCACTGATGTTTGGCATATCACGATAAAGGAATGGAAAGAACTGACTATTTTCTATTCCTACAAACTTATTTATGTGAACAAGTTTCAGTCACACATTTATATAAACAAAAAGCAGAATTGGTGCTAATTATACATACATTAATTATACATGAGTTACACATACTTACTGTTTAAAAAACACAAAGTTTTAAAAAATCAAAATCATATTATTTTATTGATTTGATTAACAATGTATTAATAACTGGCCAGCTGTGACTAGTCATCTAAATTTTTAACATTAATTTTAAAATTTCTAGATCATAGAAAATAAAGCTCAAAATAAATTTGTGTAATTGTTTCAGGTAACTATGAAACTGAAAATATGATGGACTGACCATTAAAGACCTAATCATGGACGGGGATTTAGCTCAGTGGTTTCGCCGCCTGCTGCGCAAGCGCAAGGACTCGAGTTTAATCCCTGGTACAAAAAAACAAAAAAAACCAAACCAAAACAAAAAATATATATAAAGACCTAATCATTAAAAATATAACATTAGAATGTAATTTTATATGGGGAAGCAGTGGTTGAAAATATAAACTTTTTTTTTTGAGACAGGGTCTTGCTATGTAGTTCAGGCTGACCCTGAACTCACTATGTAGCCTAGGCTGGCCTCAAACTCACAGTAATCCTCCTGCCTCAGCCTCCCGAGTGCTGAGACTATAGGGGTGCACCATGTCTAGCTAAAAATATAAAGTTAAGGAGCAAAGTTAAAGATACAATTTTCTTTTTTTTAATTAATTTTATTGGTACATTTTATTGGTACACTTTAGGTATACAATTCGTTTACATTTATCATTGGGTGTTTGTACCTGTACATGATGTATCTTGGTTCTTGTTTTTTTCCCCATTACCTGTGCGCCCTTCACCCTCTCCGCCCTCCCCTATTTACATAGATTTCATTTCCATTTTTCTTTTCTTTTCTCATAGTTCTTCCTTTCCCTCTTTTCCTTTCCCCTTCCCCTCCCTTCACTCCTTCGTCTTTGGACCTTTTTTCCTATTTCAAATTATCAATTATTCATTTTAATCATTTTAATTCTTGTTTACACTATCAGTTTCTCACACTAGTGAAACTACTTGGTATTTACACGTGTGTGTCCTGTTTATTTCACTTAAGAGTATGGCCTTGATATACATCCATTTAGCTATAAATGACTCTAGTTTTTCATTCTTTATGGCTGAGTAGTACTCCATTTTATAAAAAAACCACATTTTCTTTATCCAGTTTCCAGGTGATGGGCACTTGCTTGGGCTGTTTCCAAGCTTTAGCTATTACAAACTGTGCCGCTATGAACATGGGTGCATGTATATCACTGTGGTATGATTCTTTTAATTCTTTTGGGAAGATACCCAGCAGGGGAATAGCTGGGTCAAATGGGACCTCTAGTCCTAGTTCTTTGAGGTATAAAGATACAATTTTCAACTAAAGAACTTGCTTTATATATAAAAATCAATAATGGTAGATATCATTTGTTATTTAGATTCCAATGAACATTTTAAGAGCAATTTAATAATTTTATTTAAAAAATGTTGGTATTTAAAATGGCTGGAATTTGTTGACTGGTTAGTTGGTTGACTGACTGAGACAGGGTCTTACTATGTAGCCCAGGGTGGCCTTAAACTTGTGATTCTCCTGCCTCTGCCTCCCAAGTGCTGAAAATACAAGCATGTGCCACCATGCCTGGCTTTGCTGAAATTTAGATTTTTTCCAACATAAGACAAATATTAAATGTCAACTTAAAAATTCGGAATACATAATTTTTTCAAAATTCTTTTGAGGTTATGCAGGCAAAAACATAACACCATGGGTTTAGAGAATGTCAGACTTCATTAGGAAGGTATAAGAATCAGAAATAAGTTCATCAGAAAAAATTTTAATTTATTCTAAAATAATTTAGGAAGCTGGGCTCAGGAGGCTGAGGCAGGAGGACTGCTGTGAGTTCAAGGCCAGCCTGGAATACAGAGGGAGTTCAAGACTAGGGTGAACTACACAGTGAGACCCTGTCTAAAACAAAAACAAAAACAAACCATAAAAAATTTTAGGAACAACACAGAATCTGGCTGAAGATGGAGATATTTTCTTAAACAAGGAGCTGTTAAGAGAGGCACGCTACATTTCTGTTTCATGAATCTGTCTTCAGCTTAATACCCTCACTCTAACAGTGCAGAGATTGATGTGTGTGTGCTGGGAGATGAGATTCCAGGGCAGTTTTCCAAAATAACAACTCAGGTTTGGAACTTAACGGCCTAACATCTGATGGAATTCCAAAGCAAGTCTACTTTCCATACAAAGGCAGGCATCTCCCATCACCATCCCATGACTTGAACATCTGCTGAGAAGCAGCCACACTCACCTGTTTAATGCCCAGGCCCTTCTCATGCATGTATCCGAGGTTAAACATTGCTTGTGCACTGTGCTGTTGCTCAGAAGCAAGACGATAATGAATGAATGCAGTCTCGTAATCTACATCAGTGCCAAATCCATAGAAATGGTAGTCTCCAAGCTTAATTCTAGCCACAGTATAGCCTTAAAGAAGTTAAATGCAAAACTGCCAATAAATAAAGTGCTTAAAACAGACCAAAGTCATTATCTCCATTAACATGCTCATATAAAACAAAGAATTTTAATTCATAGTACACAAACTTTATAATACAACCCTTGTCTAAGCCATAGGGTCAGTGAAAATTTAAACTATAAATATACCTCTTTTGCAGAATGCACTGTAAGAGTTAGGGAAAAATAAAACAAAGCAGCAGTATTGTTTTACTAAATATTCCTCTTAAATGACTGTGATCTACTTTATCACACTGTTCACATCTTTAAAAAGTTTAACCATTGCTTAGTTTTGAAGAAGGGACAGGCATTGTTGAGTAGAGTATGTGTGAGAAAGATATATTAAAAAGAAAAAGACAAGGGAAAGGTTAGAGTCAGTTATGGCTTATATCTAGATGTCTCCAGAAAACCTCATGCACTCATAGGTGGGAGTTTTAGGAGTGGCTGGATCATGGGTGTGTGATTATGGGTGAGTGATACTACATTAGTCCACTGATTTGTTTAGTACAGTTCTGGGTGGGTATGATGGACTTACTGAAGAGAGAAGACCCACCTTGGGTATAGGTGGCATCAACTAATAGGCTTGCAGCTTGGAGGGAAAAGGCAAAAGCAGAAGGAAGGCTGTTGCTTCCTGCTTGCCATGCCTTGGGCTGTTTCTCCTCCGTGATTCCCCTCTGCCATGCTGCCCTGCCTTGGAGCCAGGTAACTATGGACTAAAACCTCTATAAGCTGTGAACTAAAATAGACCTTTCTTCCTTTAACTTGTGGGTGGTATTGGGCATTTTGTTCCAGCAATGAGAAAGTAACTAAGACAGTGTCCTCTTGACTTTTAGGCTAATATTCTATTACACATTCTATTCAAGTCTCATTTTATATAATAAATTGGCCTCAACTACACCAAAGTACAAACCATAGTAAGATGGAATATCCAGTACAAAGACAGTACGATTCAATTTAGAAACCCCGGCGCTAGAGTTATCATTTTAAGAATAAATTCTGGGCCAGGAATTTAGCTCAGTGGTGCTGCCTCCTGTCTCACAAGTGCAAGGGCCTGAGTTTGATCCCTGGTACCGGAAAAAAAAAAAAAAAGAATAAATTCTGATCATGATGTAATCAAGTTAAGCAACAGTATCTTTGTTTTTGTTTTTTTTTTGTACTGGGGATTGAACTTGGGACCTTGAGCTTGCGAGGCTGGTGGTGGCACCACTAAGCTAAATCCCTGGCCCTCTTTGCTTAATTTTAAAGTGATGAATGACATGACAATGTTCATGGGAGATAAAAATCAATAGAGAGGTCCCTGGGTCAAACTTTTATCCTAGTACTAACCACTCACCTTGAGAGGCGGCCCTGTTCCAATGTAGTAAAGCTCTGGGATAAGTTTCATTCTCATCAACAATGGTAGCTTCTTCTACAGGAGAAGAAAGAAAGTACAAATTAAGCAGTCAAGGAAAGGCACTAGAATTTTGGCTTCATTTGCAAATTAGTGTGGATGTGTGGCACATAAAAAGTATTACGTGAGTATTGAAATCAAACAAGTATCTGAATAAAAGATTGAGCTCAAAGGAGTCAATGGATTTGGGGTGCTGCTACTTCCTGAAACACGTTTTGACCATTGTACCAATAATGAGACTAATTACTAATTACAGCTCTAGGCATCCAATATTGGGAAAATGTATTGTATAACCACTGTATTTTGAGAAATGTTTAATGAACCCAGTTAGACATAAGGAGAACTAACATGAACCTTACTCTGATCAAGAATGAAGGCTGCATTGCTCTGTGCCACTTCGTACCCTTGTTCTGCCAGCAGGAGGTACTGGATCACTGCAGCATTGTAGCCACCGTCTTTATAGCTGTTATAGGCAGTCATCAGCCTCTCTGACCAGCGGCCTCGTTCACACACATTCTTAAACAACTATGAGAAGAGGGAAAAAAGGGAAGATATGCCAAAAACTAACTTCTGAACCTTGGGCTACAAGTGATTGTTAAGCTTACTCTTTGAATCTCTAGAAGCTTGGTTTTATTTACTCTTCAGAAGTTAACATGTTTATAAAGAAACAGCAAAGAATTATATACCATTCACTCTAGCCAGGTACTATCCTAGTGGTGTATGTATATTATGGATAGTAACACACTAAGTCCGGCCGAGTAGTTCATGAGGGGCCCTCCTATGCAGTCCTATTTTACAAGTGAAAATACTAAAGCACAGAGAGATTTAGAAACTTTGCTAACCATTTATCAATGTCACTGTGATTTGTCAGGTCTGAGGGAGCTAAAGAGGAAAATTTCCAATTAGGAGATATTAGCATTCCCCTTTGGAGCATTCATTCAGCACATTCTTTCTCTTTGATGCTGATTATACACACACACACACACACACACACACACCCCAGATACTGTCCAAGATACAGCACACACCACCATCTGCTCTCATGAACACCTATTCTAACAGAGAGACAAACTAAGTAAGTACAACAGTTACGCAGACCTCCAGGGTCTTCCCTTAGTACAGTAATCGTAAGAAAGCTAAGTCTTTTTCTACAGGAGAAGAAAGCATGCAAAGAAAGCCAGAATGAAAGGGCCAGCCCCTTGTTGGGAAAAGGAAAACCCACTTTCTGCATGGGCCAGGAGAAGCACCTCACCTCCACTGCAGTGTGGCAGGACCGCATCACACCTGTGCCGCTGGCATGCATCTGTGCCAGGTTATAGAAAGCCAAGATATGGCCTCCTTGAGAAGCTAAATTAAAATACTTCAAGGCCTGTTTGTAATCTCTCTTGACTCCAATACCATCTGTAAGGAAAAAAAAAGTCACATAAAAGGTCTGTAAGAGCCTTAAATTAAGATTTGGGTAAGCATCAGAGTAGACTTCCCTATGAGGAATAAAACTGTTAGGAAAGTCAAAATTCATAGTAAACAAGTGAACCTGATTTAAAAAGATTAATATATTAATACTGATTAATTTACAGTGAACAAACCGCAAGACACACACACAACTGAGTTGGAGAACATTAAAGCCAGAACTGGACAGCCCTCTTTTCCATATCATCGTGCCACCTAGCGGAAAATACATTAGTTTAGGTCTTGGTGTCTTCACTGTTAAACCTTTTATGTGCTGTGTTCCATTTTTCAGAATGGCACATAACAATGGAACATAATAAAACTTTTTCTCTTCAAACTTTTGTTCCTTGAGCTTTTCTAGGTAATATGTATGAATTTCATGCAAAAATTGCAACCTTTGGCATAAATGAGTTAATTCCAACGTTACTCACTATAGTACATAGAACCAAGCTGTAGTTGTCCATCTACCCAGCCTTGTTCAGCAGCTTTCTGGAAATACTTCAGTGCCAGATCATAATTCTATAGGAAAAGACATCAAATGATGAAAAGGCTTAAAGGGCTGACACATTTAGAAGTTAAGAGATTCACAGTAAAAAGAATAAACAAAAGAAACTAAAATATTTTCAAGAGTTATTAAAAGGACTATTTTTTACAGATATTAATGTTTCAAGTTGTAGAGCAATAAATACTTAAGACTGAAGAAAAACAAATAAAAGTCTTGTAAAACAATTTGTGTGATTGCTTTCAGCATAAAAGCTAGAATATGAGACCAGAAGAAATCGTCACCCTTTTCTATTAACCAACTAATCCTTTTAAACCAGTTTTTCTAATATCGAATAAGAAAAAAAACCTCTCTCCTTAATTTTTCCTGCTCTGTGTACCTTACCAGACAATCTATGACCGCTAGATTGCAAAGGTTATCCAGAGAAAAGTTAAAGACTGCTCCACACTTCGGTATCCTAAAATGACTAGGAGGAGTCACAGCGAGACCACACCACTGTGTTTTGTGTTTGGGAGTAACCACAGATCACACTCTTAAATCTAGATCTTACTTTCAGGCCCAAATTAAAAGAACACACTGATTGGAGAGATCACAGGAACACATCACAAATCTAGGGATACCCAACATGAAAAGGCAGCACTGAAGAATGAGAAACTATGGCCAATGAAAACCAAGAGCCAGCAGCCACAGAGCCCCAGGGAAGAGAAAGCTCAAGTGAAGTAGAACCAAAAAATGTCAACTGGACTGGCATTTAGGAGAGAGAGAGGGACAGAGAGGGCAGTACTGCTAAGAACTACAGGACAAATGACAGTGGCTTCATGAAGTTTATTATTTGGAGAAATTTCGCTTTGTATTGAGGGCTGGAGAAGAGAGGTGGTAGCTAGAAGGGGCAAAGGGCAGAATGGAAAGCTTCTCCCTCCTAAACAGGAGACTTAAGCATTTTGTAAGACTGACTTAAGCAGTAGGCAAGGGAGGTATTTAGTCTTAGAGAAATGGGAAGAGTGAGGAGGACAAAGAGCAGAGACAAAAGTGAACAGCTTCACCCAAGTCAGAAGATGCCAGAATTGGAGCCATCCTCTGAAGACAGCAAGAAAGGGGTTTAGGGCAGGACACGGCAGGGAGCCAGACTCAGAGACAAGGGGAAAACACTCAACTTTAGGCACCATGGAATGAGCACCCTGGGCTGACTGGACACTAGCGGCGGAACACCGCCTGACCTCGTTAGCTGATTGGTATTCGAGTGAGAACACTAAGCTGAACACTTACAACTTGAACTCCTCTCCCGTAGAGGTAGGCCATTCCAAGCCCACTCTGTCCAACCGGGTTGCCCTGAAATCCAGAGAAAGTAGACAAGAGTGAAAAGAATTCACTGAAAAGTGGGCAAGAATAAATGACTACAAAAGCAATCATTCATAAACACATTCAAAACATGTTTTAATAGTTTTCAATTCAAAACTTTTCCTTTCCTATCAGGCGAAACATAGTACTAACTGTCAGACATTTGGTGGGACTGACAGGAATCTGGTTACAAAGAGTAAGCAGTAATTCATTTAGAATTAAATTTTAGTGACTTACGATTATCTATATCATGGATTTATGATATAAAACATGAATAACATATTTCATAAAGATTAAAAGATGTCACATGACTATTGACTCTACTTCATGACATCTTCCCTCTTAACCTTGGGTAGAGTCAAATGTAATGACAGCAATGCCACTATTCAGGTGGCAAAGATATACTTAAGATTAGTAAAGTGTCACAGAGCAAGGATACTCAAATAATAATAGTTGCTTTGAGATTCAAAAGAGAGAAATCCAGAGTTCACCAAAGCTGACACAACAGAAAACGTGTCAACAAAGGGGCCAACAGTACTCCTCTGAAGAGCAGTCAGGTGACAGCTGGAGTATGGGAACACGTGGTTGGTAAGTAAGTGAACATGCTGGAGAGACACAGCATCACTACACACATGCAGTTTTCTCTGGGCCAAAGAAAGCCAAATTATGTATTAAGATTATCAAAAAAGCCCAATTATGTAACCTTTTAAACTTCAAGTTGCCATCCAAATAAGGGAGGTTATATAACTCCCAATTCCACTGCTAAGATCAATGTTTCCTTGATTAGGAAACTTCTCAAAGAAATTGAAACAGAGTTAATATTCAACAGTCTAGTTCCTAAAAAAATTTTTCCTGCTTATTAGGAAGACTGTCCAGTCAGTATTTTCACATGAATCATATTTACATACAGACCTTTAATGACTTATGGCATGACTTGGTTATGATTAATCTTTCAATGTCATACATTTGTTAAATATTAGCAATACATCGAGTCAGGAAGGCTTACCATGTCAGCAGCTTTTTTAAAGTAGTGTAGAGCTGTCTCATTACTCTGAGGTACAATATCACTTCCTTCTGAATACATCTAGAAAACACACCCCAGTTTCGGTCAGTGCAGTAACTCTCTCTCCAATTACATTTTTAAAAATCTCAACTCATTTTGATTTTTATTAAGTCTCATGAAATCTTTCCAAAGTTTAGTATCCTCCACAGAGTATTTTAGAGTTAAAAGCAAAAATATATTTCATGTCACATCAAATTTATAATTTATGCATAAATACAAATGTATAAAATCAGCTTACAGACTCATCTCAAAAGAAGAAACCTTTAACCTGCAGACAAATCTGTCTTGGTCTATTCCAGGGCAGTCACATGGCTAATGATTGCCTTGGGCTCAAGTGGGTGGCTAGAGGAGGCCAAGGAGGCCATCAGTAGGATTCACTTCCCCTGCCCACCTCTGCTTCTCTCAGGGTAAGGGAAATGAAATGATAGATCTTAAGTTCAGGACAAAAAATACCTAAAGGTTTTTTTAAAAAAGGTTTAAAATATTAAACAATGAGAGTATCAGGTATGGAATATAACAAGAGACTAAAAGAAAGGAAAACAGAATGGCCAGTGCCATTAATTATCCAAGTACACGTTGGAGAATTAACAAAGTTGTGTTCTGAGGTAGGGTTAATTAGTAATTCAAAGCAAGGGCCAAAAAAAAAAAGTTTTTAAATACTTAACAGAAATGGATGGGGTAATACCAATTTCCATGCTATGTTGGAACATTTAAATGTAGTTATCAGGCCTTTGTGATCACATGGGAAATATTGATGAGACTTTCCTATGTGTACAAACCTCTGAGATACAGTCTGTCTGAACTTCCTTACGTTAGAATCTGGTTGTACATGAAAATAACCATTGGCTTATACTGCATTAGTTTTCTAAATAATGAAGAAGTTTTGAGATTCTTCTATGGAATCTGTTCAGTAAGTCTTTTTTTTTTTTTTTTTTTTTTACCAGGGATGGAACTCAGGTCCTTGTGCTTGCGAGGCAGGTGGCGGAACCACTGAGCTAAATCCCCGGGCCCTACTCAGTAATTCTTTAGATGTACATGTTTCCAAAAGAACTACACTGAGAAGTAGGTATTTAAACTGTCAATTTTAAACAGTTCTGTAGATAAATTTCAATGAACACTTATCTTCATTCTGCATGAAAGGAAACATGCAATTGTGACAACCTCAGCAAAAAACTGTACAACATAAGGTGTAAATTTGTCATTACTGCGTAAAATGCCACAAAGCAGAGCTCAGATACTCAACAGAGGATTAACATATTAATGGCCAAATACTGTATTTTTAAGTTGCCTAAGAAAATGCCTCAGAATAGCATTTACCTCAAGACAAGATACAACTTTGTACTGGACATTTTATTTCCCATTTATTTTTGGTACACTGTACTTCTGAATATAATATGTGCTTATTATGCAAACATCTTTTATTATTGCATAATACATTCCCAGGATATACAGACCTTTCCTAAGAAAGCCATCGCATGTGAATTGCCAGCATTAGCTGCTAAATTGAAGTAGTCAAATGCTCTCTGTGAGAAAAGAATTTATGATAATCATTAGTTTTTAAAAGAATCCGTTTTAGCTGAAGTAATTACTCCAGGAACACTAAAGAAATCTTGTTATATTATGTGGCTTTATAAATAAACAATATCCAGTCATCAATAGTTAGAAATCTGTATATCTAGAAGCTTTGTTTTATCCACTAGCTACACCAAGGAACCATGTATCCTTAAGTCATTTCATAGTTACAGCCACAAAGAAATTCTTGTATTTCCTAAACTTAAGCCAAGAAGACCTGTGTTATTTACATGCAATGTCAGCAAGATTCAGGCTGCTTACGACACCTAACAGCAGCTCAATTTCTTCTCACTACCTTACTATTGGTAACCTGAGAGAAGGGAAAAAAACCTAAGGTCTTTACAAGCCATGGGACATATTTTCATTGTTCTCTAAAGAAATAAAACTTACTTTTGTATTGTTTAGAAACAAATTTTGGATTCTACTTAAAAATCACATAACTGAACAAACTGGCGTCAGCAGAATTCATTAACATTACCCTCAACTGTACCGTCCATCTTTGTTAAAGACCTTGTACCATCAATTACTTCTGCGCCTTGCTGATTTAACCTCCCCTTCTTTTTGGTCCTTTCCCACTCAACTGGATTCTAGTAATCTGTTATTAAAAAGCAGAACCAAAACACACAAAACCCATGTTTCCTTTAGATTCCCAATTTTTCTTCAATGATGACTTGTTAACTACCTTCCTTCACAATTTTCTCAAATGAATTGACTACAGGCGCTTCAATGTGCCCTACAATCAGTCTTAATTGGTTTCCATCCACACTGCTTCAGGAAGAAAGCTGACCAAGCCACCCATGACTTTCATATTGCCAGTAAAATTTGTCTCATCTCCCTCCACCTTTCTATAGCATGTGGCAAAGTCCATCTCTCTCTTTCTTGAAACACTCTTTTGTTTGGCATACAGGATGTCACTCTCCTGGTTTCTCCCTTTACTTGTATCATCTAAGCCTCCTTTGCTGATTCTTATTCTACTGGTTGAACTCTACTTATTTTAGGGCTCAATTTGTGATTTGTCACTTTACATTCTCTAAGCAATCTTATTTTCACTCCCATGGCTTCACATTCTATCAAGATGATAGTAACCTCTAAATTTTATTTTACTTTTGCTCTAAAGTAGTCTATTCTACTTCTGAACATTCAAAGCTTGGGCAGATCTCTGAAATCTCTTCTTGACCTCACCTTGCTTCTCCTCCAGTATTTCTGTTTAGCTAGGCTATATGCAACCTACCGGTTGCTCAAGGGACCTGACCCCTTCACTCATACCCAATGCATCACTATGTCCTGGTGACCAACAAATACATCTTGAATCTATCCAGTATCTTCCATTATCATGGTTCTAGTTCAAGCTACATTTTCTCTCACATGAACTTCTGAACTACAGTGGACTCTCAAGTTATGACCAGCCCGACATATGAACAACTTAGGTTAATTACATTAATTGAAGATTCATTTGCCTCTTGTAATCTATAACGTGTACCCTGGTAAACATCCACATCTCAGCTGTATTGACTTACAACCAACTTGAGTTTAAACCAACTCTCAGGAACTGATGGAGTTCATAAGTCAAGGGTCCACTGTATTCTCCTCTTCTAATTCATTCTCTATACAGCAGCCAGAACCAATGTTTCGAAATCTGACAATGTTGACCCTTATAGCCTCTTGGAGCTTGAGGGATATACTGGTATGATTAAGGATGGACTGCTTATCTCAGTACTGCACCATGTATAAAAATCTCTGCACTTTGGGCATACCAGCCCTTTTCTGGGTCCTATGCATATTCTGTTCTTTTTGGCCCAGGATGACACTACTTCTCCTGTCAAATGAAATATCATCTACATCTCCTTAGAAAAGGCTTCCCTGACAAATGGTTCCTTCCACCGATTAGCCAATTATTACATCCTTTACTTCTTCATTTGTTGGTGCAATCACTTAAATATGTAATGACCCTACTGAACTGAAGATCTGTGAAGACACAGACCAAAGCTATTCTGTTCAATATTGTATCCTAAATACCTAGCAGTGAATGAGACACAGTAGGTACTGAAATATTTATTGAACTAATACAGCTATGAACTAGTTACTAATTTCTTTTGCGATAATTGATCATTTTGTAGTTGCTTTATTCACAGGTACCATATAAGAATATTCTCAAAATTGTTATGCAAAAGTTATACACCAAACTCATTTACCTGATGCTTTCATTACTAGCTTATCTGATGCTTCACTGGCATAAGAAATGCATCTCAATGACCTAAAGACAACGAAAGTTGCCAAAAGCTGTCTGAATAAAAGCAAACCCATCGATATTTGGTACAGTTTTAGCGAAAATATATTTTGCTACCATTTTATTCTTAAAGCTAAAAGGGATACAAGTATACAAAAAGACCTTAATTAGTATACTTAATTGGCATGGTAGAAAAGTTTTAGTAGTCTGATAAACATTTACTGAGAACTTACTACAGGCTAGGCCCTGTTGGGGCTGGGAATAAAGTGA
This sequence comes from Heterocephalus glaber, assembly GCF_000247695.1. Next base: position 20,574,941 of record NW_004624734.1, on the reverse strand, counting down.
CAAACGAAGTGGACATGGTTCATGCTCTTTTGGACTTTAGGTTCTAGCAGGGGACACACTTCATTACATAACTGATTTACAATGGACAAGGGCCACAAGGGGTAGAGATTTTCAGAAATTCTTTGTGGTACATGACCTATTCCTATGAGGCTGGGCTTCAGGGGAGATGTATGATAGGTTGGTGCTGAGTTCTGGAGGATGGGCAGGAATTAGCCACATGAAGACAGCAGGTGGAGCAGTAGTCATTCCAGACAGAGGGACCAGTGGCTCGGAAGTTCTGAGACAGAGGTGACCTTGAGAGGCTCAGATATTTTTGAAAAGGTCTGCGGGTCTGTGACTTGGGGAGCAAGGGGCTGCTAAGAAAAACAGATTGGATCAAAGCCTTGGAGAGCATGAAGACTGGATTTTAAACTACTGGAAATCACAGCGTTTAAGAGTTTTCATCTTGGAACCAGAGGATCAGATATGCAGTTTACTGAGACTTAGGGAAGAAGGTTGTGGCAAATGTTTCACACAAGAGCTAGGTACAATGATGGGAAGACGGGAAGGACGAGTCATATTTAAGATAGAGAAAAGACAAAACTTGGTGACTAGATTATAGTTATATATTCTTAATTTTTCATAAATAACCTACTTTCCTCCCAGTTCCATAAAACATTTTCTAAAAGGTGTCTTAAGACCTACTTCTATCACATAGTTACAGGAAACCAAGACCTGTATGTGTTTTTGGACAGCATGGAGAATTAGGTTTAACATGAATACATCTCACCACTCTGAGGTTTATTCACGCTTTCACTCTTTAACTTCCTGCAGGGTTAGGTAGATCCTGAAAGCTCATTTGTGATGAGTGCTTAAATGACATATGCTGCACATTGGCACTGCCTAGCAAAAAATACATGTGGAGCATAGTTTCTTGTTCCAACATGAGGTGCAAAGCCCAGGAATGGGGCAGTTACCTGGTGATTCTGTTCTACTCCTCGCCCTCCGTGTAGATGCAGCTGTCCAAGACCAACCTGAAAATCAACAGACACAAGGCAAAAGCAAGTGGTAGCATCTTGCATGTGATTAACATCAGACCAACAAGAAACCATTTAGTCATAAAAAGGCTTCTGTTCATGACTCAAAAAATTAGACATTTCATCTTAAATCCTGAAGATATTACTCTAATTATGCTAAAATTCCTAAGAACTAAAAAGGTGTGCTTCAAATTACAAAGTATTCTTATGAAATGGAGAGTGAAATAAAGGCATTTTTAGAATTAAAACCAGGGCCAGGGATTTAGCTCAGTGGTTCTGGCGCCTGCCTCGAAAGCATAAGGTCCCGAGTTCAATCCCCAGTACCAAAAAAAAAAAAGTAAAAATAAATAGAATTAAAGCCAAATTTATCCTCAGTGAACCTGCTCTAAAGGAAACTCTTCAAGGTGCTGTTGAGGCAAGAGGCAAAAGTATCAGTGAAACTTGGAGAGGCAATAAGGAAAGAAAGCAATGAAAAGGTAAATGGGTGCATGAATTTAAATAGATATGTATGTATAAAACAATATTTTGTAAGGTTCAAAAATATATGGAATTCAAGCCGGATGGGGTGAGGGCACATGGCTGTAATCCCAAGCCCCGTAAGGCTGAGGTACAAGGAGTACAAGTTTGAGCCCGGCCTGGGCAACTTAGTGACTTAGCGAGACCTTGGAGGTGGGGGGGATTTTATTAAAAAGGGCAGGGGATGTAGGCTGGTATAAAGGCCACGAGTTCATTCCTCATATGATCAGGGGAAAAAAGGGGGTGGAGAGAGAGAGGGAGAGAGACACAGAGACAGAGAGAGATTGAGAGGGAGAGAAAGAGACAGAGACAGAGAGAGAGAGATTGAGAGGGAAAAGGAGAGAGAGACAGAGAGACAGAGAGAAGAATTGAGAGGGAAAGGAAGAGAGATAGAGAGAGAGAGATTGAGAGGGGAAGGGAGAGGAAGAGACAGAGAGAGACAGAGACTGAGAGTGAAAGGGAGAGGGGGAGAGAGAGAATGAACCTAAAGCAGAGTACTGTACTCTGTTATCCTGAAAACGGCTAGTGCTCCTCCACACTAGCCTCTGATAGGGAAGCATGCTGCGTCTCTACGTAACCACTGAGAGTAGTGAAAGGCTGTCCGATGATCATGTTAGTGGAGGGAGGAGATGCAGCAGCCAGAAGCACACAAAGCAAGAGGGACAGACAGCAGAGATAAGGGAACATGGAAAAGCACAATAAACTGAAAGCAAAACAGAAAATTTAAACCAAAATACATCATTAATGTAAAAGAAAGATGTTTAATGAGACAAAATAACTCAGTTGTAATTAATTTCCATGAGCTAAGATTTAGATCTACTTTTCACTATACTTTTTTTTAATGACTTCCTTCTGTTAGCCTTAAATTGTTTTTAATTAAGTATCTACTATTTATTTCTATATATTCTTAAATCAGAAAAACTACAACCATAATAGAAAAAAAGTTGAAGTTCTTTTTATGGTACTATATCAAAATAAAACATGAAACACACACATGCACACTTGTATGTTTAATCAATGACATCATATGATTTGAACAAACCTACTTCTGTTCCTGACCTTGCGATAATCATGATTAAGGATGAGCACAAGAAACATACGCAGCAAATAGCTCTGAAGAGCATGTGATATTCTAAAAGTCTCAGGGTCTTGTTTAGAGAAAGTGACAGTTTTCATTCTTGGTGACTCTGGTAGGAGCCTTCCTTCTCAATGGCAATGCTGCTCCATTCAAGCAGTGGTACAGGGGAGAGTCACGTGAAAAGCTTTTAGGGACTATCAGTACCTGGGATTCATCCCAGATGAGCCCAGATGTACTCTTTTGAGCATGTAGAACTCTTAGTATTTCTTTTAGTACTCCTCAGGTGACCCTACTACGTAGCTAATAATTGCACAGAGCCATGAAAATGTTACTTACAGAAGTGAATGCTTCCCCTCCCCTGTGTTAAAGTATATAACACAGTAAGAAATTCCCTGAGATATTTGAACACATACTTGCGCTTGTACATCGCCCTTTTCAGCTAGGAACTGGTAATACTGAATCAGATCTTCTTCTAGCATCCCGCTGTTCATTCCCGGGTTTTCTACTTCATCAGGCAGTCGTATTCTCTGCACCACTGAGCCACCTGTTAGCGAGATATCACTAGCAACTGGAACAGGAGACAAAGCAGGGATGCAAAGGGAAGTCAGAAGAGTGTCTCACCAGAAAGTATAACTTCAGCTGCCAAATGTGCAGACATGATGTTAGAGGAAATGGTTTCTACAGTAGTCTACAGATTATAAAATACTAAACCATTAGAAAATTAGACCTTTCCCACAAAATATTTAAGAAGTAGAATGCAAAGAAAAATTTTTTAACAAATAGACTTAATTAAGATGAATCTATTTAAGCCAGTCATATTTCAAATATTACAATAAAAACAGATGCATTTAAAATTAATTCTATTTCTTTTTTCCAGAAAGGTGAAAGGGAAAAAGTAGCTACCATGATTGGCAACAAGACGATAATGGGTCAGTGCAGATTCACAGCTCTGGAGGACTCCAATGCCAGCCCAGTACCGGTAGCCCTGAAAGACACCTTCAGGTGAGAAGAATGCAGTTTCACAGGCCAGAGCCATTACTCTTGGAACAAACCAAGCTCGCCATACTTAGGGTGTCATTTTGCTGTCCTATGATCCAATGTAACACCTCATGTACCCTGAGTGTTAAGTTCTGAGGTAATTTTATTTAGCATCGACAACAGACTATAGCTAAGAACTAGAAAATAAATAAAGTTTCTACAGCAGTCAAAATAAATGCCATGAACTTTATGTATTAAGTGTGTGCATTTTACTCGAGAAAATTACTGAGAGTTGTGTTTAGAGCTGATTTTAATCTTACTTTAGGCACAATCTTAATGCAAATGCATTAATCTTTCAAACTAGCAAATAACAAATTAACAAAATAAGAAAAGTGAGACTATTAGAAGCAGGCACAGTAACACTAGCAATAAATGACTTCAGAATTAAGTGGAAAGAGAGGGTGGGAGAAGGGAGGAAAAATGATCAAGCTGTGATATGGGTGTGTACCAATTTCCTGAGATGAATGTAATCACTATTTATTGCAAACATATACTCATAAAAATAAAAAAGAATAAGTGTGAAGATTATTAATTCAAAGTACAGAAAACAGAAAGTAGAACTCTCTGGAATCACTCTGCACAAATGATTTTGGAGACTAATAATCTTTAGGGCATTACTGTGTGATACCATTCACAGTATTAAATGTTCCAAATCTGGAGTCATCACTTTAGAAGGTTAGTAAATATAATTTGAAAGGGAGTTGTACAAAAATATTTAATACACATTTGCCATATAAAGGTAAAAGTTTTGTATTTCTTGAAAATTCATCTGAAATTTTCAATTCCTGTTTGAGGAATAAATGTTATTATAGATTAAACAAATAAGTGGAAACAACATCAAAATTATTGACAGATGTTTCAGAAAGTTAGAGCAACACTTTGGTTTTCCATGTGCTTCAACTTCTTCAGTGGTGTAGGACCAGTTTGAAGCTCCTCAGCATGACTTGCAGCCTTTTCACGTGAGTCTCCTCTCCCAGGCTGCTCATGAAATGCTGGGAGTTCTACTCTTCAGCTACAGTGAACTGCTTGTATTTTCTTGCAAACACCTTGCTGCTGTCCCTCTGCAGTTACTGCTTCTGCAGCCTGAGCACCTTTCCGCTTCTTCCATTTACTACTATTTATTCCTCAAAAACCCCTCTGCTATTTTTTTTGGGTACCGGAGATCGAACTCAGGACCTTGTGCTTGCAAGACAGGTGGCGGAACCACTGAGCTAAATCCCCAGCCCACCCCTCTGCTATTTCTTTCCCCAGTAATATATCCTTAAATCCATTCTTTGTCAATCCTAGTGCTCCATAACATTCTCACAAATTCTGTGACATTCTGTACAGTGCTGTAATGGTCTCCTTATGTTTCCCTTTCTTGTTGAGGGCGGGTACTACACATTATTCATCTTTGGAATCCTGATGATAAACCCTTAAATATTTTGAACATAATATAGGTAAAGAGAGCTAGGATCTATTCAGTTAGCCAGAAAACTACATTTTCCTTTTTTTAAAGTCTCATATCCTATCAATGACGAAACCTGTAAATCATTTCTCTGCTTTCAGTCACATTTCTACCCAGCCTATGATTCACATTACTAGTGGACTTACATTCACTTGAAACACAGTAATATGCATCAGAAGTCATGTGACCAATCCAAATTCAGTTTATAAAGCAGAAGGCAGGTTAACTGCTTTTGTAGAAAAACAATTTGGTGGAAAGATTCTATATTTATCACCAAACTATTTAGGTGACCAACCCTATCAGGTAACACATACAGATACTCTTAAATGTCCTTTATAGGGCAGTTTTTGTACAGTTAAGTCCTCCATCAATTTAAATGTAACATCTATGACACTCTAATCTAAAAAATACTTGATCCTGCCGGGGATTTAGCTCGGTGGTTTCGCCGCCTGTTGCACAAGCGCAAGGACCGAAGTTCGATCCCTGGAACCAAAAAAAAAAAACAAACCTCGATCTTAAGCTGATCTCAATTAAGAACACTGGAAAAGTTGTAGCTAGAGTCATTCACAAATTTTTCTGCTATTTAAAATCATTGGTCTTCTACTGAGGTCATACTTACCAAAACCATGTGGGCTATTAGGTTACCTCCAAGAGCTCCAAAAGTATAATACACAAGAGCCTGTAAAAGAACAAAAGATGTTTAACTGAACATAGGGACCTACTTATTCAATTCAAATTATAACATACAATAAAGTTTTAATTGTCTTACCTTTGCCTGACTCGAATTAACACCAAGTCCAGAGGCATACAGAAAGCCAAGACCCTGAAATAAAATGGTAAAAGTAAGAATTCTTCCTCTGGGGCTGGGGATTTAGCTCAGTGGTTCTGGTGCCTGTCTCATAAGCACAAGGTCCTAAGTTTGATCCCAGGTACCAAAAGCAAACAAAAAACCAAACAAAGAATTCTTCCTCTGGTAAAAATTTATCCAAGACAGACACAGTTTTATGCACTATGAAAAGATGTAAAATCCTTTAAATGCTAAAAGGTTTGAACACACATATGTACAACTGGGAATTAAAAAGCCTCAGAAATGCATTCTGCATTTTACAAATTACACAACTACATATAACCTTAAACAAGTTATAAAGTTTACCTTAACGATTAAAAATCTAGTAAAAGTTTTTCTATTAACTAGAAAAACAGAGCTAAACATACTTAAATGTGACTTCTATTTCATCTTATGAATAATCATTATAAAGACAACAACTCTCGTGTTGTTACACTGACATACTTCTCTACCTATGTAGAGTGGAATACATTCTGAAAAACAAGAGATTATTAGGACAAACTGTTTTAGGAATAAAAAGAGGCAGCAAGCAGTCAAGGATGAAATGCTACTTTGCAAGGTTAGAGCACATACTATTTTCTAAAACATAACAGTGAACAAACAATGCAATGGTAAGGTTCTCGATGAAGGCTGCAAAGGCAAGTGAAGCAGGGAATGCTTGTGCTTATCAGAACCCATGAGCTCCCTGAAATTTCCCAGCCTCTGTAGTTAGGTAAGAGGACCATGTGCCTTTGATGTGCATGGAACTGATGTGAGCCACTTTCAGGCCTGGACTTTATAAACAGCCCAGAAATTCCTCTAGCTCCCTCTTTTCCCTTCATGATGGCTTGGACACCTGTGTTCCAGAATGTGAAGCTACATGTTGGAAGTGGCCCATGATCAGGAGTTGTCATTTCAAAATGAGTGATGCAAGCAGGAAAGCAGTATCAAATGTAGCATGAACTAGAAAGGAGGATTGCAAGTTTGAGCTCAGCCTATGTATCAGTGAGACCCTGTCTCCAAATAAAAGTAAAAGAAGGGCAGGGGATACAGCTCAGTGCAAAGACTGGTTCAATCCCAAGTGCTACAAAAAAATGAGCAAACATACAATGCAATGTGAATACAGAACGTCTCCTATAAGGTAGTCTAGCCAAAACTATTTTAATTGAGTTCATCAAGCTTTAGCTGTGACATTTATTTATAGGAAATATATGTGATAGAGAAATAAATCAATAACAGCATGAAGATGCAAATAAATAGAGGTAGGACATTCTGCAGAAAACCTGGCCCTATCTTTAACACAGGAGAAAAAAAAAGGCACGGGACTATGTTAGAAATTACAACTAAAGATATAGTGTAGTGCAGGACGAGGTATTCATTTGGACAAAGTAAAAAAAAATTTGGCTCAACAGGACATGAATACAGTATGGGTGTAATGTGACGTAAAAACATGCTGGAATTGACAGGTTAAGGCTGTTGATTGAAAAAAGCAAATTATGGAACAGTAGACAGTGGCATCTCAATAAAAATTCATATATAAATATGCACAAAGAGAAAGGTCTAAGGGTATGCATGCACTACAGTATCACTGCTCAGAAATGGATGGTGCAGAGGTGATGTTTGCTTTCTAGTTTTGCTAGTTTGTATTTCTAGTGTTCTGTCATGGACATGTATTGCTTCCATAATAAAAAAATTTAAAAGAAGTTAGTATTAACAATAGCTACAGAATATGAACTTTGAAAAAAATGCAATGGTGAGTAATTTCAGGTAAAAGAGTATTTCTTGCATATTTCATTCTTTATAGATGTAATTTGGAAAAACAAATGTAACTGTGGCAAGATGCAATTGAAAAAAATGCCTTCATTAACTATTCAGACTGAAGAAAAAGAGTATCAGGAGGAGAAAGATAAAATGGTCTGCCAAAATAATATTTAAAGATATGTTACTGCCCAGTCTTACTTCTTTTTGTTTTTTGGGTACTGGAGATTGAACTCAGGTCCTTGCGCTTGCAAGGCAGGAGGTGGAACCACTGAGCTAAATCCCCAGCCCCTCCAGTCTTACTTCTTAAAAGACATCAGGGCACAGAGAAGAAACTGCCATTGGAATCAACAAGTGGGGTACACGACATGTTCTCCATTGAAGGTGCACTTACAGTCTGCCCTTTGGGGGAGCCGTCCTCAGTCAGCTTCTCAAACATCTCTTTAGCTGCCTGGATATTCTGTGTCATGTAATCCCCAAACAAAAGGGCATAGGACACTCTCTCCAGAGCCTTGGTATGGTTCATGCTTGCTGCCTTTTGAAGATACCGATATGCTCTTTAAATGCAAGCAATTAAAAAACAAATTAGCAGCATTTTGGAACTGCCATTAGAAGTTTTTTTCAAGATCTACCAAAACATTGTATAAATAATTTCCTTATTTAAAAAAAAATTTTCCGATATTATTTTTTCTGAATAATTCATTTTACTTACATATGTAGAAATCTAAGGTGCCAGTTCTCCCTGTTATTCTAGCATCTTGGAATAATCTAATTACACTATCAATAATCCTAAAAACCTTTAACAAGCTTTGCAATAAGAGACCTGTAATATGATGAAGTCCAATAAATAATCCCCTAACTATTCTAATTTCTTTTTAATTCTTTGCACAGAATGTAACAAAAGTTAGCTGAAATTAAGCAGACTTGAAAATTGAGAATATAATCACTTGGTTTACAGTCTATGTGAAAATTCTTAAATTTCAGTTGACAGTTTAAAAGCAACACCAAAAAACACACATTTAATGATAATTCCTTTTGTTAAATCCTGAATAGTATATCCATTCTTAGTTCTTAAAAACTGACAATTTCAGTCATTTTTCTCATTGTTCATCATTTTGAACAATATTTATAATCTTTTTATCCTAAGAAGTTAAAACCTGTTAAGAGTAATACCACTAATGTACACAAATGATATTAAGTTTTGTTGCAATGGACTTAAGAAATCTGTGTTTCTGGCAGCAGTTTTTTAAAAAAGTAAGTATTTGGCTATTTATCTCAGGGAAGGCCTGTCTGGGGGCAAGAGTGGAGCTGACATTGGTACCTACTCTCTTTTTTGGCTTTTTTTGTTGCTTCCATTGAGGATTTTCATCCCAGTCTGATACAGCATTTCTGCTTCCTCCATTTGCCGTCTCCTAGCAGCCTCTTCCTCAGCTGAAAATATAACATCACACGCATTGGCATGGATTGCAATTCTACACCAATTATTTATCAAACGCCACAATGGATTCTTTTAGGCAGTCAAACAAACACAATGAATGATCTATCATTATTTCCAAATATGACTAAGAATGGTTTAAGTGTGGCCTTCACTGACACAAGGTAAGACTTTCAAAACATAAAATCTACTGAAGCTACTTTCTTTTAGAGGAAACACTATCAACTGATTTTGAAGGGTACTTTTTCTGCTTACATTTTTATATAATTCAACTAAAATTTGAGATTATACATCAAGGTTAGTTAAAATAAGAAAGATATTAGAAAACAGTGATCAGAAAAGCACTGTTGTAATCAAAGAATACTTTAGCTCTATTTGAAATGTGCATTTTACAAGGAGAAAGCAATTATATAATAAAAAATAAAACTGGGCGTGGTGGTACATGCCTGTCATCCCAGGACTTGGGAGGCTGAGGCAATAAGATCACTGGAAGTTCAAGGCCAGCCTGGGCTACACAGTGAGTTCAAGGCCACCCTGAACTACATAGTGAGACCCTGTCTCAGGAAAACAAAAAAATTGATTTTTACTAACTATAGATCCAGACTTAGCATTCAAGTCCATTAATTTTCTCATATTAATTTTTCATACTCACTAATACAACCTTGAAAATCCTAAGACTTGTTACGGGTTTTACAAAATCATTTTGCTACCATAATAAGGTATTTTAAATAGAAATATAGACCTCATCAAAATTCATGTATTTCATTAAGACCAGTATTTGCAGAAATAGAAGCAAATTCTTGTAGTATAGAAAAATCTGTAATTCTCTGTCACACCAGTCTACTTACATCCAAAGTTTCCCTGGAAACATAGTTTGCCGGTAGAATTCAGCCTCTTCATACCAACATTTATACTTAGCATAGTTAAATATATTACATTTGTCAAATGTTACATTAGAACAGCACACCTCACTCAAAGTATTTTAGAGAGGCAGTTTTCTTTTAATTTTCATTACCCTTCACCATAAGAGTCTGTTTCCTTTATTGCTAAAAACTGTTGTATGTTAATTAATCTAGCAGCTTGCCTAAAGGGTTTATGAGTCACCTGTGCAAAACCTTTTTAAGTAAGACATGAGTGTGATAAGCTGTCTGGCAGCCTGAAATAAATGTACATTCTTCCAGCTCTCAAGTCTATTCTATACGGCTATAAACGCATCATCAGCTGGGCCATGTCTGACCACATGGGAAGGATGGCTAGAGAGAGGCCTTCAAAAGGATGTCTTGGACATCAGCTACGTGGACAGGCTTCTCCTGAACAATGCTTACTTTCACAGAAGCCCCACTTCTCATCAGTTCCGTAGTCATAGGTTGTAGCACACCACAGTCTGCCATCTTCCCGCCCATCGGATGTACACGCAACATATTCCATATCCAGGAAAAGAAAAGGGAAGTGGCAGGGTTCCCCGTGTGCTGTGCCTTCAATGGCAGTCAAGGCTGGAAAGACAAGAAATAAAAATCTAAACATCAACAACACTTCTGGGATCCAGGGATTCACTGCAATCAATTTCAGCTGTTAGAATCCACAGGCAAAAATACATGATGTAATGCTTTGTAATGGGCCAGTTCTCATTTTTATTAGAGAGGACTTAAGGTTAAGTTAACTTAGTATGATTAGCTGCCTACTCAGATCTATTATCTGGCTTAGACTTTTTGAAGGTGTTGAGACATAACCTTAGAATGTTAAAACTCCTGCCTAACCAATGAGCAATAAGGCAAAATGCATCTGAATCAATTTTACTGCTCAACATAACTCCCTCTTTTTTTCCCCCCTGAATGTAGTAAAGCAATTTCTTCAATAAGACAAAGTTATTCAGGCAAAATGTTCCCCTAGGCAGAGCTAAGGTCTCACAAAGTCCTCTGTGACCCCACAGCATTTTATTAGAGTACTTATCATACAAGTACTAAAGTGATTTTTTTTGTTGTTGTTTTTTTTACCATACTCTAGCTCCCAAAAGACTTTTTCACATGGTGCCTGTCAGGTAATAAAGGTTCAAAAGATAACAGTGGGTATTATTAATGGCACACCTATCTGAAAGGGTACAAAGTATCTCTTCTTTTTTTCTAGTGTTGAAAGAGAAGGTTTTCAGTAAATTATGAAAGACAAAATGAATTTCAAATGGCTTACCACCAGGTAGATGTCATTTATCACCCTGGTAATCACTGAACAGAGGTAAATTACTTCTTACCCTTTAATATACCCATGTTTTAAAGAAATTATCTTTCATGAAATGAATAGACAAAGTATCTATTAGCAGTAACCTCTGAAGAGTACCACAGATTTTGAAAAGGGCATCCCTAAGCATTGCTGTTACATCCAAATCAGTTTTGGAAAGTGTAGAATTTCACACTTAAACCTGAATTTCACATCAAGTAGCCTGTGATATTTTAAAAGAATACTAAATTTTTCAATGATAAAAGAAATCTTTGGAAATCAGAGAAACAATCCCTTTTTCAATAGCATCCAAAAAAATGATATACCTAGGAATCAATCTAACAAAAGAAGTAAAAGACCTCTACACTGAAAACTACAGTACTGGTCAGGGATTTAGCTCAGTGGTTTCACCGCTTGCTGTGCAAGTGCAAGGACCCGAGTTTGATCCCCGGTACCAAAAAGAAAAAAGAAAACTACAGCACTCAGAAAAAGGAGATTGAAGAGAATATCAGAAAATGGAAAGATATCCTTTGTTCTTGCATAGGAAGAACCAATATAGTGAAAAGGACCATACTTGCAAAATTGTTATGCAGATTCAATGCAATCCCAATCAAAATCCCAATAGAATATCTCACAGAATTAGAAAAAAAAATCCTAAAATTCATTTGGAACCAGAAGAGACCTAGAATAGCAAAGGCAATTCTGGGTAACAAAGGCAAAGCAGGGGGTATCACAATCCCTGACTTTAAATTATACTACAAAGCTATGGTGATAAAAACAGTATGGTACTGGCAAAAGAAAAGACCTGAGGATCAATGGAACAGACTAGAGGATGCAGAAACAACTCCAGACATATTCAACCGCCTTATCTTTGACAAAGGAGCCAAACACCTTCACTGGAAGAAAGATAGCCTCTTTAATACACGGTGCCGGAAACACTGGCTTTCCACATGCTGAAGATTGAAACTAGAGCCGTATCTTTCTCCACACACTAACCTAAAATCAAAATGGATCAAAGATCTAAATATTAAAACAAAAACATTAAATCTGGTGGAAGACACAATAGGTAGAATGCTTGGGGACACAGGAGTAGGCAAAGTCTTCACAAACAAAACCCAGACTGCATGGGAAATATAACAAAGAATCAACAACTGGGACCTCATCTTATTAAAAAGCTTTTTCACAGCAAGAGAAACCACCAACAGAGTGAAGAGACAACCCACAGATTAGGAAAAATTTTTTTACCAGCTATTCAGATAAAGGACTATTATCTAGACTATATAAAGAACTCAAAAAAATCAGACCCTCAAACTTAAAGACCCAATGCAAAAATGGGCATCTGAAATGAATAGACACTTCTCAGATAAAGAATTAGAAACAGGGCCAGAGATTTAGCTCAGTGGCTCTGCTCCCTGCCTTGCAAGCGCAAGGTCCTGAGTTTGATCCCTGGTACCAAAAAAACCCCAAAAAACAATTAGAAACAACAAATAAATATATGAAAAAATGTTCAATATCACTGGTCATTCTAGAGATGCACGTTAAAACAATGCTGAGATTCCATCTCACTCCAGAAAGAATGACTGCTATCAAGAAATCAACCAATGGCAAATGCTGGTGGGGCTGTGGGGAAAGAGGAACCCTGCTCCACTGCTGGTAGGAGTGTAGACTGGTGCAACCACTGTGGAAATCAAAGCGGAGATTTCTCAAAAAACTAAAAGTAGAGGTTCCATTTGACCCAGCAATACCTCTTCTTGGTATCTTCTCAAAAGAATTAGAAGCATCATACTACAGCGATAGATGCACACCAATGTTTATAGCAGTAGTTTGTAATAGTTAAATATTGGAAACAGTCCAAATACTCATCAACTGATGAGTGAATAAAGAAGATGCACTTTTTTTATACAATGGACTACTACTCTGCCATAAAGAAGGATGGGCTTCAGACGTTTATAGCTAAATGGATGGACCTTGAGACCACACTCTTAAGTGAAATAAATCCAACACACATGTTTAAATACCACATTGTTTCTCTGGTGTGAGAAACTGAATGTGGAAATAAGGACTGAGATGTATAATGGATGCTGGGAAATGGGAAGAAAGTGTTCAAAAGGGAAGGGGAACAAGGGAGGAGAGAGGGGAAAGGAAGGAAGGGACACAAAAAAAGGCAAAATAGAAGGAAAAAATGGAAACAAAGCTTTTGTACATAGGAAGGGGAGGGGGCTTGAAGGGGGAATAGGATAAAATAAAACATTAAAAAAAAATCTTTGTCTTAAAAGCAAGTAGCTTATCATTGAAATTCTAGCTTATCAAAAGTATACTTTAATACAAAATAATTATTTTGTCATGTGATGGAATCACATAGTAGAAAAGAACCTGGAGAGAACCAAAAGGATTTTGGCACCAAAAGGTTTTAACCTCCTGCAGATTCAGTACCAACTTAAGCAAGAAGAATCCTGGGATGTACCTGCTACATCAATTCAGTCAAAACCTTAATCTGTCAAAATAATGTGTTTATTAGTGAGTTATTAGGAAGTTTTGTATCTCTCAACCACCTTCTCCAAGTAAAATTACAATATGGAAATTGTTATTATATTTTAAACTTGTTTTTAAACTATATATATATATATATATATATATTTTTTTTTTTTGTACCGGGGATTGAACTCAGGACCTTGTGCTTGCGAGGCAGGTGGCAGCACCACTGAGCTAAATCCCCAGCCCTAAAATATTTTAAAAGTTATTGACTGGGACTTCCTAGCTTCAAATAATTTATCTGAAGTAGAAATTCCTTAAAATTGTATTAATTTCATTGTTAGTTTTCTTTCCATGGAAAAGTTCTGCAACAATCAAAATTATCCCTTTTAAATCCTTTATAAGAATTAATACTCAGTTTAAAAACAAGGCAATTTCTCTTTTGGTGTAACAAAGCCGACTGGCCATGAAACTTCAATTAATGATAGTCTGGGCTGGGGATTTAGCTCAGTGGTTCCTCTGCCTGCTTCACAAGTGCAAGGTCCTGAGTTTGATCCCTGGTACCAAAAAAACTCCAAAAAACCAAAAAACAATTCATGATAGCCAGTAATCAAATATAGGGCTTAAAATGAATGGGGAAAATATGTCATTAAGTCACTTGTGCAGCTTCATGTAAAACTTCACATTTTCTAGATAAGGAATCACATTTTGTTTCTATGACAATGACATGGTGTCACAATCTATTTACATATGAAACCTTTGGAGACTTTATGGTATGTGAAAACTTACTATAACAATGAACAGACTGCTTTATATTTAAAGTAGTAGAAATCTGCTCTTGCAAAGTGAATTAAAATTATTCAAGAAAGCTAGAAAAAGTAAAAAACAATAAAAACACTTGAAAATAGTGTTGTCTGGGGTATGGGTAAATGTGCATTTGCATACTGCTAGTAGGCGTGTAAGTTAGTACAACCACTCAGAGGGCATTTAGTAATATTTCTTAGAATTTAAAAGGTGTATATCTTTAAACATTTTTTTTGTTGTTTTTTGAGTCAGGGTCTTGCGATGTAGCTCAGGTTGGCCATGAATTCACTATATAACTCAGGCTAGCCTCTAATTTGTGGCGAACCCCCTGCCTCAGCCTCCCAAATACTTAAAGGTATGTATCACTATGCCCTGCTTAAATGGTCCATTTCTTTAGATCTGTCTTCTAGGATCTTTACTTACAGAAATGCTCCCACAAGTACACTAAGAGACTATGTGTGAGAGAATATCTGTGTAATATAACTTTAAAAACAAAAAGAACTCAAAGGTCTACTGATAGAAGGGCTGCATCAACTATGGTGCAGCCCAAAATGGAAACTTGGGCATCATCAAGAGAAAGAGTTAAAGGTCATAAGAAAGTACTGGACAGGAAAAAGGATCACAGGCTGAGTCCTTCAGTGAGCTCATGTTTCAATACCAGGAAGATACAAAGAAACCAGCATTCCAGTATGGAAAGCACCTTTAGAGACAGAACAAATATTGGTGGTTTCACTAAGATGAGGATGAAGGATGGACCAGGCTACTAGCAGTTAGAACACACCTGGTGGAGGA
This sequence comes from Heterocephalus glaber, assembly GCF_000247695.1. The sequence continues at coordinate 20,559,548 of NW_004624734.1, read as the reverse complement.
CCAATTCAGTGGTCTGCAGGAGGTCTGGGTCTCCTGGAGGTGGATCAGACCACAGGAAAAGAGGAAGTGAAATCAGTGACTGTAAACGACTTTGTCAAAAACTATGCTACCAAGTGGCATAGAGAAGTAGGGTGGTACTTGGAGGGGAATTGGGGGCAGAAGGGTTTTGTTTGTAACATGTAAGTGATTATGGCTCATTTGCATGTGGAAGCAAAGAATCCATGAGAATTATGAATATAGCTAGAATGCTGTTAAGTGTTTTAGGAAGACAAAACATTTTATCAAAATCCCAAAAGAGTTAACTTCTTGATCTGTACAAATGCAAAGAATTTTGCTTTGCAAACTTCCCACTTTAAGAACTCTCACGATGCCATTAAAGACTGATATTGCACATATAAACAGATGAATGTTCTGTTAAATGGAAAAGGAGTACTTAAAAAAGTACTTAAAGTTGCTCACTTGACGCAATCTTACTCTTCTCACACAGCAGCAAGTAGTATTTCAATCAAATATATTTATAGGCAAATAGAGTTGGAACTCAATTATTTCACGTTAAAAAGCTACCAATTTCAAGAAAATTATAATAGTGTTCATTGATTTTATTAAGCCCCAAGATAAAAACTCCAACCAACCAGTTGTCACCAAAAAACCCTTCAAAGTACTAAAAACAAAGCATTAGTATAAGTGATTTAAAGAAAACCAAACTTGATTTAAAGTAAATGGTGTAGTATGATTTCACTCATCTGTGGAATTTTAAAAAGCTGACCTCCCAGAATGAGAGAGTGCAATGCACGGTGGTGACCGCAGGCTGGGGTGGGGAGATGCTGCTCAGAGGATGGATACATGCTTATTGTTAGGAGGAATCCACTTTAAGAGGTCCACTGTGCAGCAAGGGGGCTGTAATAATTGATGACACAGTATACTGTTATCCTGAAAAATGTAAACAGAGTGGATTTTGTGTGCTGTCACTAAAAATAATTGCGTGACGTAATGCGTTTGTTAACCAGCTACATTCAACTATTCCATCCTGTATAGGTATTTCAAAACATGCACATAATAAAAACCAAAAATAAAGGATACTGAATGTCAGTATCTGTGCAAAATGAAAAAAAAAAAAAAAGAATTTGATGCTGCATCTGGCTTCAACAATCACTTGACCTACCCCAGTATTTAATTTTTTTTTCTTTTTTTGGTTTTTGGAGACAGGGTCTCACTATGCAGTTCAGGCTGGTCTCGAACTCTCTATGTGGCCCAGGCTGGCCTCAAATTTGCAGTGATCCTCCTGCCTCAGCCTCCTGAGTCCTGGGATTACAGGCATGTGCCGTCATGCCCAGCTTTAACCCTAGTATTTAAGAATTGAGAAAACCAAGACTTTTTCAAGATTTCAAATTCTAAGAGTCTCTGTTCCTAGCTTTAGTGCAAAGTTGGGGGCCTGACTTTCAATATGGCCCTGAAAAAATGTCAATAAATCCATTTGGAAACAAAGAATAAATAAATGAAAATATAAATGGTTAAAAAATTTATTGTTGTCTGGGAACATGGCACAGTAACTTTTTTGGGGAAAATAACCAGTGTTACATAATTTTCTACAAGCAGACTGCTTTTACCAAAACTTGAGAAGTGATAAATACAGCTGAGAAACTACATCTGTGAACAAGGAAAGGCATTTTGTTTACAGATTAAAATGTTTTTAGTGGGAAAAAACAAGAGCCATCACATGAAGGATGGACAAAACGTATGATCAGAGTTCATATAAAGCTCAACATTCTCTATGAGAAGTAACTGATCATTTAAAAGTAGAAACAAAAGAAAGTACTGGTCGATATGCTCAATACAGAGTGACAATCAGGTGACAAGCACTGTCAAAAAACAGAGTGTAATGTATCCAGGAAAACTGCTCTCTACTAGCAGTGAGTTCCTGAACACGATGGCTTTAAGGGAAGCTCTTCTGCATTTCGGAGGCCATGGCAGGTGTGGGCATGGGTACTTCTCCATAGGGATGCTGTCCTAAAGGAGTCTCCCTGCACAAATAATGTCTTGTAAAACCAAAGAAACAGCAATACCATCACCAACAAACAAAACCAAAAACCACCTTTCCACTAAAGTCAGAACCAGCTGCAGGCCACTGCCTATGCTTCCCTTCTATCTCACCTTCTGTTTATTCTGCCCACTAGGTGGGGGTCTCCCTTTCCCTGCCACCCACAGGAGCAAAAGCAAAGCAGGAACTCCATGCTATTACTCAATCAACTTGCTTCCTTTGGACCTGATTAATAACTTTAAACTCAAATCCTTTTGTGTTATCTGATATAGATCAAGATGCTGATTATTCTATTTAATTTTTCTTTTTCTTTTTACAACTATAAGGACAATGTATTTATTGCACTCCAAACAATAGGAAAACATAAAAAATTAAAGAAAAATCACAGTCATCATAACCCAGCACTTCAAAATCTTTTTCTCCAGAAGTAATGCTTGCAAGCAGAAAAGAAGGTTTGGACCTTTTTCTTTTCATTTGCAAACATGACCCCCACCCTCCAACGTTCCATATGATTAATTTTGTGCATCAATCTGGCTGGGCCAAGGTACCCAGATATTTGGTCAGTCATTATTCTAGATGTTTCTAGAAGGTGATTTATCAAGACAGCTCTGAGTAACACAGGATCATATTAAGTGAATTATTTTGTAATATGCCATTTTCACTTAATGCATCACTGATATTCTTCTATAGGCTTAGGGTGCACAACAGCAGAGTTCTAGTAGTTATCTTCTGAGTAGCTTCTACTCTTAGGTAGGCACTTCTGATGAGTACAGCCGGCTCTAGTTTTGTGGGACAAACATGAGAATGAGGGTACTCTGCTAAGGAGGTGAAACAGAGAAGAAAGAAATCTAAAGCTACTGAAGACAAGGCTTGAACTGCATATCCACACAGGTCTAGTTATGACAGCCAAATAAACTTCAGTTTCTGCCTCTGCTTGGTGGACTTTGTTATTTGCAACCAAACGTGTTCCTTCTCAAATGACTACAAATATTGTGTAATAGGAACATGATAATGTAAATCATTCTGATGGCCATTTAGTCATTCATTTTCAACAAGTGTTGAGATGATATGCAGAAAAGAACCTGTTATCCTTTGAAAGGTCTTATAAGCTGGGCTCTCCCTAAACTATTTGTATAAACAGGTGGTTTATGCTCAACACGTGCTTTCCTTCTGAGTCTACAATTTTGGTACATGCTAGGCAGAGTGGTTACATGACCTGGCCCCCAGTTAAAACACCAAGGATTAGGTCTCCAACGAGCTTCTCACACATGCTATCACACTTGGTGGCTGGGGGAAGATTATTTCCTGTGTCTCCTCTGGGAGAGGACCCTTGCTTGGAAGCTTGTGTCTTGTTTCTTCCAGACTTTGCCCTAAGGACCTTTACCTTCTGCTGATTTTGCATTGTATACTTTCACCACAATAAATCATAGATAAATCCTGTAATTTCTTCCAGCAAATTATCACACCTTCAGATGGTCTTGGGTGCCCCTGATACAGGTGGCATCAGAAGTGGGATTTGCTAGAAGGACTCTCATTCACAGACATATGTAAAAGCATTGTCTTGTAAGAGGAAGGATAAGGGACGGGGTATGGATATTTTTAGTGTCCGGGTGGTTATGGAGTTACCCATGAGATAACAGCTGGGCTGCTGTTTGTTATGAGAGGTAAAAGTAGAATTTACAAATGATAGATCCAGCTCCAGGACAGCTGGCTTGCTGGATCCCCTGGCTGGCTAAAGTGATGGGAAACAGTACCCCAGATGGTAGGTAATGTCCTTGGTTTTTGTTCTCTCCTCCAATGGGTCCTAAAAATTCCCTAGGCTGTGCCAAAAATGTTAAGTTTGTACTGCTCTCTCCTTCGAGTTGGTGGGAAAAATTCAAATAACTGATTATTATTTTTTAAAAAAAGTGGGAGGAGGTAACACTCCACCAGATTTTTGCAGCCTGGCAGCTGCTGCTGTTGCTGCAGTTGCCTCCCTGCCTCCCTTCTCCACTGCATTCCAGTCTGGATCTTCCCTGGCAGCCCTAATGTTAACATAGCAAATGCTGAATTTACTGCTGGGGTTTACTTACTGCAGTGAGGGGAAAAAAATGAAAATTTTGCATTTTGTGGTTAGTACATCTGGATATCTGAAAAAAATGAATAAAAATGTTAAATACTTAGGATTTTATAAAGGGTAGAGGAATTATCACGATCAAAGGAAGCTGTAAAAAAAGAAATGTATTAATGGGACACAACTTCTCTGCTTTTCACTGCCAGTAGGCAGGAGGAACTTACACAGAGAAAGTCCCTGTAGTGACGGTTTCTGCTATGGAAGATATAAAATTTCCTGTATTGGAGCCTCTGGAAAAAGGAAGGCAATAAGGAAAAGAGGTGATCTACAGATGGAGACTTGCTTTTGGAGTTTTAAAAAAACTGGTTTTGGTTTGCTAATGATTTTTGTGAGAGCTGAGGTCTTAAAGGACAATGATTTTCCAACCTGATGAGCATAGTTTTCAGTGGGTGAATGTGAACTCTAAGACTGGTAAGATAAGAAGAGCTTAGAAAGGCCTTTCTTGTTACTTGGACTTTCTGGCCTTGTACCATTGCGCTTCCATTGCTGGTGAAGAAAATGTCTCTGGCTTTTCTGAATCCTGACCTCACAGACATTAACTGCCTGCACTTGAGTCTGAGATAAAACCTTATACTGCTCATACAAGCTGCCAGCTCAGTGTGACCTGTGCTGGGCTGACTGAACACTGTGGCTCAAGGAACAGGCCTCTGACTCTGCCATCTTGCAACACTGGGACACCTCTCCATGGAGTCCTCAACAGTGAAAGCAGAGACTGAGTGGCTTACCTGCCTAGGTCCCCTACAAATGTCCACAGGAAAGAGCTTGTTCCAGGTGGGCCCACCTGAAATGCAGGTGCTGACTGACAACTATTTCTGATACAGTGACTAACAGCATTCTGAACTTGTGATGACGTACTGCCTAAAGCTGCAGGTTGGGAGAGCGTACATCTCAGGGACTGTGATCCTCTACTTACTCTGGACAGACTGACCCAACTCCCTCTGGAGCTGACCCCTTTATTTGCTTTCCCAATCAGCTGCACTTTCCAAGAATGGACTGACACCCAGAGGGCCGAGGAGGTGAGCCTCTCCGGCTGCCATACCACTGCCACAGAGCAGACACAGATTAAAAAAATAGAGGAGCTGAGGAAACTGATGGAATCCCAACATAGGAAACAAATGGAATCCATAAAACAGATGCAAACAGATTTCCAGGAAATTAAGAACTCCACTGAAAGTTTACGCAGCAGAATGAACCAATGTGAGGACAGAATTTCAGATACAGAAGATAAGATTCCAATTAGGGAACAGGAAAAGAAAAATTGCTTTAAAATAGTAAGGGACCATGAGAAATCAATCCAGCAGCTACTAGACGATGCAAAGAAGAATAACATAAGACTGATTGGAGTCAATGAAGAAAGAGGAGAGAGTGCAGA
>NW_004624734.1:20526204-20544256 GCF_000247695.1 Heterocephalus glaber | reverse complement strand
AAGTCTTTACAAATAGGGAAGGGTGGAGGGGGTGAAGGGAGGGCAGGGGAATGGGGAAAAAATAAGAACCAAGATACGTCATGCAAAGGTACAAGATCCCAATGATGAATGTAACTGTATTGTATACCTAAAATGTACCAATAAACTTAATGGAGGAAAAAAAAATAAAAAGAATGGACTGACAACCCAACTTGGCTTCTCAGGCTCCATGCACCTTAGTGAAATTTGATTAAGTGTGGCTTTCCTTAGAAAGGGACTGCTCTTTTCTAGGTTGCTCACTTGATAAAGGATCAAGGTGAAATGGGTGGGGAAGTTTCTGAAAATTTGAGATTTTGTTCTGATCAATTTCTGTACATGATGTCTTTCTGGTGAAGTTGTACAAAAATGCTTTTCTGTGAAGATATTTTGCCTCTCTTGCCAACACCTACCCCTTCCCCACCAGATAAGAGGATGATTAAAAAATGTAAAATTATAATTGTAGATGGAAACACCGATTTTTCTAACAATTGAGAAAACTAAATGGAAGCCTCTGCATCTGGGGAAGAGGGAGCAGAGAGGGCATCAGTGATCTTTGTTTTTCAAAGCTGTTTTTGGAAGCTTCTACCTTTTCCTGAACAAAACCTCTGAGTATGCCTTTGCGAGCTGCTGAGAATAACATTGCTGAGTGTCTGATCACCGAAAAGGGCTGACTATGGCCTAGCGCCAGGCGGCCCAGCCCCTGTATTTTCCATCTGAAAACGTGCAGATGTTCAAACTCATGAGGTAGATGAACTAGGCCACCGACAGCAAAACCACTTGGAACCGACTGATAGTCCTTCTGAAGCCAAGGACTGGACTAAATTATTTGGGCTGGAGTAGGAAGCAAAGAACAAGCTGCTGCTCAAAGCAGGAGGCCTTGTGCTTCTACCTAATGCAGGTTCTCTTTGTTTCTAGGATTATCGTGTACTCTCTGGGATGGAACTTCTCAAGACACTGTCTCAGTCTGGGATGGCTTGCTGGTCAGCTTCAAATTACTGGTCATAGTTGATGTTATGCCCGAACTGATGCCTTGGGTAAGAAACTTATGGAGAAAGCCACCTGACTTTCTAAGATAGACCTATTATGATTAATAGGATTTGCTTTAACTATCCTAAGTACATGATTCCTAAAGGGTCCAATCGAAACCAATAGAGCAGGTTGGCCTCACTATTCTTTGGGTCTTACTGATGATACTTTTGCCATAAAGACGTCTTAGTCAATGACAAGGGGGTAGACTGTGTGGCGAAGATTAAACACAGCAGGCCTAAACTGTCCCCGAAAAGGCCTGCTTACAGACTGCCCTTTGCTGGCATCTGCGAAATTAGATTTCTGGTGAGTTCCCACCGTCCTGATAAGAATTGTTCACCCACACTGTACAAATAGTTGGTTCATGTTGAGCACCTGCCTTCCTTCGGAGAGACTGCAATTTCGGTATGTGCCAGGCGGAAGGTGCCAACTTAACCAGGCCTCACTAAAAATCCCAGGTATAGGGTCTCTAATAAGCTTCCCCGGAGAAGATTCTGATGTGTGTTGCTGAAATTGTTGCTTTGGAAATTAAACGTGTCCTGTGTGCCTCCTCTGAGAGAGGAGAGGACCCCTGGAATCCTGCATCTGGTTTCCCTCAGACTTCACCCCTTGCACCTTTTCCTCTGGTCATTGTGCTTTGTATGCTTTCACTGTAATAAATCATAGCAGTGAATACAACCACATGCTGAGGGGCTTTGAGTCTTCCCAGTGAATGACTGAAACTGAGGCTGTGGTCTTAGGGATCCCTAACACAGTTAGGAATAAGTATAAAATAGTCAAGAAAAAGCAAGAAGGCAAGTACGGATGAAGTCATGTAAGCAGAGTGGCAGAAGATGAAGGCTGAGAGAGAGACAGCCTGATCACATAAGGCCATGCCAGTAAGGGTGAGATTCTGGGTATGAGAGGAAGCCACAGGAGGCTTCTGAGCAGAAAGGAGGATGAATCAGGCCTCTGTCAGAGAGCTGAAAAGAAGGAAAAAGAGTGAAAATGGGGAGGTGAACAGGAAGCTCTAAGGTACAGAAAGTTCTTCAGTTGCCCTTGAATTCTTTAGAAAAGAACCCCAAGTAACAAATACAGGAGGAATGGTAGAGTTGCAAAGTCACCACTACGCAAACCAAAATGAAAGAAGGTCTGAAAGATAAATATAAATAGTTGCCCAAACCACTAGGCAGCAGGTCAGTGTACAACTCCAGAACAGCTGGATCAGCCTGATACTATCTGATTTCACTGAAAAAAAAACTTAATGTCACTAGAAATAGGACAGTCAGATACTATATGCCTCCTAATGTAAAGCAAAGCAATAAGTATACAACACCAACTAGGTAGAGCTAACTTCCCATTTTATAAAAGATACAGCAAATTGTGGAGAAAGCTAAATAACATTATAAGAATAAAATTAGCTAGACTCAAAACACGGGAAAATGTACAGCACAAAAGTCACTATTTCTGTAATACATAAAATGACACTTAAAGGGCAGGAGAACTATTATAGATTAAGAGAAACTGTAGATCTTACCTTGGATATGGAATTAAACAAATCATTATAAAAAATACCCAGAACAAGTGAGAAAACAGGACAGCCTGTATATTAGGTGATAAAAGAATAAAAGCTAATTTCATGATTTGGTTGAAAAAATTCTGGTCAAAGAACATGTAAAATGTGATTTAAAATACTCTAGGAAAGGAAAACAGGGTAAAATTGTGTGGGGTGGTAAAGATGAAACAAAAACAGCAGGATGCTGACAGTTGTTGAAGTTGGGTGACTAAGACATCTTCTACTCTTATGAGTGTTTAAAAATCCTCATAAAAAATAAAAAGGAATGGAGTAAACTAAGACTTGGAAAGATTTTAAAACAGTCAATACACACTGGACCAAAGTATAGGAAGAGTCTCAAAGAAAGTAAACAGAATTGTTTTTCTGAAGAATGATGCAACAATGCGTATCAAATGTTTTTAAGCCTGGGATTTAGCTCAGTGGTTCCGGCACCTGCCTCACAAGTGCAAGGTCCTAAATTTGATCCTTGGTACCAAAACCAAAAAAACAAATGTTTAAAAAAAATTTACATTCATTCCAGAAAATTTAAGAATTCTAAGAAAATTATCAAAGATGCACATGAAGATACATTGAAAATGGGCCGGGGATTCAGCTCAGTGGTTCCACCACCTGCCTCACAAGTGCAAGGTCCTGGGTTTGATCCCTGGTACCAAAAAAAACCCCCAAACAAACCAAAAAGATACATTTAAAACGATTTCCCAGGAAAACACTATAAAAAGTCCATGTCTAAATTATAGCAAATTTACACAACTTTTTACAGCCATTAACTATTAAACTATAAAAGAAAAATAACATGGGAAAATGTTCATAGTAAACTGTTAAGTGCAAAATGCAAAAAGTAAACTAGTATATATGTTTTGGCACAATTTAGTTTTTTTTTTTCTTTCTCTTTTTTCTTATGGTACTAAGGATTGATCTAGGGCCTTTGCACTGAACCACTTTCCCAGACAGGTTCATATTTTTAATTTTGAGACAGGGTCTCACTAAGCCACTAAATTGCCCAGGTTGAGCTTGAATGTATAATCCTCTTGCCTCAGACCCGTGGAGTTCTGGGATTATGCGTGTATGCCAGGTGCCCAGCCCCAATTTACTTTTCTTAAAACTATTTATATACCTAGAAAAAAGCCTGTAAGAGTATTCTTCATGATGTTAATAGTTATTATTTTTAGTTGATGGGATTAAGTTCTTTTTCATTTTTTAAAGATGGTTTTTCTATGCACAAGTATGATATATTTCCTGTAAAAATTTTGAAGATGTAAACATTCAAGTCTGGATCAATTCCTGTGTCGTTAATAATGAAATAGTAAGTGGCCATGGTGGCGATCTTTGAAATCATAAACTGAGTAACAGAAGGGTGGAAGCAAAACACAGAATAGACACATTAACACATTTTTAAAAGGATAGCCTTTTGGTACACTATTATGAGAAAGACCAACTTTTAAATTTAAAAGAAGTGTCAAGAAGGTGAGAGAAAAGGATTAAAGTTTGTAAGTTTACATATGTTTCAAATGGAGAGGTTAAAAAACAACTAAATCAAATTACAGTGATGATTAGAAAGGTTACTATAGTAAAAATCCTAACATAATTCTGAAAATGTCCAAAGCAGCATGTTAGACAATTCTTTCTGTGCTTCTATTTTGTGCATTAACTGACAGATTGTTTTTTTTTCTGGTAGCAGGGATTGAACTCAGGACCTTGCACTTGCAAGGTAGGCACTGGAACCACTGAGCTAAATCCCCAGTCCTGACAGATTATTCTTAAAAATTTCTCAGGAAGAAACTGACATACCAGTATCCAAAAAGAAATGTTAGGGTATTAATGTAGCCTGTGTACAACTTCATCTACCTAATTCAGCTATGTGGGTCAACTCTGATAGTCAAATATTAAAATATAGAAAAAACCACAAAACTACATTTTATATAATTATATATGGTTAATAATCAGTAAAATCAGTCTTTTTCAACATCTTCAACAGTCTTTTTCTTCTGCACTTACTAGTTTAATAACAGTCTCTTTCCTACATCAGGCAAAAGCAAAGAAAACGTCCAGACTACCTGGTTTCCGTACTTTCTTTGGTGCTTCATAGTCCTTTTCTGGATTTGGAGATTCTAGAAAGCTGATTTCTTCTGTGGCACTTTTCCCTTCCTGGCTCTTGAGGCTATTTTCCTCTTCTTGAATGGGGGATTCCAATTCTGATTCTTCTGAATCAACAAATATCTGACCAGCAACTACTCTGCCTGTGGTAGTGTGGTCCTTTACTGACTCATCTGATGGCAAAGAAGTCTGAGAATATGAAGTATTTTTAGTTATCAACAGTATCAAGATTTCATCCAACCCAATTTGTCCATTCTTTTTACTAACCCAGCCGTCTCCTTCAGCTCCTTAAAGTGCCGCCCTCCATCACCTCTACAGGGTTTAGCTTGTGTAAATCACATGTCTTTATCGTCTGCTGAACTCTTTGAATTTCAACCAGGAAGTCTTCCTTAATCCCTAGTATCTGGGTTAGCTTCTCCCTCTCCATGATCCAATCCCCTATGATAATTCTGTTATCATAACTTCCCGTCTTTATCTGTATTTCCGCTAATCCAGAGATTATAGCTCCTAACTAAGCAGTTTCCTGGCATATGTAAGAACCAGCCTTATTTATTCATTCAACCAACAGATGCATTAACTCCTTAGAATTCTTTTTGAAAATTTATGTAAATAGACACAAATGGCAGAGTCTTTAAAAGTTGGAGACTGAACTCAGGCCCTCACCGAATCAGCCAACACTTTCAATGAAAACATTTGCTATTCTCCCTCGTAGGTCAGTGATTTTTTTTTTTTATTTTTTACCCCAGAAGAATTAGAATATTGATAACCACTTATCTGTTTTTTTAAAAAATTCAATTCTGTCACTCAAAAGATGCAGACTTCATATCCTTTCTAAGTTGCATAACTCTTTGCTTTTAAATTGGGCAGCAAATATCAGCCATTGCAAATTTTAGTACATACCTTAGAATCTAAGGATTCATCCTGGTTGCCTTCTTCATCTGCAAAGAAATTTTAAGATAATTTAGTCATCTTTTTGTCGGGAAATTACAAATGTTATTAAAAGAAAACATCTGATAGGCACAACAACAAATAAGACACTATGCCTAGATTGAAAAATTAGTTGTAGTCAGCAACTGTTCACAAAAGATTAAGTAAAAAAAATGGGTTCAGGTGGTAGATTTTCTCTAGGTAGGAAGACAAATTACCCCTGTTCCCCGCCAAAGATATTTCAGATTCCAGTCAATTTTCTGTATATATTTAGTCTATTACTGACAATGAATTACTAAGTATAAAAATATACCTTTAATTTCATATTCCTGCTTCTACCTATTCTGTTCCTTTGCTCAGGATGTGGAGGTAAATTAGCTTATCTTATTGCCAATTAGCATTTTACTATTTGATAATACTATTAATCAATATAATATAAATAATATAATAATTATTACTATTTGTCAATAGAGTTACCAGACAAATATACTTAGGACTTGTATTCTACTTTACTAAAGAGATAACCAGATATAGGTAAAAGTAGCATCATCCTGTCATGTACTCACTCACGTGAAAGCTATTTATTAAGACATTAACGGTTCATGTTAAATGATGAATCGAGCCACTAATTATACCTTTCTTCCCAATTCATACAGGTTGTTTTGGTTTTGTTGGATTACATAATATTCCTTATATTATTCTTTCCATATTTTCTGGCTGTCACTGTTATACTGGCTGCTTATTATTCTTTCTCCTGCTCTTATATAAACACATGCACCAACCCAATGTTCAGTCACAAATGTTTGATCTTTGTATTCATTGCCAGCTTAAAAAAACCAAACTGTGAGATTATCTCTGTTTTCTGCTTGCTCTTGAAATTACCTGAGTTTATATAGGAGCAAGTTTCAATTCTGCCTGCTCTGTCAGCTATCTGAGAAATTAACCAGCAGATAAAATGCTGTAAGACCACTTGATTTTTACTGGTAAATGTGGTCCTACCTTACTTCATACAGATATGGTTATACCCTAAATATTATTTGGAACTTGTAACTCTTTACAATAAAAACATGTTTTGGAATTTGTTACCAAAGTATCAAACTAAGAAGCACAAAATATACAACTCTTATTTCACAAAACTTGTTTTGAGTATCTGAGAAAATCAGTCTACCAGTGAAGTTTTGCCATATATGAAGCTGGTGTCAGTTTAAAGAAAATTTAAATTAAAGCTACTACTTACATTCACTTACTTTTAGACTACCTTCAAAATATGTTTTTATTTTTAGAAGGAGAAGAGTATTTCACGTATTGGTCCCACAGTGCCCGTAACATTTAGGCAGTGCTGTCAATTGGGATTCATCCTTCCCAGTAACTTCATTACAAGTATCACCCAAAGCCCAAGTTCTAACAGACAGTTCAAGTTCCATTTTCAGTAAATTTGGGACAAAGGAAAATATTCATCTCTATTATGTAGCAAAGTTTTATGCATATAGTTAATCACAATTTTTAACTAGTTAATATATCAAGAGCAGACTTTAAGTGTGCAGATTTATATGATATATTCCCACTGAACTTCGGAGCAGCTGAGACTAGTCACTAATCACTAAATCTAGTACGACACTTGGAAGCTAATGGGAAAATAATATAGATAACATAAATAAATACAAAGACACATATGTTTGAAAGCTTACTATAAGCCGTAAGGCATAGGAGAAGCAAAATGTTATTTCTGAACTCCACAAAACATGACTTGTGACATCAGGATCATTTCATGTGAATTGCATCATGCTTCTCTCTTAACAAACTAGGAATATATACTAAGATTACTGGTAAACAAGCATTCTTTTTCAGTTACTAAACTGGGAAAACCTACTCCAGATGGTAGTCTTAAGCATAAGCTGTTTTCTCTTTCAGACTGACAGCCACATTCACACAACACTTTTTATAAGGTTGCTTATGACCAATGCACTTTGGACATGTAGTCTTTTGGAAAAGATTAGAGAGACACGAGAGTTATGCATACCGAAAAAGTAAATAGTAAATGTTCTGCTTTCACCAGAATACAGACATCAAGCAAAAAGAATGCAAAGGGACTCAATAGTTACAGATTTCACACTCACTGGTATCACACCTAAAATACAATTATCCACACTACTTTATTAATTGCGCACCTTCCCTTGAAAAACATCAATTTTCATTTGTATATCAGCTGACAAAACTGCAAAGCACTAGGGATCTTTTTTCAAGGACAAAATGTTATGACAAATTCATTTTACCACCTGTCATGTAACTTAAACAGACTGATCACTTTCAAGCATGCAGTCTGAAGAGTTTGGTGAAAAGGGACTAGATATCCTGCCTTCTGCATTGCCCTTTTGTTTAGGATCTATGCGAATCCTATGACAGTACTGACTCTGAGTTACTCCAAATCCGAGACCAGTTTGAGACCTGGCTTCCCCACAGATTAATTTGAACACTCATGGTTCAACACTGAAAGCTTGCTCAGCCTTCATTTTCTCAGTCTATCAAGAGGGAATAATTTCATCCATCCTGCTGGTTCACAAGATGAAAAGAACAACTAAAACAGCGAAGTTATCTATCTTCTGCAGTCTAAAAACTACTCTCAGAATTTATGTTACTAGTATAATTATTATCTGAAATATCTAGCAGTGGGTCTTATTAAAAATACTGTACTATTGTTTGGCACAAAGGAACAAAAGTAAATCATTTGCTTCTTTTTCCCCAAAACAATAAAGCATTTATTATTATTTTCCTTTTGGTGTGGGGCTGTGAACTCAGGGCTCCTGCAGGCTTTGCACATGCTCTATCACTGAGTTTATGCCCTCAGCCCCAAGTAAACATATTTTTAAGTGAGAAAATTTACTGCCTTTTCACTATTAAGAAAAAAAGAGAGGGCCAGGGATTTAGCTCAGTGGTTCCTCTGCCTACCTCGCAAGCGCAAGGTCCTGAGTTCGATCCCTGGTACCAAAAAAAAGAAAATGAAAGAGAAATTTTAATCTCCTTAAAGTTTATTCACAGGGAAAAGAAAACATTTCTAATGTAACTCTCCTATGTTTTGCAAGTCTCTAAAACAGGGTACAAGATAATTGCTACTGACAAGGATAAGATCAGTATCTTCTTTGTTGGCTAAACATATTCTACCTGATTATAAATGAAACTCGCCCTGGGTAACCACTAACACTGACACACAAATTACCACCAAAAACTTGATTTTTGTGGGGTTTTTTTTTTGGTACTGGGGATCGAACTCAGGACCTTGCACAGGTGAGGCAGGCGCAGTGCCAAAATTGATTTTTATATAGGAGCAAAGCTTTAAATATTTCAAACAAGGCTGGAATCCTATATAAATAAGCACTCTACTGAATGACAAACCCAACTAAAAAAATCAAAGCACTTAACTTATAAAACTTTATATCATGTGTTTTATGATATGTGAACTTCAGGTGATGATGGCACAGTTGTCAGAGGATTGGTTTTAGGACTCTCCAGCCTCCAAACCCAGGATACCAGGCGGGGGATTTAGCTCAGTGGTTCTGCCGCCTGCCTTGCAAGCGTATGGACCGGAGTTCAATCCCTGGTACCAAAACAAACAAACAAACAAAAAAACAAAAAAACCCAGGATACCAAAATCTGATGCCAGTCTCTTCTATAAAATGCAGTGGTTTACATATAACCTAATTACTTATGACACCTAATACAATGTAACGTTATGTAAGTAGCTGTTATAGTGTGTTGCTTAGGAAATAACAAGAAAAAAGTCTATACATATTCAGCACAAACACAATTTTTTCCTCTGAGTATTTTCCATCTTGGGTAGGTTGAATCCACTTATGTGACTTGCCAAATAGGGAAGACCATGGCCTCTATTACCTTTCAGCGTGAATGTCTATCTTCTTTTAATTCTGGCTAAGTTTTCAGATTTACTAGGGAAATGTTTTGGCATACCTTTTACTATGATGGAAATCAAAGCAGGTAATTCCTGAACACAGACCTCCTCTTACATCAATACACCAACAAGATTTAACACTTCGGTATTAATAGCTTTGCATTATAACATCCTGAAAAACCTACCTGTAGATCTTTAAGAACCCATCTCCTTACATAGAGCTCTAAGTTAAATAATCAAAAGACGACACAGGAACATTTGAATACTTTTCTTTAAACTCCACAAATTGAATTCTGATGGAATACATATCATGTTCTTAGTTACTGTAGTTCTCAATTTTTTTTTTCTCTTGGTACGAGGGATTGAACTTGGGACCTTGCACCTGCAAGGCAGGCGACAGAAGCACTGAGCTAAATCCCTGGCCCTGTTGTTCTCAAACTTTAATAAGAACCACTTAAAGAACTTATACAAATTCATATACAGATACCTGACCTACTCCAGACCTAAAACTGAGTTTTAAAAAACTCCTCAAAGGAATTCTCTTGCAGGTGGTTCATGGTTCGTCAGGCATGTTACCTACTAAACTCTCAACAGCTTCATTTCATACTTCTTTTGCTCAAACAACTGTTAAAAGTGGTTCAGGAGTTATGCACTGAACAGTCTCTAAAGATTTGGTCATAAACACAAAGTATCACCGCAACGGGAGGGGAATGGACCTCATAGTGATGGTGGCCGTAATTAGCATATGTTTGTTGCTTTAGAAATCGTATCTCAAACCACAAAGAGAACAGAAATTTGGTTCAGGCCTCTTATTTTAGAAGCAGGATGACGTTATGGCATTGATTTACAAGTAGGACAGATAATCTGGGAATTCAAATAACCATCTGGGAAATTTACTGCTGGGAAAAAAAGTGACATTTATGCTCTGTCTTATTCCCCCAGATTTAAAGCTGCAGAACAGCTGTCTTGTTAACTGAAGCTGATTAAAATTTGAAAACTTTACTGTACAATTGTTTACCAACTCCTAGAAATACTAAGTATTTTTAAAATTAACACTCCCCAAATAGAAGTTTTTTGATGTAAGCAGATCAAAAGATTAAAAAAAGAAAACCAGAATATAAACCAGCTAGTTGGAAAATCAATTCAAAAGCACATGAATTTTTGTGTCTACATGAAAAGGCGAATAACACTTGTTATTTATTCTGTAAGGACCAAATCTTTCTCAAAAGTCATAAACCCCCCGTCAACAAACAAGGGCAAGTCAGAAACACTGTGACAGAGGTCACCACTCTTTCAAGAAGTTTTTTAAAAGAGAGGTAGGGTGGTTACAACCACATCAGAAGTCTCCGTTTCTAAACAAGTAGATCAGGGAGCACCTCAGGTGTTAAGCAAACCCACCGAGCCACTGTCCACATCTCAGCCTTGATGGGCCCTGCCCTGCCCAAAGTGACAGCTCCAGATGTACCGATTACAAATCCCAAACCCAGAGCTCCAGAACGGAAGCAAGACATAGTCTATATGACTCAGGTCGAGGAAGCACCAGTCGGATCCCAGTTTCGCGGTGGGGCTAAGCCAGCTGTCGGGGTTCAAGCCCACGGAGTCAATTCCTCTTCCGAGAGAAGTCGGGCAAAGTTTGTTACGTGGGAGAGGTGTGGGCAAGGTGCCTGCCCCTTCTCATCCTCCCACTCAGCTCCCTAGACAGCCCCACTGACCCAGGCAACCGACGCCAAGGAAAGACAAGTGACAGGCAGTGCGCGGTGTGACCAGCGAGCCAGCCCCGAGCCCCCGGCGCCCGTCCGCAGGTGGAGGCCGGGGGGCGACGGCTCCGGGCCTTCGGCCCATGGGGCGGATACTGACCCGAGGACGGCGAGGCCGAGCCCAGTAGCACCGCACAGAGCAGCAGAGTCAGCCCGACCCGGACCTGCATCCTGTTGTCGCAGCCCTCCGCCACCCGCGGGAGTTGTCCGTCGCCTTTGATTCTGCCACCACCAACTCAGCCACCTCCGCCGCCTTACCGCCGCTCTTCCTGCTCCAGTTTCCTCCCTCCGCCCCTTCCCAGGCCTCCCTGATCCAGAGACCAGCCAATCCTCGCCCGCCGCCGTGGGCTACTCGCCCAATCGTCGTGGTCGTCCCTCCCACCCCCTTGTCCCAGCCCAATGTTATAGATTGGCCAATCACTGTGCGAGGTTCTCACACCAGCTTTCCCGGTTGGACCACGGCCTCACCGACCTGGCCCCTGATAATTGGTAACGCCTGAATCCGAGTGTGAGTTCTGGGTTGAGAGGAGGGAAACTCACTCAGAACTACAATCCCCACAATGCACTTCATGAATTCACTGGGCGTTTGCTCTTGGGAACCGTAGTCCATTGTAGAGCAAGCTTTGTAATTGTAAGCGGCACCTGAGATACATGTGAAGGCTATGAACCCACAGCCTTTTTTTGTTTTGCTTTTAAGCCAAAATAAATACAAAAGAACAGATATGATAAGGTTAAGAACTAGTAACTCGTTCAGCATGTTTTCCTACTTGTTTATTTAGAAATTTTAAAATACAAAAACTGAAAATTTTCACTATTTTAATTTAGACTTAAAAGATTTAGATATTTTAAAATAACTAACATAAAACAGTACCGTGGTATACAAAAGCCAGGGTGCAACCAACTGCCTGTCCTTTGTTTCCCATCAAAAACAAAAGGAAATAAATTGCACCTAGTCTAGATTATTTCACTGCTAGTATTCATTTTTAATTAAGGTCATCTGATAATTATTTGGAAAATGTGGCAACACCTGTTGCAAAATCCTTTCAAACACTTGTCCTCATGCCTCTTGGCTTGCCAATTGCACTATAGTCTTCTTCTTTGAGCAGCCCTCAAGGCTAGGTTGGTATTTGTAGAGGTACAGATGATAGTGATAGCACTGGAGAAACAGAGATGCTTTCTGTGATAAGCACCAGTTCAGGCATATTCCCGCTGGGCAGCAGGGCAATGACTTCTTTCATCAAACTGTGTCCTTCTGCTTTCCTGAATGCACACCCACAGTCAACTATTGATTGGCCCTTGGGCCCAGCCAGGCCTCCAGCAGACCTTTGGAAAAGCCCACCCTGACTCTGTGGACTTGATTGGGTCATTTGTCGCCCATGTTCTTTGAGAAAGAGTCTTTTTTTCCAGGAATAAGGCAAACACTTGACTGCTGTTTTTCATTCAAATCACAGAGGATGAAGGGACCATACTATCTTACAGAGAAGTTCTCTTTTCCTCTGCACCCACCTTGGCTCTTATCTCCATTGATGCGACTACCAGTGTTTGTTCAGAGTTCCTCTGATTTTAAATCATGGAGTAAAATCTGGTTTATTTTTCTTCCCTTTTCATCTTATTGATCATCAGTTCCTATCAGTTCAAACCATGTAATTTAAAAAATTTTTTTCTTGTATTATTTACCTTTTTTCCCTCTCTTGCTTCCTTAATACCCTCATTTTCCCCTCCGTGGATGGTGCACTAGAGTTGTACTAGTTATCTTCACTGGCACCATCCTCCTTTCACTCTAACCTAGGTCATACACCGTGGCCGTAGTAGTTTTCCTTGGACACCCCTGTATATACTTATTCAAGAGTTTTCAGCGAGTTTTTTTCCAATAGAATAAAAAATTAGAAGTTCCTCTACTCATGAAATAGGAACACATGCTGGCAGTTCCCTTTTGGGGAAGGGTTGTGCAAGACATGTCCACCTTCCACCCAAGAAGCAGTGATTAGCTGATTAATTTGATAGGAGAAGTTCTCGGCTTAGTTAAGGCCCAACTTCTCTTTTCATTTTTGTCTTCTTATAGTCAAGGCCCCGTGCAGGGTGCTGCATAGACTGATTTCCACTTCTTTTTAACTGCTTTACAGATTTTCACAGCAGCACCATCTTGCCTGCCTCTGGGCTCTCCTACCCTCTCCCAACCTACTTCTTTGCTGCAGCCCTGGCATTCTTCCCAATTTCACTTGTATTTCTTCTCGGCTAAGATTTCTCCTCGTCAATCTTGATTTCTTTGTATCTACCAAACATTTGCAATCTTGCCTTTTAGAGAGCTTATCGACTTACTGAGGCCAGAAGCAATGATATGGTTCTGTGTATGGGTCTAGAGCACAGAAATGGTCCCCCCAATAGCCCTAGATAGTTATTGTTGAATGACAGACATAGCTTACTTGCCTATTGTAATTTTCAAATGAGAGAGCCAGGGAAAAAGCACTTTCTGCACTGTGAAGTGTTTACAGATATCATTATTTTTTGTCAATTTCTTGTAAAGGATATAAATCAGTTTTATCTCCTTAATTTGAAAGAGTTTAGAGCTGCTAGAACTTTTGTCATTAGCCAGCAGTAAGTCTTCTGAGAATGGTCATAGGACCCCAACTTCCTGAGGGAAGTTTCTGATCTCTAAAGCAGGTTTAAAATATGGTATGGGAACATCAGGTTTATTTGGTCAGCCTGCTACATTGCATGATGTTTAATTAGAAAAAAGACTGTGAATTCTCCATGGCCTTATCTAGTCTGAGCATATACCCCTCAAGGTTCCCTATCAGCCTTCCCAGTTAAAATTATGGACTCTGCGGGGTACACAATGTTAATGTTGTCATTTATTAATTCATAGACTTTAATATTTGCTCAGCTGCACTATATTAAGTCTGTCCACATCAGTGTTTTAAGTCATTCTCAAAGATTTGCAAATGGTGGGAAACCTGTTAGCTCTCCATTCCAACTCAGCATAGGACCTGACAGAGGGAGGTCATGGCGCCTTTCTATGCAGATGACATTCTATGTGACTTCATTTCATTGAGGTAAATCAAGCAAGCAGCAAATATGGAGGCCTCCTGAGAGTGTTGAGCACATAGACCCAGCCTGTTTCTCACTTACAGTTGGTGGAACAACTCCCAGAGACTTTTCCTGAGAATGGAGTGATTGCCACTAACTCCGGGGTGCTACTCCTTTTCTGTGCAGTTCTTAGGGATCTGCTTGAGTTGGAAATGTGTGCAGGCTGCCAGCACCTGTATCAAGGTATATGCCAGGGAAGGCTGAAGGAGAGAGAGGCAGAGTTTTCCCCCATAGGGCTTAGAAAAGAGTGTATTTTTTTTTTATATAGATGATGTGAACTAAAGTCATTTCTCTTTTTGGAGACAGGGTCTTGCTGGCCTCAAACTCATGGGAATCCTCCTGCCTCAGCCTTCCGGGTGCTGGGATCGCAGGCATGTGCCACCATACCTGGCTTAAAGTCATTTATTTTTAATGCACAAATAAAATATAAATCCTTGCATTCTATGTAGTGAGATGTAAGGGTGTGTGTTCATTTACATTCTTTTTGGAGCTTTTGGAATAAACGAGCAATGGCTTTATATCTCATTGCATATTTCATAATTCACATTCCTCAGGACAATGCATGGCAAGCATACAATAAGTAATTAAATAACTTTGGGATAGGTATATTATATTATATTATTATAATGGTCGCAAAATTCAAAGTGTAGGTCACAGAATTTAGAGGAACGTTTTCATTCTATGAAGTTTTTTATTTATTCAGTTTTTTTGTGAGGCTCAAGCTCAGGACCTTGTGCTTGCAAGGCAGGTGCAGTGCCACTGAACTAAAGCCCCAGCCCTCTACTAAGTTTTGAAGCCAAAAGAAAGTGAGGTGGGGGAAAGAGTGGGCCCCAGTCTGTTTACCAAGTTTCAACCTGAAGGGACATTTACTTTTGGGGATGGGAAGGTATTTTTTCTTTCTTTCTGAGCAGTGTTGAGTCATGTCAGATAAAGGAAGGGCCAGGATACTTTCATATTATGAATAATTGGATGGGAATTTGGGATCCAATCTTTTTATAGATTTGCTAAGTCTTAGCTCTGGAGAAAGACTAGGTTAAAACTAAATTTTAATAGTAACTTGATGAGGTGAACTTGATAAAATGGAGGTAAATAGCTTGGAGTTCCCATTAAATTCAGAATACTTAACTCCTGAGTAGAGGGATTGGCAAGACAGGAGGTCAGAGAGTCAGAGAATGATGAAGTCAGTAGTGGTGCTGGTGGACTGGACAGCTTAGGAACTTTAGGCCCACTCAAGGGACAGCCAGAATACTACTTTTGATGGCTTTGAGAGGGGCAGTGAGGCTTGGACAATGGTCTAGTGATCTTCCTTCTCCAGCAGAGCAATGAGTACATTTATTAAACACATTATTTTATTAATTGCTTGTATATAATGTTAATGTGATCAATTAGAACAGCTGTATTCAAATGTCTGATTCAGAGGATGTTCGTAGATTGGCTAGAAATTGAGAAGGATGAGTGTAAAATAGTCATTTAAAAATCTCTGAGGAAGTGAATGAATGAAATGCAGAGGAAATATTTATAATACATGTATTTTAGAGATAACTTGTATTCAAAATATATGAAAAATTAATAACAAACTCTAACAAGTATAAATAACTATGTAGAATAAGGTAAAAGAAACGCGAACTAAAGAATATAAATAAAACATTTATTACACACATATATAAAAAGAATAATAAGAGTACAAAAAATTTTGTTGTTGTTGTTGTTTTTTTAGTACCGGGAATTGAACTCAGGATCCTGCACTTAGGAGGCAAGTGGCAGAACCACTGAGCTAAATCCCCAGCCCCAATTTTTTTTTTTTTTTTTTGGTACCGGGGATCGAATTTGGGGCCTTGCGCTTTTGAGGCAGGGAGCAGAACCACTGAGGTAAATCCCTGGCCAAGTATAAAAAATTTAAAATGGAACAATGGTATAGATGCTTTTCAAGGAATATGTACAAATAGAAACATGAAAAGATATTCAGCATTATTAGCTACCAGGGAAAAGCAAGTTGAAATCACATTAAAATATTGCTTACTCCCACTAAAATGACTAAAATTGAAGATCCTGATAATATCAAATATTAATAAAGATTTGGAGCAATTAGAACTCTCATATACAACTGGTAGGGCTATAAAAAGTTAGATCTAGATTTGTTTCTCTGGTGTGAGAAACTGAAAGTGTAAATGAGGACCAAAATGTATAATAGATATTGTGAAATAGGAAGATAATGTTCAAAGGGGGAAGGGAACTGGTGGAGGGGGGGGAGAAGAGAAAGAAAAAAATGAGAAATAAAATAAAATAAATAAAGATTTTGTAAATAAGGAGGGGTAGAGGGGTTGAAGGGAGGGAAGGGAATGGGAAAAAATAAGAACCAAGATACATCATGCATAGATACAAATTCCCAATGATGAATGTGATCATTATGTATACCTAAAATGTACCAATAAACTTACTGAAGAAAAGTTAGATCTACGATGTAAAATTGTTTGGCAGCATTTCTTACAAATTTAGGTGTATTCTTACCCTATACACCAGCATTTTCATTCTTAAATATTTATTTAAGAGAGGTGAAATCATATATCATAAAGGTCTCATGCAAAATACATCCATAGAATAAATGGTATATTCACAATAGTGAAGCTCATGGAACAAATGTTCACCTTCTGGTGGATGGATTAACAATCTGTAGGATATTCATAGAATGGAGCACTACTCAGTAATGCAAAGGAAAGAGTTAATGATATGTACCACATCATGGGTAAATCTTATGTTGAGTGAAACTGGCTGAATGAAAAAAACTAGGGACAGAAGAACACATACTTTATGATTCTATTCATATGGAGCTTAAGAACAGGGGAAACTAATCTATAGTGATAGATTTCAGAACAGCTGTTGCTCCAAATAAACGTGGGCAGGGAGAACACTAATCAGAAAAGGGCAGGAAGGAATTTTTAGGGGATGCGTCTTCTGTAATCTGATTTGGCTGTAGGTAACAGAAGTATCCGTATTTGTAAAACTCATAGAACCATGCCTTTACGATATATTCATTTTACTCGATGTAAATTTTACCTTGTAATAGGCAGAATAATGACTCCACTTCAGAATGTTTGAGTTCAGATCTTAAACCAGTGTACATGGACTCTGCGTAGCCAGAGGGACTTTGCTGATCTTTGCTTTCAAGATGGAGAGACTGTCCTGAACTCTTTGGACAGTGGCGAAGTGCAATCGCAGATGTCTTCTTACAAGAGAGGCAGGAGGGTCCACGTCAGAAGAAAAAGCTGTGGTGATGGACGCTGAGGTTGGAGCAACACCATTGTTGGAAATGAACAAAGTGGAAGGATGAAGACAGACAGAATCTGGGTAAGGCACTGAATGGATTATTCCTGAGAGCCTCCAGAAGGAACACAGCCTGATCCTCCATTTCTTATCCCTAAAATCAGGACAGGTATTCTTGGCTTACCTCTCAGATCTGTCATGAAAAGTAAAGGCAATAGGATAAGAAAATGCTGACAACAAAAATCTGAAAATACAAGGCCTTGTTTTTGTCCAGTGGACATACAGAAATGATCAAGCATGACAAGGTAGTTTGAATTCTACTTCCTGTATGGCAGGTAACTAAATAGTCAAAGAGTACTGTATGTGGAGAATTTCTTTCTTTCTTTTCTTTCTTTCTTTCTTTCTTTCTTTCTTTCTTTCTTT
>NW_004624734.1:20511459-20523509 GCF_000247695.1 Heterocephalus glaber | reverse complement strand
ACTGGTCCTCAGGTCTGTTTCTTTGCCAGTACCATGCTGTTTTTATCACAGTAGCTTTGTAGTATAGTTGCAGGTTGGGGATTGTGATATTCCCTTTATTGGTTATTTTAATAAAGACATTCATCTCAGTCATTTCTCTCCTCATCTTGACCTTAGTTTAGTATTTCATTTGGGTCAAGAAAACAGTATGTAGGAGAGGGATGTTATTTTAACAAACAGTAAAACAGACAAAAATGAACAGTTTGCCTACATAAAAGTAAAGTTAAAGTTAAATTCATGTATCTTGGTATAATTAAATCATGTAAGAATTAATAGGTCTATATACATTTCCATTGTTTTACTTGGGCCTTAATCTAAACTTTAATGTAAAAGAACAACTTATTAGCCATATATGTAGGTTTCTTCTCTGGAATTACTATTAAAAAAGGTCAGCAAGTAACTACCACCAACAAAATAGTCTGAAGCTACCTCCAAATTTAACAATGTAGGCATTCTGAAGGAAATCACTGTATCATTTTTCATTTGTCTGTGACTATGCTTTCAAAGATGTGTTTAACTGTCACTTTAAAAATGTCCATATACAATACAAAAACACAAAACACAACACCCTACAGTACACAAATCTAACAGTATATGTGATGAACAATTCTATAAAATGTGTTTGAAGATGCATTTTCTTTCATTTTCAGTATCTACAATATGCCCAGGCCACTGGGCAGTATGTATACACTTAAAATAAACAATATAATTGTTCTAATAAGAAATCCTGTAGTGAGTTCAATTCAGATTGGATTTAACAATTTAGTAATGTAAATGTGTAGACAAAGTTACAGAAAATGCATTTTATTGTCTTCCATCTTCTACAATGTTAAAATTTTTTTTGTGTGTGTTTATACCTTTTAAAAAATAAAACCAGCCAAATACTTAAACAGTATGTACATTCAAATTTTTGGTGGTGGTTTTTATTTTAAAAGAAACAGCTTCCTTATGATTTGCCTCAAGTTCTGTTGGAAATGCTTACAAGAATTAGCTAATAAACAAACAAAAACCAAGAGAAGCACATTCAAAATACTGATTTACTTTGGTAGCAAATGGCTGTTCTTTGAAGACTAATGAAGGTAGATAAGACCATTAAAGTGAAATGGGCTATTTCAAATACGATACTTCACATAGAAATTTTTTAAAAAAATTATTTTTGGTGAAAGAGCTAAGCATCTGTATCCACTGATAGCAATGCCATACCTAATAATATGATAACAAAACAAATGCCCATAAGGAAAAAAACTATTTTAATTTTATCTAAATTTAGTTTTAGTCAATAGTCCAGCAACATTTTCCTTTCAATACAATACTCCCCCTTTCTCTATAAGGCTGTTCCTCGGAGCCAGACACTCAGTTTAGGTAATGAGGGAGTTAATTTAGGAGTAACTGCTGACAGTTTTAAATAGACAGTTATTTTTTGCTTCCCTCTTAATGTGCTAATAGTTGTGTCTAAAAAAATATGCAATTCTTAAAAAGGTACTATTTCTGATTTCTTTATTATCTGTAACCTTTGGGAACTAATCACATGAAACTGCAAAATTAGCAAATGTCTTGAAATCTGTATATAAAACATAAATTACCTTTAATTTCAAACTCTCACTTATTAGTGTACCAGTCAATCTTTAAAAAAAGAAAAAGAAAAAGTACAAGCAGCTCCAAAGATAGTCTTATACCATTTTTAAAAAGGAAACTGTTCCTTTTAACTTTACACCCACCCCACACCCCAATTCAAAACACATCATTTAATTGTCTTGGTCATGGACATTTCCAAGATGAGATTTTATATTTCATTCCCATAGCTTCTGGTTATCAGAAAACCCATGCTTTCCTTTATTGAAAGAGTTTGGTCCGGCTGATGTTGATGTATCCCTTCCAATATTCTTCATCCTCCTCTTTGCTTCTGGAGGCATCTCCTCTGGTTCACTATCTTCATCTTCATTAAAAGCTGCTGCTACTGAAAGGGTTTTTGGAGCAAGAGTTGGAACGGTTTCTTCAGGCTTACTTGATCCAAGTTTGATGGATGTAGCTGTTGCTTTCTTTGTTGTGTGACTCCCTATGGCAAATCCAAACTTGGAGATCTTTGTGGGCTTGGTGGGGAGGTCTGCAGCTTCTTCTTCAGCTGATGGCCTCTCAGCACTGCGGCTGGAACTTTCCCCTGCATTACTCTGGCCACTCCAGCTCGCCTCGGATTCTCAGGCTCCTCCTCTCCCGCCTTTCCGTCCGCCATTTTCCCGGCTCTCCTTTTCTCTCTTTATTACTTGTATGCTTATTAATTTTTACAAAGTATTGGGTTTCAGTGCATGTATTTTTGTACCGGGGATCCAACTCGGGTCTTTGCGCTTGCGAAGCAGGCGGTGGAACGACTGAGCTAAATCCCCGGCTCAGTGTATATATTTTGATAATATCTACTTCCCCTTACACCACCCTTACATATTCTCTCTTTTTTTTTTTTTTTTTTTCAGAACCGGGGATAGAACTCAGGACCTTGTGCTTGCCAGGCAGGTGTGGTGCCACTGAGCTAAATCCCTGGCCCTTATATAATCTTCCTTGAGTCACTGAAGTTCTTAAATTTTAGCTTAGGGAATCACTCTGCAGAGGCAGTAGTAGTAATTAGCATTGCTAATAAAGTTCTTAAGCATTATTAAATTTAAAAATAAGCCACAAATATTAATATTTTCTGACAGAGCTATGTGTTTGCATGTGATAAATTATTTTTATCAATGAAAGTGTTGCGATGTATTTTAATTCATCATTGCTACTTTTCTATCACGATTACAACTGTCTTTTAAAGCAATATTGAGGTCCAAACTGAAGTTGTTTCAAATTTTTTCAATTGAGTACCAACAGCAGTTTGGTATTCAATTTGTTAAAAAAACAACGAACCCTCTTCAATTAAGAATATACCTTGATCTAGGATTTGTTGGAGAATAGCCTTTGTGAAATTTGTTTTAGAATTTTTATATATGAATCTTCTTTCACAGTCATGAAAAAATTTTCCCTTTTACAAATTCTGCATGCTTTATTAGGAGATTATTGTTGGATATTTTATACTAGTTTCTTTCAATTTATAAAAAATTATTTAAAACTTTAAAAATACATGGTTTAATGCTTTTATTTTTTCAGTACTGGGAGTTGAACTCAGGACCTAGTGCTTGCTTCCCAGGCAGGTGTGATACCACTGAGCTACATCCTTGGCCTGGTTTAATGCTTTAAAAGAGAAATATCAGGTGTTTCCTTTTGTTACATTTTAAAGTTAAAAATTAGCAATAGACCATATTAAACATGGTGCATCAGTCAGTGGTCAGAAGCACATTTAATGTAAGATATATAAATATATAAGGATTTACAAGGTAGGCTTACAATGGCTGCTGTCAGAGTGAGGTGTGGAAGAGAGCAAAAGGCCTCTCTGTGCGCTGGAGATCCGAAGGATCCAGCCAAAGTCGAAGGCCTGGAGCTCACTGTAGTGTCCTGTGTGAGTCCTTATCAGGAGGCTGCAGGGCCTGTGATGGAAGCCGGGAGATGAAATCTCAGGTGAAGATGAAGACTGGAGCTCCTCTGAAGAAACAGAAGTGAGCCTTCCTTTTTTTGTTTTCCTTTTTATCCCAGCTAGGGTACGAGCTATTGATGATTGGTGCCACCCACACCCAGGGTGGGCCTTCTGTCTTGGACCTATGCTAATCCAATTTAGTTGGGTATTTCTTACTCAAGTTGACGCAGTCAAGTAGTTGCACAAAGGTGGCACAAATTCACAATCAACTTTCCATTTGGGAATATTAATTTGCCCGATTCTCCTAGTTCATCCCAGATCTTGTCTAAGAGGAAGCCAATTGCTTTAATAGTTTGTAACCTGTGTTCCCATTGTGTGTCAAGTTACGGTTGTAGGGTTTAAGTTTTGGTACATGTTTCATCACTATAGTCCATTTGAAGGTAGATTCAGAAGACAATGGATTTCTTCTCTGAATTGCATGGTTATTGGTACAGGTGAGTCCTTTCTCCCATCACTAAATTCCAACTACATGCCATACATAGCACAAAGAAAATGCTTTTGGATTTTTGGTAAAAATTCTGACCAAATCACTTTTTTTCTTTGCATATTAGTGAGCTTAAGCAAGCCATTTAGCTTGCCTCTGTCCATCTCTTCAATTGATGCCTAAAACTGAGAATTATTTTCTTAGTTTTCCACTAAAGTTTCTTTTCAAAAATTTAAATTAAATTTTGTTTTAAAATGATATGTGAAAACATAAAATTTGCACATATTTATGGGGTCCAAGGAATGTTGAGGTACATGTATATATTGTATAGTGGTTAAGTCAGGGCGTATCTATCACTCAAACATTTATCACTTTTTTTATTGGGGAAAACATTCAAAATTCTTTCTTCTAGCTTTTTGAAGTTATGGTATATTGTTGTCATCTATTGTCACTGCTGTGCAATAGCAACCAGAACATCTTATTCTTATTCATGACTTGGTACCCGCTGACTAACCTCTTCCCATCCCACCCTCCCCCCTTCTATGTCCCCATTCTCTGGTAACCACCATTCTACTTTGAACTTCCATGAGATCAGCTTTTGTTATATTTTATTATTTATTTAGGTATCAGGGATCAAACTCGGGACCTTGAGCTTGCGTGGCAGGCGCCAGAACCACTTCGCTAAATCCCTGGCCTTTTGTTATATTTTAGCTATGAGTGGGATCCTGTGGTACTTGGATTTCTTTGCTTGGCTTATTTCACTTAACAAGCAATCTCCAGTTCCATCCATATGGTCACAAGTGAAAGAATTTCATCCCTTTTAGTGACTGAATAGTATTACCTTGGGTATATGTATCCATTCATCAATCGATGGACACATAGTTTCTTTCCATTTCTTGGCCACTGTGAATGTATGGCAGTATGTGTGAAAATACAGATGTGTCTCTGAGATACTGATTTGATTTTCTCTGAATATCCTTGTATACCAATGGTGGGATTGCTGGATCATATGGCAGTTGTATTTTTTTGTTTTTTGAAGAATCTTTGTACTGTTTTCCATAGTGGCTCTATAAATTTATGTTCCTACCAACAATGTTCAAACCTCCTATATTTTTTCCACATTCTTGTCAGTACTTGTTATTTTTAGAGTTTTTGCTAATAGCCATTCCTACTGGAGTGAGTTAATATCATGTGTTTTTGATTTATATCTCTCTGATGATTAGTGGTGTCAAGCATTTTCTTCAGATACTTGTTGATAATTTGTGCCTTCTATTGAGAAGTGTCTATTTAGGTCTTTTGCCAATTTTTAAATAAAGCTGTTTGTATTTTTACTGTTAAGTTTCTTAGATATCCTGGATATTAAATGCTTGTCAGAGGCATAGTTAGCAAATATACCCCCTCCATTGTGTAAGTTGTCTCTTCATTCTATTGATTGTTTCTTATGCTATGCAGAAGGTTCTTAGTTTGATACAATCCCATTTTTGTGGTTCCATGTAAATTTTAGGATTGCTTTTTCTATATTGTGAAGAATGTCCATTGGTATTTTAATAGAGGTTACATTGAATAGGTCAATCATGTTAGGTAGTATGGATATTTTAACGATACAGACTCTTATAATCCATGAAAATAGATGTCTTGAATCAGGGCAAACATATTTATTACTAATATTCATTGTTTTTGTTTATGTCCTCTTCAGTTTCTTTCATCAACGTTTATAGTTTTTATTTCAGAGAGCTTTCTTTTTTTGGTTAAATTCTTTTCTAGGTCTTTAAAAATGGTTATTGTAAATGAGATTGCTTCTTTGATTTCTAGTTCAGAGATTGGCTACTGGCATATAACAATACTACTGATTTTTGTATGTTGTATCTTGCAGCTTGGCTGAATTCATGTATTAGTTCTAAAACCTTTTGGTGGAGGTTTTCTGTATATAAGATCATGTTATCTGCAAACAGTGACAATTTGACTTCCTATTTTTCAATTTGGATACCATTTAATTATTTCTCCATCTGATTATTCTAGCTAAGACTTCTAATTCTATATTGAATTGAAATGATGAATGTGAACATCCTTATCTTGCTTTAGATCTTAGAGAAAAAACTTTCAGCTTTTCTCCATTCAGTATGATGTTAGTTGTTGGCTTGTTTTACATGGTCTTATTATAGGTATATTAGTTCTACACTTAATATGTTCAGCAATGGAGGTTAAATTTTATCAAATGCCTTTTTTGAATCTGTTTGAGATGGTCATCTGTTCTTTCTTTGTTCTTCATTCTGTTCATGTGTTGATCACATTTATTGGTTGTATATGTAGAACCATCCTTCATCTCTGGGATGAATCCCACTTGGTCATGGAGAATAATCCTTTATAATGTGCTCTTTTTTTAATATAATGTGCTCTTGAATTCAATTTGCTACTCTTTTGTTGAGGATTTTTGCATTTATGTTCATCAGTGTTGACCCATAGCTCCCTGCTTGCTTCCTTCCTTCCTTTCTTCCCCTCTTTTTTTCGTTCTTTTTCTCATTCTTTCTTCTTTTTTTGTTCTTCTGCAGTTTGATGTCAGAGTAATGATGGTCTCATGGGATGTGTTTGGAAGAATTCTTTCTTGCTTATGTTTTGGAATACATAATTTAAGAAGAAGTAGTATTAGTTCTTAAATGTTCAATAAAAACCTTTTTAGTGAAGCCATTTGGTCTTAGGTTTTTCTTTGATAGGGGACTTTTGTTAATCACTCTGCCTTGTTACTTATTGTTAGTGTATTTACATTTTCTGCTTGATTAATCCTGGTAAGGTGTATGTGCTCCAATAATGGGTGCATATATATTTAGAATTGTTACTTCTTGCTGAGTTGATGCTTTTTCATTATATAATGTCTTTTCTTGTCTTGTTCAAGTGGCTTTGATTTAAATTCTATTTGATATAGGTATCTGATATAGGTATGGCTATAGTATGGCTTTCTTTTGGACTCTTTTTGCATCAATTATTGCATTTTTTCCTTCACTTTTCGTCTGTTCATGTCCTTATAGGTGAACTGAGTTTCTTATAAGAAACGTACATTTGAATCCAATTTAAAAAATCTATTCACTTACTCTATATCTTTTGATTGGAGGATTCAATCCACTTATATCAGGGTAACTATTGGTATGTGAGTTCTTACTATAGTCTTTTTTTTTTTTTTTTTTTGGTACCAGGGATTGAACTTGGGACCTTGGACTTGTGAGGCCAGCGGCAGCACCACTGAGCTAAATCCCTGGCCCACTATAGCCATTTTTAACTTGTTTTCCAGCTTTATTATAGTTTTTCTATTTTCTCCTTTTTTACTGTCTTTGCACCTACGTGATTTTCTCTAGCAATGTGTTTTGATTCTTTGCTTATTATTTTTGGTTTGTTTACTATAGATTTTTGCTTTATGGTAACTGTGAACTTTACAAAATATCTTTTGATTATAACAAGCTCTTTGGAAATGCTAGCAATATAACAGGATCATAAAGAAAACAAAGAGAGAAAACCATAATAATAAAAATTTTTATGCTTACATTTCACTTCATTCCATATTTTTGAAGTTTTGATGTCTCATTTTATATTTTTCTATATTGACTATCATTAAATACATGAATGTGGTTATTGTTTTAAGTATTCATACTAAAGATGAATGGTTTGTGTACCATGTTTACAATATTAGAGCTTTCTGAGTTTGGAGTTACACTTAGCAGTGAATTTTATACTTTCCCTTTTTTTTTCGTATTAATATCTCTAGTTCAGTTGGAAGAGCTCTCTTTAACATTTCTTGTAGAATAAGTCTGGTGGAGATACATTCTTTCACCTCTTATCTACTTAGAAATATTTTTATCTCTTCTTCATTTCTAGACTATAGCTTTGCTGAATGCATTATTCTTGGTTGGAAGATTTTTTTCTTCTCTTCAGTACTATGAAAATCTCATGCCATTCTCTTCTGACTCTTTCTACTGAGAAGTCTGCTGTCAGGTGAATTGGGATATCTTTATGATTTTTTTTCCTGTTTCAAGACTCTTTTCTTTATCTTTAACTTTGAAAGTTTTTGATTTTAATATATCTTGGGGTAGACTTGCTGTGTTAATTTTGACTGGTACCTTTGACCCAACTGTACCTGGATATTTTTATTTTTCCTCTACACTTGGGAAGTTTTGTGTAGTTATCTCTAAAATTTTCTACCCCCTTAGCATTCTCAAGTCATTCTTGGACCCCAGTATTCCAAATACTTGCTTTTTTATTGCTGCCTAAGGTTCTCATCAGCTTTCTTTGTTTCTCTTCATTCTTTTCTTTTTTTTCCTTAGCTGTATAGTTGAAAATATTTTGTCTTCAAACTCACTAAATATTTCTCCTGTCTGATTTATTTTGCTATTAGTGCTAGCTTCTAGTGCACTTTTAATTTCACTCAAGCATATTTTTCAGCTCAAGGATTTTGTTTCTTTTTTTTTTATTGCTTCCATCTCTCTGTTAAGATTCTCTGTTAGAGTGTTGAATAATTTCTCTGTATTCTCTTGAAGCTCCTTGAGTTTCCTTAAAACAGCTGCTTTAAATTCTCCATCCAAGAGTTTGCTTATACTGGTTGCTGTCTGTTTGGTATTTGGTAACTTATGTTAATGGTTCGACGATGTTACGAACATTATTTTGATGGTTAGGGGATGTTATGAACATTTTGCTTCCTAGACCTGGGCATAATCTGTTCAGGGAAAAAACTGAGGCTCCTATGCCACACTTGTGGCCACCAACCCCAGAATTCTGTATCACACTGAGCATACAGACTACCAAGGCCAGCACAGCACTGGGCAGGACCACGACCCACTCTGCTATGTGTTGCCTACTCCAGCAGTGAACTTGTGACTCAAGGCCCCTTTTACCAGCCACAGGTGATACTGACTGGAGTAATATAAAAGAGACTGCGGCCACACTTTTATCGCAGACACTGGGGCTGTTCAAGAGGCTCTACCTTTGGGCACTGGTTGCTAGGATCTGGCCAGTGTTAGGTTTTAGCAGCTCAACACTGAGATTCAAAACAAAGTCCTATGCTTAGTGCCTTCTTCTACCTCCAGCAAGTGGAATTTTGCTTTATGCTATGCTCCCCACAGCTGGAATAGTATTGATGAAGGCAGTCCCTCAACCACCAAAGGCAATGCCAAGTTGGGTCAGACCTGAGTCTCACCGCTGTAAGAACCCACACACCTTCAGGGATGCATCAAGCCAACGCTGCAGGTGGAAGTGTTGCAAACCAAACAGTGAGTCTGTCCTGCTGGGGCATGTGTCTCTGCTGGGTGCTGAAACTGGTCTAGAGGGTCCACCTTTGAGCACTGGCCTGGGGATAGATGTGCTGTCTGAGATTGGGGAGTGGGCGGTGGGGAGTCCATTGGCTGCCAAGGCCGATGCTAAACTGGGTCATACCTGAGTCTCTCAGCCACAGGGACTTGCACAATCTTGTGGAGTTGATCATATCCCAGGCCTACTCCAAGGCGGGCAGTGATTCAGGCTGAAACCTGAATCTATCCCAGTGGGTTGCAAGTTTCTGTCTATAGCTAGGCCAGGGCAAGAAGTTCTGTTTGTAAGCATGGTTCTGGTTATAGGGGCCTTATTTTGGTAAGCACTGCCTTTAACAGTGAACTACATTCCAAGCTCTTTTAATTTTTTATTTTAAGAAAGGGTCTGGCTAAGTCACTAAGACACCCATGCTGGACTTGAACTTGCTATCCTTCTGCCTCAGCTTCTCAGAGTTCTGGGCATATAGGTGTCTGCCACTAAAACCAACTAAAAAGGGTTAGAGTTAGGCTAAGAGGAAGAAGGGTTAGAGTTTGACCACAGCAGGCCTGCCCCTGAGCTCCAAAGTAAGTCCTAGCTCTCCAACAAGTGAAGTGTTGCTCCTCCCATGCGGCCTGAGCGGGGTGGAGGGGTGGTAGAGGCAGTCAGCTGACTGGCTGTCTTAGTCACCTTGCTGTCACTGGACTTAGTATTTGACAACCACAAGTTGAAGGAGGAGAGATTTATTTTGATTCATGGTTTCAGTCCATGGACAGCTAGCTCCAAGGCAGAAACAGGCTGGCAGAGGGGCATGGTGGAGGAAAAGGTGTTCACCCCATGGGATCCAGGAGGCAGAGAAAGAAGGGAGGAGGAGGCACAAGAGTACACTTTTGCAAGTCATGGCCACAGTGACCCACCTCCAGCCAGGCCCCGCCTCCCAATAGCACATTCAGCTGCTGAACTCATCATTGGATGAGCCCACTGATGACTATAGTGTCCCCATGGCCCAATCACCTTCTAAACACATGAGGTTTGGGGGTGGATATTTCAGCTCTATACCATGACACTGGCTAACACAATTTCAGCAGCTTAGTGTACAGGTGCTGGCTTGGAGGCAGAGGTTGTGGGGCTCTGCCTGGCAAGAGATTTTAAGGTGGTAGACCTGGTACTGGGTTTCAAATGTAAGGCCTGAACTTAATTCCTTCACCCTCCCTCAAGTAGGAAACATCTTTCTCCACATTGCTTGGAGTTGGGGAAGGGATGACACAGGCAGCTCTTTCCTTTCTACTTTCTTCAATACATCTTTTATTGTTCTTATTACTAGGCCCAAACTTAGCACTTCATGGTCTTTAGCCTGACTTTCTTAGCTTCCATGAAAGCAGTTTGGTGCATGAATAGTGGCTCAAGTTGGTGTGTCTGCGGGGAGATGATCTTCCGGAGGATCTTATTCAGCTGACATCTTGCAATGCCTCCACCAACTAAATCTTCTAAACTTATTTTTACAACTGATATAAAACCAGTGCTATACTAGTTAGTATTGACTCATTTTCCTATTCTAATACTTCAATAGTACATATAGTGATTATTGATTTTGATCTTGGTACAACTCAGTTGAACTAAGGAACAATAACTTTTGAAACTTTATGCTTTCTTCTCTCACCTCATTATTCATTAAATTAGTAGCCACATCTGGAATTTTCTATCCTGGGAATGATCATTTTCTTTATTATATTTTTGTTCATCTGGCTTCAGAACTAGAAACCATTTCTCCTAGACCTAGGTATTGTTCTCCCACTGACACAGAAAGCATCATTATGCTTGGCAAATTTTGAATCTATAATGCCATCCTATTATGGACATTATGGTAAGGTTCTCAACTGGCATTTGCTTATCTTTATTGAATATTATTGGTTGCTTTTTATTCATTCCTTTTTTCAATTTTAGTAATTACATTTGTTATTTTCCTGTCTGCAAATTATGTTTCATAATGTGCAATTACATCTTCATTTAGTAAAGAATGTGAGGTTGGTTGTAGAGATTCTATCTGACCTATGCAGATTGTGAATTGATGAGAATAATTTGCTATTTTCAATTTTCTAACACTAATTAAGCGTTCTTTACATAATGGTCTTGGTCAGAGAATTTTACATGGGCCTTATTTGACAGAAATCTGCTCATTTTCCTGGTTTCCAGTTTAAAACACACTTGCGCAAACTGCCTCTGAAGAATTATTGGTTTTCTTTTTAGATTATTTCTGTGATTTCCTTGTCCCTACTAAAATTTACATTGAAATCTAACCCCTATCAAGAGGGTACAAATGCAGTCCTTCTAAGGTATCTGGAGATGGAAACTCTGGGAGGAAACTAAGGCTCTAATCAGTATGGAGATACCTCAAAGAACTAGGACTGGAAGTCCCATTTGACCCAGCTAATCCCCTGCTGGGTATCTTCCCCAAAGAATTAAAAGAATCATACAACAGTGATATATGTGCACCCATGTTCATAGCAGGATAGTTTGTAATAGCTAAAACTTGGAAACAGCCCAAATGCCCATCAACTGGAGACTGGATCAAGAAAATGTGGTTTTTTAATAAAATGGAGTGCTACTCAGCCATCAAAAATGAGAAATTAGAGACATTTGTAGCTAAATGGATGCACATTGAGGCGATACTCTTAAGTGTAATAAATAGGACACACATGTGTAAATACCGAATAGTTTCTCTAGTGTAAGAAACTGAAAATGTAAATAAAGACTAAAAGATATAATAGATAA
>NW_004624734.1:20440384-20510429 GCF_000247695.1 Heterocephalus glaber | reverse complement strand
TTAATATAAATAAATTAAATTGAAATATTTATATTTTTGAAAACAATTGAATCATATTAAATAATTCATAAAAATAAAATGATTTAATTCCAACATTCAATGTTCATCTAGATACCAACAAAAAGAATTAGTATCGGGCTTTATACTTGTTATGATTTGTACCTAGATGTAACCCCAAATCCTCAGGTGGTCATAGGTGGGGCTTTGTGGAGGTGGATGGATCTAAGTGTGTGAATGTGGATTAAGGGTGTGTGATTACTAAATTAGTCCACTGACTGGTTTAGCATAGTTCTGGGTGTGGCTAACGGGAAGGCCCATTCTGGGTGTGGGTGGCACCCCCCAAAGGCTGGTAGCCTGGATGGGGTAAAAGGGAGAGGCAGCCTCGTTGCTGCTGCTGGTGCTTATCTGCTGCTCCCTCTTGCCTGCTCTGAGATGCCCCTCTGCCATGCTGCCCTGCCTTGGAACCAGCCAATTATGGACTGAAACCTCTACAAACTGTGAGCTAAATAAACCTTTCCTCCTTTAACTTTGGGTGTTGAGTATTTTGTCTCAGCAATGAGAAAAGTAACTAAAACATTACCGGTTCTTTGAGGCCTATTTCTATAAATTTGACAGTAATATAGGGGCTGGGGGTATAGTTTAGTAGTAAAACATGTAGGCACCATGCACAAGGCTCTGAGTTTGAACACTAGCACAAAAAATAAGCAATGTGAGTTGTTTAATATTGCAAAATGTCCCTTTGCTGCTATGCAGTTGCTGTGACCATCATGAAATTTGTGAGCATTTTTAGAGCCGTGCACTGGAGAATGAAGTGAATCAAAAGCAGATGTCTGACAGTACTGGGAAATGATAGCTTATTTTGAGAAAATCTGCTATATTCATGTTCTTTGAGAGGGATTAATTAATTTGTGCTGCATCACTGAAGCAGTGTCTATAGTTCTGGGGATTAAACTAGAGGCCCTCATCTTGAGCTACATTCCAGTACATTTTTATTTTCTTACTAAGTCACTAAATTGCCCGGGCTGGGCTTGCACTCATGATCATCCTTGCTCAGCCTCCCAGAGTGCTAGGATTATTAGTGTGTGTGCCACTGCACCTGACTGCAGTGTCTACTTCTGATATTGACATCAGAGCAATTCAAAGCCTTTCAGGACATCAGGACACACCTGTTTCAAGGCCTCTGGAAAGGAGGCTTACAGAGGCATTTCCCCAGCCCAAGTGGCATTAGCGGTGAATGATGTTTAGATTGCAGGTCACACAAGGCATTTGTGCCGCCTGCAGGTTCATGTGTACCCGGTGGGGTCCAGGATGGGTCCCTTTTCCTTGAGACAGGACCATATCGACAACCAACATCAGAGCAGTGTAGGTTGAACAACAGACTCAGAATTAAGAACTAATTTGTCTTTTTTATTTGAAGAATTGTTAGCTAAATTAAAACTGGGTTTAAACTATTATAAGGTAGTAGCAAAAAACGTAAAAACATAAACAAATACCAAAAAAACTAACAGAAAAAAACAAATTCCCAAACACTATCTGGATCATCATCAAGTGAGGTGTGGTGATATTTTTTTGTCAGGGTGCTTTTCTTTTTCTTTTGGCACTGAGTTCTTTGTACTGAGCTACATCTGCAGACCCTTTTCTATTTTGTGAGACAGGGTCTCATTAAGTCACTCAGTTGTGCAGGGTGGGCTTGAACTCTTGATATTCCTGCCTCAGCCTCCCAGGATGCTAGCTTATAGGTGTAGACCACCATGCTCAGCGTTTGTGTCTTTTATGAACTCAAAATGAAGGAGAGCTTGTGCATATTATCATGAGGTGTGTTTTCCCTTTTCGTATGCTAGGGTCCTTAATCTCAAATTGTGGTTAAGTTTTTATTTATGTATTGTCTTTTTAATATTATTTTTTCTTGTTGAAGCTTGCAGAAGATAATAAATCCCATCT
Organism: Heterocephalus glaber; assembly: GCF_000247695.1. The sequence continues at coordinate 20,508,488 of NW_004624734.1, read as the reverse complement.
TCCTTCAATGGTCTCAGAATCTATTAAAAAATAAAGACACAAGAACTAGACAGATAAAAACATCACCCTTATATTGGCTAACCCTGTCTGATAACTCCACTTACTGCTAGTACTTGTGACTTATTCAAAGGGAAAGGTCTTAGTCTTTGCAAGTTATACCACTCATAAAACCCTACTCCCCTGTTCTTTAAGAAGATATTGTAAATAATTCTAGAAGTTAAAAAAAAAGTTGGCATCTTCTTTAAAAAAAATGCCACGTGGCCTGCTCTGAGTAGAACTGCAAGAGAAAGGACATACCATGGTTTAAATATGAAAAGATTCATGATATGAGGGTACTAACCTTGTCAGTGAATCCCTGGGTGACTTCATAGCTGAATGTGCTGTTAATAGGTGGGGCCTGGTTGGCAGAAGTAGGACACTAGAGCGTATATTCTTGTTTCTGTCCCTTTCCTCTTTTTCGGGCTCTTTCCCATTCTCTTGGCCTCTTGGTTGCCATGAAGTGAGGATCTCTCCTCCACCACCATGATGGCTCTGCCTTAGAGCCAACTGACCATGGACTGAAACCTCTGAAATCATGAGCCAAGTTAAACTTTTTCTCTTTTAAGTTGTGGATATCAAATATTTGGTCATGGTGACAAGAAGCTGACCAACACAGGGCACAAGCACACTACACAAACAATGGTTCTGAAATGGGGATATAGTGCATATACAGTGTGTACAGCATCTGTGCATATGGACCCCCTAAGTAATGAGTCCTCAGCATGCCTGCTGGACTAGTCATCCTTTCTCAGCTTGTTGGCCAAAGGTTGATGCTGACAAATATTTATGGGGGAAAATGCACCCCAAATTCCAGAGTTCTTGAACTTTCAGGTATCCTACAATCTGTAGTACAAGGGCCTGACCCCAATTTTCACTCCTTTTGAAAGGATGGCTTGAGAGAGTATTGTGTGGTGTTGCCAGGGACTTTGAACTAGGAGGAAGCTAAGAAGGGAGTGAATAAATGTTCTGACAGAGTAGAAATATTTAACTTACGGAAAGTAAGTAAGCAAAGCCAGACTAATTCTTAGAATGAGAATGTGGCTGAGTATCTCACTGGCTGAGGCATGGAGGCCGGGTGCTGGAGGTGAGCCCATGCACAATGGTAGTGGAGGGCCAATTGAGGATATGTGCGGAAAGATGTGATGGAGCTTTCCTGGTTTACAGAAGAGAGGCCAAAAAGCGCTGTCACTTCTAACAAAATTGATTTGAGAAAATGAGTATCTCACGGCACACCTTATGATTGCAGCTAGTAGGACAGACTAATAGTTTGTTTTATTCAAGTGGGGTAAAAAGCCATAGTATTATGTTTTCTATCTAGACATCCCTCTAATGCCTCATGCATTCATAGGTGGTGCTTTGGGGACATGATTAGATCACGCATGTGGTACATATTTGTGGAGTAGTTCACTGATGAGTTTGCTGCTAAATGTGATTTGGAAGGTGAAGCCTGGTTGAAGGAGGTGGATCACTGGGGGCGTGGCCCTGAAGGGTCTAATTCCCTCCCTCCTCCCAATCCCTCTCTCTGCTTCCCAGCTCCATGCCATGGACTGTTTCTCCTCTGCCATGTCCCTCTGCCATGCCACCCTGACTTGGAGCCAGCCACCTATGGACTGACCCCCTTACAAACTGTGATCCAAAAGGAACATTTCCTCTTTTAACTTGTGGGTGTCAGGTATTGTGTCACAGCAATGAGAAAATAACAAAGTCACATAGCAAGGAGGAATGCCAATGAAAACCTGCCCTGTATGTCTGAAGGCCAGGAGGTCTTGCAGAAGAGCAGTTGACATGTTTGAATCTTAAGAAACTTTGGTTTGAATTCGAGGTCATATCGGCTTTGCCATGAATGCTCAGTAAGTTTACTTCAAGAGCAATCATTTCTCTACCCAAGGGGAAATAAGGAACTGTGAGGCTCAGCCAGTGCTAAGTGAACCTTTCTGTTCACACCGTGAATGTGAGCCATTATTTGCTTATTTATCTACTTTTATTTTAGATTCCATTTTACCAAGACTATAGTAGGAGATCTAATAAATCCCACCACAGGGGTAGAATGATGGTCAACTAGGTAGGTAGTACATTAGCCAAGCCAATTTCATGTGTCCTGCAGTTTGATGGGCAAGTCAGATGGATGCTGTAGATTCGCAGCTCCTAAAACATTTGATTTTGAAGACTTGAGGGGGCCACAAGGGTGGCAATTTATTTTCACTATTTTAAGAGGAAAATTCGCAGCTGGATTGGCCCTTTGTGATGACCTAATCTCACCCTCTCCTTTTGGAAAAGACGACAGACCCATCGAGGGTCAACATTTGTTAAAGGCCACAGCACCTACCTAGCAGTCAATCAGGATTCCCTGGATCCCCCTAATGACAACCCAAAGTCTGCTCCACCCTTGGAGTCTGGGGAATTCATGTCTGTGGGGTATGTGTGACATGCTGGGCAGTGAGGCCTCTGGAGGATGCCTTCAAATCTTCAACCAGCCTGTCCCCATGCAGATAGCTATCTTGTAGGGGTCTCCCACCCCCTGAGACCCACCAGGACAGCTCTGGAGAGACCCTGTTGACTGGCTTCTCGGGAGCTCATTTCCCACATGAACACACTTTCCCGCAACCTCACCTACTGGCTCTGTTCTGGATATTTAGCAGTGGCTAGTTATCTGCAGAAGGGAGGAGCTGTTGTGCTGTTTTTCTTCTTTAGTGTGCGAGAGAGGGTTGGAGGCCAGATTGGAAATGTCCTGCAGTGACCAGCTGAGCCTGCGAGGCTGCTCTTCCTCCCAGTCCCTTCTTTTCAGGCAAGTGTGTCTTCTGCAGGGTTCACTAAGTCGTAAGGCCCCCTCTTCATCCCTCTCCAGTGTCCTTGAGGCCCTCCCAGCCTCAGGAAAGCTGCTCACTCTCAGTGGCCCCTTCAGGCAAGAGAGAATGAGGCAAAGAAGGAGGTGGCATCATCCAGGAACTCACCCAAGGGCAGATGTAGCACCTGTGGGAGAACAAGAAACAGTGACATTCACCTTCCTTCCTTCCTTCCTTCCTTCCTTCCTTCCTTCCTTCCTTCCTTCCAACTCCAACCCTGAAGCCATGCTAAGGTAGGACACAAGCATTATTCAACAAATCTTTGTTGATTAAATACATTTGAAGCCACAAAAAGAAGATTGGGATTTCAAAACCCAGTGAGATCTGTTGAATCCTGATTCTGTGATCTCAGAGAAGAGGAAGCAGAAAGGCAATTTCCCTCATTTCAATCAACATATTTTGGAGATGAAAAGGATTTCAGTGATGATTTGGTTTCCTTTGTTGTTTTTACCAATAGACATTTAATGACTTGCATTTTTTTTCTGTCTGAACCTTGATGCAACAACTTTTATCCAAATATTTTCATTTTTGAGTAGAATAGAATGACTAGTAGATAGGTATCCAAATGGCTCTTCCCACCAGTTCCCCATTCCTCCCTTATGTGTCCTGCACACTTGGCTGTGCAGAGGCTCATTAAACTGAGAAATGGGTGATGGGTTTGGGTCTTTATGCTTTGATCCCGGGTCTTACTCTGGGCTCATGAATTTTGAAATGGGGCCCTTTGACAGTTAAAAAACTGCCCGGGGTTCTGATTTCCAGGCAGTTCTGCCAGGGCTGCTTTGATGAGTGCAATTAAAAATCACAACACACAGGCTTTTTTTTCTTTTTAAAATGATTACATGCTACTAACTGTTAAGGAATTTAGATAATCTGAGATGTTAATAATCAGAGTCGATGCTCCAAAAGGCTGTACAGCAAAGAGATGTAGGATGTGGTCTGGTTCCAGCTCTTAGAGAAATGAAGAAAAAAGCCAGCAGACTTGCTACGAGGTTTTAAGCACACTCATTTGTTTCCTTGCCATAGCCGGGCACATAGTAGGTCCTCAATAAATACTTGTTGAATGGTGCATGCATGCATCTGTAAAAAAAGGATGTTTTAAATGCCTTTAAATGACAAGTTAAATAATTCATTAGGGCAAGCCTTAACTTCTGCCTGGTTGAGCATAATGAAATAATACATGTGTGTGGTAAGTACTCAACACATGATAGATACTGGAACTTATAGATGTATATTGTGGTAGTTGAGCTTAATTGTGTCAACTTGATTGGCTGGGGAACTGCCCAGGGGATTGGTGGGGCAGATTTCTGGGTATGTCTGGGTGGGTTATGGAGCCCTGCATTGGGATCTATATCTGGTCCCTGGCTTTTTCCCATTTGGCACTGTTTCCCTGCTTTGCTTCCTGGCCACTGTGAACTGGAACCTTTGCCTACACACCCTTTTTCCATGGTGTTTCTGCCTTAGAGCCTGTCATCCATGGACTGAATCCCCTGCAATTGTAAGCCAAATAAAACCTCCTTTAAGTTTTGAGTGTTGGGCATTGTGTCCTTGCTATAGGAAAGCTAATACACACACACACACACACACACACACACACACACACACCAGCTGTTATAAAGCAACAGCTGTTGCTCTTGTCGATAAATATTTACTAAGTGTGCTGTTCAGTTTTTCATCGTGACAAAATACTTGAGAAAATCAATTTAAAAGGAAGAAAGGTTTATTTTGGCTCAGGGTCCTAGTCTATGGTCACTTTTCCCTGTTGCTTTGAGCCTGTGGCAGCACAGTACACCATGAGGGATGAGGTGGTGGAGGAAACAGCTTACTTCATGGCAGAGGGGAAACAAATAAAGATGGACAGTAACTGGGGTCCCAATATCCCCCAGTGACCTGACCTCATCTAGCTAGGCCCCACCCCAAAAGCTCCCTCCACCTCCCTGTGGTGCCACAGGCTGGGAATCAAGTCTCAGTGTTGTCGGGGAACATTTCACATGGGCCTTTGGGGAACATTTCAGATCCAAACTATAGCGGTGAGCATTGACTGGAGATAGCGCTATGTGCTGAGCAAGATGGCTTATAGAGGGCTGGTGATGCGAATGGTAAGAAGGATTTTACCAACAGACAAGGAATGTGGACAACACAAGAGCCTATTTAGATCAGGATATGCTGCCAAAGAGGGACAGCAGGTGGGTTTCAAGAGAGGGAAGAGTCAGGGTGAGAAACTGGGGCTTCTATAAGGCTTTGAGGATATGTTAAAATGGTCTGGGCAGCAAATGTGATTGAAGAATTTCTTTTCCTTGATTATTTAGCATCTTGTGGATCTTTCCTGAGCATCTGGATTGTGTTTAGTAGTACGTTTACAGTTGTAATTATGATAGATCATTTTCTCAGGGATTTAGCTTTGGGGAAGGAGGTCTCTCTATATATTTTAGGAAAGATGAGTTGGGCCTCTTTGGGAGCAATGGATGAGCCTCATACCAGGTTTGTTTTTGTCTTGTGCCTGCCTAGTGGGAGTCTTTAACTGGAGTTCCTTTGTTGTAAGATGGCTTCCACCTGAGTTTGGTTGTTAAGCGTTTTAAACCCTTTTCGTTGCCACTAGACTACAGACATATGCTTGTATGGTATAATGGAAAATCTATAGGCTTTGGAGTCAGGCATTTGGGGCTTGAATCCCGCCTCTTCACTTCCTAGCTCTGGAGTGAGCTTAGGTATGTAAACTTCTGTTTTCTCATCTGTACCATGGGGATGATAGCAGTATCCTTGCCAATAGGGTTGTTTATGAGGATTAAGTGGAATAAATAAATTTTTAAAGTTTAGTAAGTCGAAACTTTAGAATGTGGTCTAATTTGTTGCTAGTAGTAGTCAGTACTAATTATAACAGGTAATGTGATCTAGGCAGTTTTTCCGTTGAAATGTTTCAGATGCTGCAGCATTTCACCACCAGAGGGCGGCATGTGCTCACTGTTTGGAATCCGCCCCACCTCCAACAGATGGCTCCCAGCATTAAGCGCAGGGTCCTGTGCATAGTGAGTTTAACACAACATTTAGAGGCTTAAACAGCATAGTCCAATATTTTAAAAATGACAGGTTTTAACCTCCAGGCTTCCAGTCAACTGGATATGAATAGAAAAAATCAATTAAGCACTCTACATTCCAGATGTTGGAAATAGTTTTGAAATTAGGGCTCAGCTGGATCTGAATTTTTGAATCTTAAAAATTAGGGCAAGTTACCTAAAAGCACGAGGCTATCTTTGGGCATATTCAGAATTTCATGCAGAGTTTCCCAGGCTGTTAAACTCAAGCATCCTAGCAGCATGTTGAGGTTCATCTAAATTCTGTTTAACTCAGTATCAAGCATTGTACGAATTAGAGAATACAAAGCTAGGATTGTTAATTCAACAAATATTTATTGAGTATCCACTGTATACCTGTTTTAGGTACTCAGTACTTAGCATTGTGTGATGAGAGAGAGAGAGAGAGAGACAGAGAATGAGACAAAAACTAAAATGTTGTCACCATCAGTAAGAAACATGAGATTTATCATGCTCTCAAACAAAAGGGAACAAACAAGGAAGGAACAGCAGAGTGTACTGAAATAATAAAGCAGGGCTGGCTTGCAACTATTTGTAGTCTTTTTATTGCAGAGGTCCCTCCCGTGGCTGTTGGGCTGGACTATGCCAGTCTGACCCCCCCCCCATGGGGAACATTTGTATCTAACTGTCCATGCTGTGGCACACAGATGTACTAAGGATTGTAAGGAGGATGTCAGGCACAATCATCTTTTACTATGAATCAGTCTACAGATAAGCAACATGTAGCTTGCTGTATTGTCCTGTGACTCATTTTAACTTTATTTTGTCTCCTCATTCTGTTGCAATGGCGGAAACTTCATCTTCATCAATGTGTATCTCTTGTTCTGATCCTGGTAGTGTGGTAAAAGGCAGAATCGCATTGGGGTGTGTGTGTGTGCGCGCGGGCACACACACACAGAGCCATCCTTAATCCTCAACATCACCTGGCCATATAGGCTTCTCTGAGATGTTTGTTACTCATCTGCTCCTTGGATTCAGGAGTTTCAGACTCTAGTTCATTTCACTATCCCTGGCCTCTCTGCCCAGGGAGAAGGAAATTGAGATGGTTCTATCATCCTGGAGTTCAGCAGACTGTGTGAAGCAGCCCACGGATGTACCCACCTGTCCAGAAACCACAGGCAGCCCTTGCTTTGCTGCAACTTGCTGCCTCTGAGGACTCTTCCCAGGAATGCAGGTGTCCTCTTTGCTCTCAGATGCCCCACACCTGCTCGGGATTCTAGTACCTTCCTGGCGTTGGCCCAATGAACCCTGTCCTCAGCATCACCACTTCCCTGATCTCTTAGCTTCTCATTCACCTTTCCATCGGAATCCTGAGAAATCCTTTTAAATACAGGAGTTGGAAGAATTCTTGTTCTTTTATTTATGTTTTCGCTAAAAATACTATCCCCAAATTCTGTTTTCTCTAAACTCGTCATCTTTTGGAATAAACAAAATCCAGAATGAATCTTTAAAAAGGCTGTTTGAATTTTCTTCTTGCTGTGTTTCTCTGCTTCCTTTTTTTTTTTTTTAATTTAAACAAAACTAATCTGGGTTAACCTGGCTGCTCGGGGGTGGTACAAGAAGAAAGATAGAAAGGTGAAAGAAAATACAGGGAAAAATATTGGTTAATATTTCAAATCTATTATCCTCCCATGCCAATAATAAAGTACCAACATTTGTGAATGATTTATCTTTTTTATAAATCGGAGTGGTTTCAAGGTTATCTCTAAAATAACTTTCATCCTATTATGCTTTTGAGTTTCAGCTCCATCATTTCTTCCTCAGAGAAGACTCTCCTGACCTACCTTCACCTACGGTTTCATAGCACCATTTATCTCCCCCTCATAATATTTAATCTCATTTTGTAAAAGTTGTAGTATTTTTCACATAACAACATTTACTGTCTTAACAGTTTCTAGCTGTACCTTGGTGGCATTGCATCACCATCATCTGTCTATAGACCTCTTCTCACCCTCCAAAACTGACATCATTTTAACTTCATGTTGTTTCTGTGATTCTCTGATTAGTGTCCATCTGTCTCATGAGGCTCTCAGGTCCATTGGGGCTGAAACTGTGCTGTGTTCTCTTCATATTGGTGTCTGCCACAACGTACAGCCACGGAGCCAGTGCTCAGCCAGCATTACTGAAGGAGTGGGCAGCTTACCCTTACCCTCCACAAATGCATTCTTGGGTGAGAGAAAAAGGGGATAGGCACAGCTATTGTGCCAGAAGTTGCCTGCCTCCCGGGATGCACGCGGCAATGTGCTGTACAATTTAACAATCCAACATCACTTAAGAAAATGTGAGACTATGGGCTAATATAGCAGACTAAAGCCAGCATCCCCTCAAAAATAATAAGGATGCAGGAAAAACAAACAAAAACGGTAATCAGTAATAAGATGAAAAAAGAGACCTGATATGGTATAATAAACCTTGAGACAGCTGTATATTTTGGAAAGGCTCACAAGTTGCTGGTAAAAAGTGGATTCCTAGCCTTGCTTGGACCCTTCCAAAGCCAGATTGGGGAGACAACAAAATCCTGAGAATTCTTCCAGACCCAAATTTGGGTAGAAGAAAACTGAGCAAGCTGACTTTATATATATTTTTCCTCTGAATGAGGAATTGTGAAAATGATACTGGAGGAAAGGAGTGTTTGAGCTTACCTCTATGCCCGAGCAAAGAACTGCAGAGGTCTACTGAGGCCCAAAGTCACTGTGCAATGGGAATAAGACTCAGCCATGGCTATCTGCTGTAAGTACGGTGAGTCTTTGTACAGCATAGATATCAAAATATTGGAAGGGAGAGCAAGGATAAGTTTTCCAACCAAAGCTACCCTGCCCACTACCTCAGATGACTTCTCCTCCTATTGAAAGGAAACTAAACTGGCCTTAGATACAGTGGAAAGAGAACCACTATGTCAATCCACTGTATCAGGCCAGCCAGCAAGTCTGCATAGGTCTGTTCAGCATGAGCAAAATACAAATAACAGCATGGCTGCAATGCAAAGCTGCTACAGTAAGACAAAAACAAAAACTCCACAAAGCAAAGCAAGAAGTATATTACACAGACTCCTTTTTAAAAGAAAGCTTGATTCAAGGAACAGAAGAAAAAATTTGTAATGGCCATATGTTTTAAAAGAATTTGACTATAATAAATACAGTAAACCAATAACTCAAAGATCACAAAACAAAAAAGAGTTACAGATGCACTATGGAGTTAAGTTGAAGAATCAAACAATGTGATTATAGAACTAATAATTGCTGATGGTGAAAAACAAAATTTAAACATTGCTGAAATCTGAATCTTAACAAGAAATGCTCTAGATAATTTAAGTACATGAATGAAAAAGACAAAAAAAGTAAAAGTAATGAAATGGAAGATAATGGATGTAAAAGGGAAAAAAAGACGCAACATGAAAACACTGTGGTTCTCTGAAAGAAGTATTCAAGAAAGTAATGATTGAATTGAAAATAAACCAGGGGTTGCAAATCCAACCCTTATTCATAATCGGTGAGAGTGCAGAATGGTACAACCACTAGGGAAGATAGTATGGAAGTTTCTCAAAAACTTGAAAATAGAACTACAGTATGATTCAGCAACTCACTTCTGGGTATGTATCGAAAAGAATTGAAATCAGTCTCTTGAAGAGATAGTAGCACTCTACTATTAATTGCAACACTGTTCCCAATAGCTGAGGTGTGGAATCAACACAAATATCTATCAACAGGTGAATGAGGGGCTGGGGATTTAGCTTAGTGGCACTGCGCCTGCCTTGCAAGTGCAAGGCTGAGTTTGATCCCCAGTACAAAAACAAACAACCTCCCCAAATAACAACAATAACAACAACAACAAAAGGCAGGTGAATGGGAATATATATATATTCAGTACTGGGAATCAAACTTGGGTCCTTGTACTTGCTCAGCAAGAAGATTTTAAAAAATTAATTTTATTGGTGCATTTTAGGTATACAATATAATGACATTCAGCATTGGAAATTTGTACCTTTACATAATCTCTCTTGGTTCTTCTTTTTTCCTCATTCTCCTGCCCTCCCTTACCTATTTACAAAGACTTTGTTTCCATTTTTTCCTTTTCTCTTATTAATTCCATTCTTCAACCCCTTCCACTTTCCCTTCCCTTTTGGAACTTTTCTTCCTATTTCACATTATCTATTATACCGTTTGATCCTTATTTACACTTTCAGTTTCTCATACCAGAGAAATTATTCAGTATTTACTCGTGTGTGTCCTATTTCACTTAAGAGTATCGCCTCAGTGTGCATCCATTTAGCTATAAATGTCTCTAATTTCTTATTCTTTATGGCTGAGTAGTACTCCATTTTATTTAAAAAAACACATTTTCTTTATCCAGTCTCCAGCTGATGGGCAATTGGGCTGCTTCCAAGTTTTAGCTATTACAAATTTTGCCACCATGAATATGGGTGCACATATATCCCTGTGGTATGATTCTTTTAATTCTTTCAGGAAGATGCCCAGCAGGGGAATAGCTGGGTCAAATGGGCCTTCTGGCACTAGTTCTTCGAGGTAGATCCATACTGATTTCCACAGTGGTTGCACCAGTCTACACTCCCACCAGCAGTGGAGCAGGGTTCCTCTTTCCCCACAGCCCCACCAGCATTTGTTATTGGTTGATTTCATGATAGCAGCCACTATTTCTGGGGTGAGATGGATGCATTGTTTTCCTTTGCATCTCTCGAATGACCAGTGATGTTGAACATTTTTTTTGTATGTTTATTTGGTATTTCTAGTTCTTTGAGAAATGTCTGTTTACTTCAGATGCCCATTTTTGGATTGGGTCTTTAAATTTGGGAGGTCAGATTTTTTTAGTTCTTTATATATTCTAGATAGTAGACCTTTGTCTGAGGAACAGAACAGCTGGTAAAAATTTTTTCCCACATTGCAGGTTGTCTCTCCACACTGTTGGTGATATCTCTTGGTGTGCAGAAGCTTTTTAATATGAAAAAGTCCCACTAGTTGATTGTTTGTGCTAGTTCATGGGCAACTGAGGTTTTGTTCATGAAATCTTTTCCTACCCAATGTCTTCAAGAGTGCTACCTAACCTCTCTTCCAGCTGGTTTAGTGTTTCTGTTTTAATATTTAGATCTTTAATCCATTTCAATTTTAGTTTAGTGCAAGGTGAGAGATATAGGTCTAGTTTTAATCTTTGGCAAGTTGAAACCCAATTTTTCCAGCACCATTTATTAAAGAGGCTATCTTTCCTCCAGTGAGGGTGTTTGGCTCCTTTGTCGAAGATGAGGTGGCTGAGTGTGTCTGGAATTGAAAAACTGTGAATATTTATGAACAATGGAATATGGTGCGGCCTTAAAAAAGCAGGAAATCTTGCCATATTACAGCATGGATGAACCTGCAGGACATCCGCTAAGTGAAATTAGCCACACACAGAAAGACATATACTTTATGAGACCACTCATATGAGAGATATAAAATAGCCAAACATACAGAAGCAGTGAGCAGTATGATAGCTGCCAGGGGCTGGAGGGAAAAGGAAGTGGGGAGTTGCTATTCCGTTGGTATAAAGTTTCAGTTATAGAAGATGATTAAACTCTAGAGATCTGCTGTGCAACATGACTGTTAACTGAAGTTAGCAATATTGTATCCTGCACTTAAAAGTTTTAAAAGGGCAGATCACATGGTAAGTATTCTTATTACAATCAGAGAAAAAAGTCTCAGAATACAGCACTCTTAAGTACTTCTTGAAAGAAACTATAAATGAGTAAAGCCACTTAAAGTCTGAATTGAAATAGGGAACACAGGAAAGTGGAAGCCTTGGTAAATACAACTGGTGAACACTGAATCCATAAAAAAATGTGGAATAAATTCTAAATTATGGGACTTATGGTGAAAGAACAAAATATGAATGTTATAAAATGGATAAGTAAGCATTGTAATATAACTACAAAATGTGAGTGAAATATGGAATGAGTGTTTAAATTTAAAACATTTATTATGGTAAAGACACATTGACATTAATCTCCCCTGAAACACTTCCCGTTACTTTGAACACATCCTGTCATTCTTGCCTCTTTCTTTCTTTTGTTGGCTCATGTTTGTGGTACATAACGAATCCATTAATTGTGTTCATTACCTGTACATGACACATTTTAATTCATTTTACATTCCCTTTCCCCCCTTCTGTTCTTCCAGGGTAACTCATTCCCCTTCTCATTTGCCAAAGATCTATCTCCCTATTTCCTATTGTCTGCTTTCTATTATAGTATTTGATTTATTTAACCTTTGGGTTTCTCATATAATAGAAACCATATGATATTTAAGCTTGTGCATATGATTATTTCACTTAACATTATAGATTCAAAGCAGGTCCATTTTCCTACGGATGACTCAAACTTACTCTTCTTTATAGCAGTGTAGTATTCCATTGTATATAAATATCACATTTTCTTTATTCATTCACCCATTGATGCACATATAAATCACTTCAAAAGTTTTGCTATTATGAATTGTGCTGATAGAAATATAGGTATGCATGTGTCATGGGTATGCATGTGTCTTTATCTTTGAAGAGATACCTAGAAGGGGAATAACTGGGACAAATGAAATTTCTATTGTAAGTTTTTTGAGGCCTCTCCATAGTAATTTCCATAGTGCTTGTACTAGTTTACACTCCTACCAACATCTTGCCACTTTCTGAAGAAGTTCTGAAAGTTCTCTTTGTAAGTGACTTTATGAAGTATGGTAAAAATGTGGTGAATGCCGAGTGCCATAATGGAGAGGTAGGTTTGTAAAAACATCACCTACCATGTGTTCCCATCTACCTTATTCACCAGATCTGGCAGCATGTAATTCTTACTCTTTCTCAAAGTCAAATTGACTATAAAAGGTAAATGCTTTGAATCAATTTAAGACATTGAGGCAGGTACAACAGTGTAACTAAAGACACTCATAAAAGAGAACTTCCATAACTGCTGCAGCCAATGGCAAGGATGTTGAGATAGATGTGTTCAAAACAAGGGAAAGCATCCTGAGGGTAGTTAAGAACAATGCATCTTTTACGGTAACACATTTTTATAATTCAAAAAATTTCCCCTATCTTTTGACTGTACCTCATATAAACACAAGGAAGAAGGGGAGAGAATAGGAGGAAATGTGAGACTATGAAAGCATTCATATTTCATAGCAAGAAGCGAAGAGTGATGAGAAACCATTCCTACATTAACATTAGCTTTTTTTTTTTGGTACCGGGGATCAAACTTGGGACCTTGCACTTGCAAGGCAGGCGGCGGCACCACTGAGCTAAATCCCTGGCCCAAACATTAGCTTTTTTTTTTTTTTTTTAAATGTATTAAATTCTTTTATTGGTACATTGTAGGTATACAACACAATTACATTTCTCATTGGGAATTGTACTTTTACATAATGCATCTTGGTTCTTATTTTTTCCCCATTCCTAGCCCTCCCTTCACGCCCTCCACCCTTCCCTATTTACAAAGACTTTATTTCCATTTTTTCCATTTCTCATCATTTTTCCATTCCCTTCTTTCCTTTCCCCTGCCCCTCCCACTACCCCTACCCCTTTGGACCTTTTCTTCCTATTTTGCCTTATTGATTATTCATTCTAATCATTGGTACATTTTAGGTATACAATATAATGACATTCATCATTGGAAATTTGCACCTTTACATAGTCTCTCTTGGTTCTTATTTTTCACCCTTGCCCAGCCCTCCCTTCAACCCCTCCAGTCCTCCCTATTTACAAAGATTTTGTTCCAGTCCTCTAATGTTTTATGAGCTTGATTCTTTTCTTTCCTTCTTTTTTTCTTTTTTAAAAAATTTTGTGATTCTGGGCAATCATCCCATGGCACATGCATGCCAGGGCAGTGTTCTGCCACTGAGCTATATCCTCCCTCCTATACACTCATTTGCCTTAGCCATTTTTTTCATTGCTGGGACAAAATACACAATGCCTATAAATTAAAGGAGGAGAGGCTTATTTTGGCTCATATATTTAGTCTATGGTCATCAGGCTCCAAGTCAAAAACAGGACAGCAAACGAGCATGACTGAGGAAAAGATACTCAACTCAGAGCAACTAGGAAGCAGAAGAGAGGAGGAGCCAAGAATAAAGTATACCTTTCCAAGTGACTTCCCTAGTCACACACTCCTTTTGACAGGCCTCAACTCCATATGTAAACTTTTGGGGGACATTTTAGATCTAAACCGTAACATTCTGCCACTGACTCCTCAAAGTGTCATGTTTATTATGCAAAATATATTTAGTCCATCTCAAAGAGTCACCAAAATTTTAAGAGTGTCAGCATTGCTGTGAAGTTCAAGTTCAAAGTCTTCTCTGAGATTCAAGGCAAACTATTAGCTGTGAGCCTCTGTGAAAATAAGAAAGTTAAATGCTTCCAACATATAATGGCACAGGCTAAACACTTCCATTTCAAAATGGAGAGATATGGAGATAGAAGGAATGAGATCAAAGCAAGACTGAAACCCAGCATGGCAAACATTAAATCCTGTAGCTCCATGTCAGTACCTGGGACAGATTGTAGTGAGATGTGAGCTTCAAAGGATTTGGTTGGCCCTGTCCCAACAGCATTGCTGGTTGCAGCCCACATGGCCTCTCTTTTGGATTGGCTCCACTTACTGCTTGATTCTTTTCTCAGTAGTTAATTCATGTCCCTGGCATCTCCAGCATCACAGCACCTTGAGCTTCACCTAACAACTTCATGCATCACCCTCTCAGGGGTTCTTTGCTTGGTCTCACAGGTCTGCCTCCATTATCCCATGACTCTTGCTTTCTGCATCCCTGTAAAACCAGCACCACTTGGGTGACTCCAAGTTTTGCTACCGACTTGAGTCATGGTCAGGCCCTCTTGGACCATGGTTGTTTTGGTTTCTGAGTACCTGAATTGCTGAGCACAGTGAAATGCATCCTAGAGAACCAATTCCTGAGGCATTCTCTCTTGATCAGAGGGTCCGAGAACTGTCTTCTCAAATGAAAGATTTACAGTTTTGAACTCTTGAGCCTTCTATGGGTGGAGTCTTGTTAATTTCAGAGACACCTTCAAAGCATCTTTCTTCTTGTCGATGTGTGAAACACTTGGCTTCTTCTTCATGCTAATACTTTCAGCAACCATGTTCTCCTTTACTCCAACTTTGCAGGTGGTTCCTTTCTGGTAAAGCTGCAAACTTTTCAAAGCATTCAGCTCTGCTGCTTGTTCCTAATTCTCAATGTCGATTGGACTAAAAGCAGCTAGTACTACCCATGCCACAGCCTGAACACTGGGCTGCCTTGAAATTTCTTTTGCTAGACTCATTAGTTCACTACCTCCAATCGTAATCTCCTATAAAATCTCAGGACATGGGCAAAATGAAGACACATTTTCTGCCAGAGTAGAACATACATGGCCTCTAGTCCAGTTGCCAATGGAGCTTTTGTTCTCAGTTGAAAACTCCTTAGCCTGGCCTTTACTGTTCACATTCCTATTAGCTTTCTGGTCTTCTGAGCTTCTGAGTGCTGCTCATAACATTCTAGGGTTTCTCTAACTCACATTTCCAAACCTTTTCAAATACTTCTTTAAAATCAGTTCCAAAGGAGTCTAAACCATAGATTTGTCAGGTACAGTTACAGCAATGGCCCAATTCCTGGTATCAATTTTCTGTTTTAGCCATTGTCGTAGTTACTTTTCTCTCATTGCTGAGACAAATTCCTAACTCTCAAAGTTAAAGGGAGAAAGGTTTATTTAGCTCACCGTTTGTAGAGGTTTCAGTCCATAATCAGCTGACTCCAAGGCAATATGGCATGGCAGACAACCATTGCAGAGGAGCAACAGTTCATGGTGGGCAGAAGATAGCAAAGCAAGCAAGGGGAAAAAACAAGCCTCTTTTTATCCCTTATATTGTATCCAACTATTGGGATTAGGGTAGTGCTAAACCAATCAGTGGACTTGGTAAACACCTATCCTTAATCCTAGTACCATTAATCCTAGCATTGCACCATGAATCAATCTGAGACTCTAGATTCTGCTACCTTTGAAAAAGCCCCACCTATGACTGCATGAGGCTTTGTGGGGATATCTAGACACAAGCCATAACAGCCATAACTTTCACAAGTCATAACTTTCCCATCACTGGGACAAAAATATCTAATACCCATAACTTAAAGAAAGAAAGGTTAATTTTGGCTCACAGATTCAGTCCATGGTTGGTGGGTTCCAAGCCAGAAACAGGATGGCAGAGGGGCATGGTAGAGGTAAAGGTGCTTAACCCATGGCAGCCAGGAAGCAAAGCAAGAGGGTACTACGCAAGGATGAGAATACAACCTTCCAAGTCATTCCTCCAGTGACCCACCTTTTTCAATCAAGACCCACCTCTGAACATCAGGCTTTTGGATGTCATTTTAGATCTAACCTAAAAGACTTTTTCTTTCTTTCTTTCTTTCTTTCTTTCTTTCTTTCTTTCTTTCTTTCTTTCTTTCTCTTTCTTCTGTGGTGACTGAACCCTAGGCCTTTGCACTGACCTACATCCCCAGTAGTTTTAAAATGTTTTATATTGAGACAGGGCCAAACTAAGTTTTCAAGTTGTCCAGGCAGCGCCTGAACTTGAAATCCTCTAGCCTTAGCTTCCCTCAGTGCTGGGATTACAAATGTACATGATCACACCCAGCTTGTACACTTATTTCTGAATCTCAGAGATATTATCCAGAAGATGAAAAATCAGGGAAGCACTTATTTTAACAGTTTCTTCAATTTTTTAATTGGTATTTTTACTTCTTTAAAACCAAAGTAAATTTAAAATTAACACCTTTTAATGAAAAGTATACATATAAGGATAAGCCAAATTTTATAAATTGATTTTCCACCCTCCCTTTTTTCTGTACTTATCTACCTTTCCTTATTTCTGTATTTAGGTAAAGCAAGGTATGTGTGATCATTTTAACCATACATGGACAAGAATTTTTCTGGTTGTGATTTGAATTCTTTATTTTATCACATTTAGCTTTGTGATTTTCTGCAATTTTTACATTTATACATGAATACATCTTTTTTTGTAGGGGGGTACTGGGGATCAAACTTGGGACCTTGCGCTTGTGGGGCAGGCAGATTTTTTTTTTTTTTTTTGTTCCGGGGATTACCATTTTTAATTCATTAATTTTATTGGTACATTTTAGGTATACAATATGATCACATTCATCATTGGGAATTTGTATCTTTATGTAGTCTATCTTGGTTCTTTTTTTCCCCATTCCCCTGCCCTGCCTTCAACCCCTCCACCCCTCCCTATTTACAAAGACTTTGTTTCCATTTTTTCCCTTTCTCATATTTATTCCTTTCCCTTCTTTCCTTTCCCCTACCCCTCCCACTTCCTCTTCCCCTTTGGACCTTTTCTTCCTGTTTCACATTATCTATTGTACCTCCTGATCTTTATTTATACTTTCAGTTTCTCACACCAGTGAAACTATTTGGTATTTACACATGTGTGTCCTATTTATTTCACTTAAGAGTATGGCCTTAATGTGCATCCATTTAGCTATACATGTCTCTAGTTTCTCATGAATATATCATTTTTACCAATGTGGGAGATTTTAAAATTTGGAAAATCAAAGAACACTAGAAATTAATATGACAAGGTATGAATAGTGGTCAACTCTAGATGGGGTAATTTGATGATTATTAGATTTTTATTTCTGTGTTCCTTTCTGTATTTTTTAGTTTTTAAAAATACTTGTAGAGAAAAAACTAATAAAAGAAGAATAAGTTGAGAATATTGGCTTTATACCAACCAAATTTCAGTGATGCTGGTCTCCTTTATGAGCTGTCTAGGAATTTCAAAGACAGGTTGAAAGAACAACTGTCTAGCAAGAATGGGTGGTTGGGTTTGTTATAATGAGCTGCAGAATGACAGGCCAGTGTGGCACACAGCCACTCTCAGGTGGTCAAAGAGAAAAGTGACAGTGTCTGGGAACTTGAAGTCTCTTTCAAGGCTCTGGGTGAATCATAGAAACTTCAAGAGAACAGTAAGACCTATTCATCATTGTATATGCTAACTATGCCATGACTCAATTTTTCCCTTGAAGCATAACACCTAGTAAAGTCTCAGAACACTCAAAGGTGTTAGTTTTTTCACTGACCATATAATGGAATTTTATTTTACTTATTAAGCATTCAACAAAGGTGGAAATATATTCATGAAAACTAACGAAAGAATAAAGTTTTATAGTTAAAATTAGAGCAGATTCTCCTATATTAATGGGAAGAGGATATAATGTTCAAACAACAATAGGTAAAATATAAAGCTGAGGTGGTGGATGATAAGTGGCTGTTCCAGAGTGATGTCCTGACCACACCAGGCTGGTCCTTCCCTTGGTGCTGGGAGACAGGCAAGCATGGCAAAGTCAAAAGAGCAAGGTGCTTTAAGTCAATTCCCATTCTTCCCCTCCAGTTTTCTTCAGAAAATGGATCTGCTAGGCCAACTCTCTGGGTTTGACGAGGGTGACATATGTGTAAAATGCAGTGAACAGTTCAGTGGAAGAATTATGATTGGAATGTGGAGAAGGGCAAATCTCCTCCTGTCTTGGAAAGATCATTGACTAGCTATTACCTGACCTGTGTGCTTTTTCTTCCTAACTGCTCCTTATTTCCAACTTCACCATTTACCAAACCACACAAGGAGGTCCTGAGGGGACCTCTAAAATTAAATATGAATTAAACTTTATTTGGAGGGGAGATGGGAGGTTTAGAGCCAATGACTTTGATGCCGTGAGAGAAAAGCATGCATGTGAAGCCCATGGGTCATCTGTGTGCTGAGAGCTGGAGGGACTGGAGGACGTGGTCTAACATTCTCACAGTATAGGAAATGACACAAGGACCCAGAGGAGTGAAGACCTGCTTAGGCTTGGCTTACTAGCAAGTAGTAATGAAAAAGAACTCAACATCCTGACTTAGAATAAGCAGCTCTGCTTTGAGGTATTAGGTGGCTTTTAATGGAATGAATGGATTTGCAGAAGCACAAACATTCAAACTAGAGTGGAGAAAAAGGGTTGAAAATGAAAAACCCTGTGATAGCCTATGGGCCATCTATGAGGATGCTATAATTTCAGTAGTGCAGACATCCTGGTTATGCTCTCTACCTGTGGCGAAATTGTCACTTCCTTATTGCCAGGAATCATAACCATCTTTTCTCTTCTGTTCACTGCGTATTACTGCATTCTAGAAGCACTCTGGGGAAATGCATGTTCATATATCCATAGCGCTGCCATGGAAGAGACCTGAGTGTGAACATTCCTGGCCCCACAGGAAGCTGTGTTGAGGAACAAAGCCAGACCTGGCACCAAGGCTGCTCCTGGACACAGAGGTGAGGGGCCAGGGGAAAAGTGCTGCTTGGCAACCGAGGACTTGGTGGCAGTGCAATCAGGAAAAAAGATAGGTACCTGAATACAGTGCTGGACCTGGAGGGGTTTACTTCAAGATCCTGAGGAAAAGAAGATCAATTATTCAGTAGTGCGCAGACTAAATACTCAGGTTCACAGAGGCGTAGGAGCAGGCAGGAGTCTCAATTCCTGCCTCTTCCAAGTTCTTAAACACAAGATATCTAGCCTGAAGTCAGCGGATTTGCTGAGCATGATTCCCTTCTGTGGGGATTGAAAGTCTGTTTCTTGGAAGTTTGTGCTTCTTTCAAGAGGAGCCCCAGGCAGATGCTCTGACAGCACTGGCCTGGGATTTGGGCTGGGGCACATTTCTAGCTTTCGTCCCCACCTGCCCCTTCCTCATCTTGCCTCTTTTTCTTCCTTCAGGCTCTTCCCATTTGCAAAATGGAGAATGTGCACATTTAGTAATTCCAAGAGAATGGAACAAAAATACTTTATAATAAGGATACATGATTTCATAGAAGAGGGATGTTTATTTACCCCAGCCCTGGAGAAATTCATTCTAAGAGCACAGTTTAGAGCCGATGAGATTAACACCTGTGAGGGAGTAAAGTAAATTAGGAATAAAGAATGGCCATTGCCTCAGGACCCTAAAATCTAAAGGAAATATCACAGATTTCAAGACCAATTCTCAAAGCTACTTTTTCCTTTCCAATGACTTTCATTTTCTATTTTTGCTGTTTTATTCCCTGAATTTTTCTAGAGTCGGTCACAGCAGAAGGTAGGTGTTGGAGTTGGGGTCTGGACTTTGCTTCTCTCTATGGCATTTTTCCCAGAATCCTCTTTGCCCTTGTCTTGTTCTCCATTTATCCTCCTTGTACTGATGCTGCAGTATGTCAATTGGCTTTTATATACTAAGCTTAAGATCCTATAAATAAGGCCACTCTCTCTCTCCTAGCTATTGAGCAAAGAAATTGCCATTAAGACTGATACATAGTAGATATCCAGAAGTTCATTGAATTAATAAATGAATATGTTTTAGGTTGAAGGCCAATGGAGACACTGAGGCTCAGAGACCCACTAACTCACTGACCAAGGATGATGTACCCTCGCAAGAAGCAGAGTTTCAAGGAAGTAAAATGTACATAAAAATAGTGAACTTAGAGACCCAAGATATTCTCAGTGTCATGTGATTATCAGAAAGTGTTCACTTGCAGTCACTGGAGGGGGGCAGTGTGGGCTGGAGCCATTGGTAAAACTTTCTGGAAAAAGAGGAGTTTAGGCTGGTTGAGAAACAATCAAAAGAAGTGGAGGGGAAGGAAGAGAATGTCATGGTGGGAGGCAGAAAGTTTTGTGGGTTATTTGGGGATCATCTGGGAGGCCAGTGTGGCTGGAGAAGTCTGAGTAGAGGCTCTGGGGCAGATGAAGCCAGAGAGATCTGCAGATGCCAGACTAGAAAACACTGACAACTTTTTAAAATCAGGTGTATCATTCTGGTCGTTGACTCCTGGGGATGAAGTGGATGCTGTGGTGCGTGTTTTGCCCACAGGCCCTCTTCAGGAGAAGCGTGTGTTGTCCAAGCTGATGGGAGTGTTTTCCCATTGGGAGTCCCTCCCCAGGAAGGGAGCTGCCTTGTTCAATGTGCCCCCTATTCAAGAACTAGTACTAGTTGATAGTGCTCTTTCCTCAAGGTGAATTCCAGCTTCAGAACTCCTGTGGAATGGGCTGAAGTCTCTGCCCTGGCCCAACATCTTCTTCAGCTCAGTTCTATTTTTCATGCCTTAGCAGGTGTGTTTCAGGTGAGCACCCCCAGATATTTCTACACAGGAAGCTACTCCTCAAAGATAGTTTCCCAGGAACCTGACCTAAACCAGTAGAGACTAACTGGCCCTAGCAAGCCGGTTTTTGCCTTTGGTTTTCTGAGACAGGGTTTTGGAGTTTTGGCTGGTCTTGAATTCACTGTGTAGCCCAGTCAGGGCTGAAACTTGCAGTGACCCTCCTGGCTCAGTCTCCTGAGGGTTGGGATTACAGGCTTGCACCACAAAGCTCAGCCTCCAGTAGAGACAGAAGTGGATTTAGAAGTGACTCTAAGGAAATATTTTGGAGCTGTTGGGAATGAAAACCCCATTGCAAATGGCAGGTGGCATAATGCCAGCGATCAACATGCTGCAGTAGTGCATCACCAGAAGTTCCACCGGTGTGAGCTGGGGTTGGAGACCAGTGAATGAGGATGTAGTGGTGGGTGCAGTAGTTTAGGCACTTGGGAGAGTTGGAGAAGTGGGAATTATAAGGACTACTAATTGAATGGCTTTTGCTAGGGTGAAAGACTGAAGGTGATCAGTGGGCAGTTTAAGGCCCTTGACTAGTGAATGGTAAATATAAACACTCGTTCATCTCTTGTGGCCAGAGGGAGGGAAAAGTTACAAAGCAAGCTCATTATTTAATCACTGGAAGCACTGAATCATTCAACCAGAGAAGGTTGAATTCGCAACCCAGCGGGTACACCTCACAAGGTCAAGACCTTACTTGGGAGAAAAGAGGAGTGTGAGCTGTGGTCAGGGCTGTCTTAGTGGACGCACTCAGAAGTTTTGAATACCTAGAATCCCCCGGATCCCCCAAGGCCTCAGGAGTGCCCCACTCTTCCCTGTAGTAACCCAAGGCTTGAGATTTTAAAATTTAGGAATGGGGTGATTAGAGAAGACTATCAGTGAAAGGGAGATGTGAGAGGCCATGGGAAGAAATGAGGCTTATGCTCTGACAGTCACTAATGGCCCAGTGGTTCTTGGGGTAGGACACAATTTAATACACTGACAAATAAGGCATTGTAACAGAAATAAATATAGTCTGTCCACATGCAGATTAGATCTAGTAAATCTTACAGGTAAATCTTACTCCAGATAGAATGTATTTTCTTCTTTTCTATTTTCCAATTTCCATTTTCAGTTTTATTCCATGAAATAATAATAACAATCCTCACAACAGTGATTAAACTAATAAATAATATTGTGCATTACTGCATGAGAATAAAAATGTATATCATAAATAATAATAGTTTATTTATGATACTGTCTCTACTCACCCTTTCTATTCTCCCAACAAAGTGCTTGGGGATCTCAAAAAGCTACCAAACAAATACACCAGCATACATGTCCATATATAGACTATATATATATATGTATTAAACAAATAAAAAATCCTAGAATAAAAATATTAGATATGGTGGACATTTATTAAATTTATATTCTACCGAAACTTAGGTATATGAACCTCATAGTCAATTCGGACACTTTTGGAATACCAACAGATAAAAATCTTAGTAGTCAACATTATCGACTTTCAGGTAGAAAATATATTCACATGTTTTTTTTTTTTCTGGCAAAGCTTTTCATGTATTGCCAGTTTCAGTAGTTTGCAGATATCTGGCTCCCAGTACATTTGAAAAAAAGCCTTTTAGGGCCCAGCCTAGTGGCAACAATCTATGGAGTTGGTCTGTATGAGACCTGGGATGAACTTTTCTTTTGTTGCCTGGAACATCAGAGCTCCAGTCCTTTGGACTCCATGACTTAACAGATAGCCTTTGGGTTCTCAGTTTTTTGAATGTGGATTGAGAGTTACATCATCAGTTTTCTATTCTGAGACCCTCCAAATTGCACTGAGCCATTGTACCAGCATTCCAGGGTCTCCACTGGCAGTCCCCCATGGGGGCTTTCAACTGCCATGATTGTGTGAGCTGATTCCTGAATAAATCCCCTCTCATATATCAATATAATAACCTAATAACCTGTTGGCTCTGTTTCTCTGGAGAATCCCGACTAATATATGTGGCAACAGCCAAATTAGCAAGTAATCATCTATGAGATTTACTTTCTATAGACGGTTGGGATTATTTAGGCTAAGCATTTTTTCTCCCCTGTTCACTGTAATCTATAGTACAGTGTTATTTTCCTTAAATCATAAGTACAGCTTCTAAAACTGCCTGGTTAATTGTCTCCTATGGGAGTATACTATATTAACCAATTAGTCAAACATTAGAGCAAGCAGAGAAGTCCCACTTTCCATATTTGTTAATTGCAAGCCTAACTGACTTCCCTAGATTGTAATCCAATTTAATAAAGTCCCTGGCAAAAGTTTTCATACCATTTCACCTGCCTTTGGGAACTTCATGGGTGATAATTCAGATATCCTATTTTCAGAATTCTTCACATTTTTTATTTTTAAACATCAACAATATATAGACAGTAGCCACTATGCTTTTGGGCAATTTTCAAAATTCTAGAGGTAGGAATGGAAAGGTGAGTTTTCCAATGGTTCAACTGTGTCCTCATTTTTTTTATGTGTGACATTTCTTTTGGAGTTAGAGGATAACTTAGTGAGATAGCAAAAATATTGGCAGATCATGCTAAATGGCAGGTCATTTTTTAATTTTTTATTTCATGGATTTGTTTTTGTCATTTTGGCCAGATTTTCAAGATGAAGGGGTCTTGATTGTGTGACCTGCATACAAAGGAAAAGGCTGACTGATTGTGGCACCACTTGCTTTGTAGTTATCATTGCTTTATATTTTCTAGGTCCATGTACCCAGAAGTGAGGGAGCAAAACATATTTAGGCTGTAAACCTGTGCTAAGAAGGAGAGATATACACAGATAATAGAATGGAATAGAATAAATAATAGTAATTGAAGTTCTAGATTTTAAGTTATTTTCTGTAGCTAATGCAAAATATTTCTCTATCATAAATCAAATAAGTGAAATAAAAAGAGAAGTGAAATAAAAAGAGATGCCAATTTCTACCACACTTAGCAAAACAGATTTATTCATTACTTCCTAGACATGTTTAGATCATTCCAACTCTTTCATTTTAGAAATGTGCAGTGCCCTGCTCTCAAGCAGAACTACACAATTAATGAACATTTGTTCAAAGTGCTCTGTTACATTTCATTCACAGTTGTCTATGAAATGCCACATGCTATTAGAAGGAGCGATTCTTGTTTTGCTTGCAGACAATTCTATTATGGAAAATACCCAGAAAGAAGTCGTATAAAGAATATCATTAAACAACCAAGTAGCACTCCTCCTTTATGTGTATTTTAAAGCAGGATCAGCTAGTGAGCTTGCTAGTAGTTGGCTGCAGAATTGTGTCGTCCATTGAGCAAACACTTACTGAGACTGTAAGAGGTGAGAGAAGAAATGTGCAACAAGATCCCTGTAAGAACTTCTATGAAGTTCCAAGGGAAGGAAAGAAGAAACTAAATTTGTCTCTAATCTTAATTGATATTCAGGGATTCTTCTATGTTTAAGTTAAAAACAGCTTTGTCAAATTTTCTGTTACTTCTTTTATTAATCTACCCCCAATGAGAACCCTTGCCTTTGAGTTTTGTAGCATTTTGGCCTGCCATTTTCTTATCAATTAAATACAGATTGCTTCATATCAGCATAGAAGGAGGTTAGATTCTTATCCACAAATTGGACCATGTTTATGAGTGGCTAGGACACTTGCGTGCTGAAAAGCCTCTTATACAGATACTGCCTCCCTTCAGTGGTCTTAGTAACTCGATCAGCATTTGGGCAGGCAGCTCCTGATGGGCTCTGCTCCCTTTGTGCACATCCCTCTCATGTTGGCCCTTACAGTGCCTCAGAGCAGAGGTAGTATGATCTTAAAATTTGAGTGTGGGTTTAGGAAGATTAGAAAGGCCCATTTGGCTTTGCGATAGAATATATACCCCCAGTCAGATTGTCAGCAACCCCTCACAAGAAGTTTAGAACAGATTCCATGTAATTAGAATGGCATAGATCTTAAATTCCTGTCACTGGCCTTCATGTGAGAGAATTTACAGTGTGAGGAGGAGGATGGCTGACAAGATTTGGGAATTCTTAGATGTCATTAGCCTATAGCATCTTAAACTGAAGGCTCAATATGTTCTTCTGTACTATATTCAACTAGATTACTAATTTCTGAAAAGGCAGAGGCTATGTCTTAAGCTTCTTTGTTGATCTTCTTTTACGTTCTTCTAGGATCTAGTAAAGTGCTATAAACTTTGTGGGCACTTGGTAATTTTTTTTAGTTAAACACTGAACAGAGTCTCAGCTTTCTGAGACCTCAGATGAGACGACTACAGTTACAAGAGGAGAAAACCTAGCAATAATCGAGTACTTACTGTGTATAGTATATGCCAGTGACTTTGCTAGGTACATTAGCCAACAGTGCTACTTGGTAGATTCCAAGGCCTAGTACTAAGAAATGTGAAAGGAACATTCAGGGTCTCCTAGAGAGATCATGAATAAGACAATTCTGAGGCCACAACACATACTGGTTCCTGAAATGACAGTCCACGTGAATGCTTAGCTTGAGAGGCAGACACAAGATAAAAAGATGGAGTACTGGGGAGTCCTGGGCTGCAGAGAGGCGCAATGGGAGGCTCAAGGCAGAAGGGAACGAGGAGCTGGTTAAGAAGAAATAAAGAAAAAAAAAGAAAGGATGAGTGGTGTGAAACAAATCTTGTATTTTCCAATGCTCCCTATGAACCGATGGAAAGAACTGTTGGAAATACAGGAATTATTTTTATCAGGCTTTGAGTCAAGAGAGGCTCAGGACATTCCTCTGGCTGCTACTTCATAAAGCCTGAAGAAATGCTAAAAATTATGTTAAAAATGCAGGCTTGGTTGAAAACTTAAATTTTTTATTTTCTACCACGCACACTTTCTTTAGAGGCAAGGCAAACTATCTAAACAGGAGTCCGCTTTAAGTGTAAGACCCTGGACAAATGTTTCTCATGCTCACTGTGCAATGGCTCTTACCCTCCCCCATGCCACAGAGAGGGAAACTGAGGTTCCAAAAGATGAGTGATTTGAAGAAGGTCACGCTAGTGAATGGTAGAGACAGGATCTAAATCTGGACCTTTTGGGCTCTAAAACCTTTTAAATTTAAAAATTAAGAAAATTTTTTTACTACTCTATATTGTCTAAGAAGGTGTAGGATCAGACAGCAAAGACTTTGATGCAGGTTGAGGCATCCAGGACACCTTATGGGTGTCTTTATTCTTTGACCCTTGTTTATAGCCCAGGAGATGTGGCTATCCTCCATTAAACCTTCTGCCTTGATAGTTGTACCTTTTCTTGCAGACCCAGTGAGAAACATATTTATAGTCTTGTGGAGTTTGAATCTGCTTGGTAAAAGAAACTACCACTGCCCAAAGCAGAAGAAAATATTTCAAAGAGCCAAAAAAATGTCCTTAATGACTTGATAATTAAAACAACACTACATAAGCACAGTTTAAATGGAAGCAAATTACTTGGAAAGGAAAAAAATACTCAAACTGATCTGCTCTTTGTTTAATTAGGATAGAATCTTTTAAAAAAGAGCCATTGACAATGGAATCCTAAGTAAATTGATAGAAAAAACTAGTAATGAAATACATGTTTCCTGATAATAGCCCAGGAAGAAAAACTAAGTATGACTTGTCAAATCCAAGGATGCTTGCCATGGGCCCTATAACAAGGGATTTTGAAACTATTTGTGTTGCTTTCCTAGTGTGGGGCTCATTAAAGAGGAGTTGAGATATAGTTGGTGGAGGCAGTTTATTAGGCAGGTGAACCCAGGAAGCATAGGAGGAAGTGGGGGACACGAGACAGAGTAAAGTCTACACTGATGGGCAAGTTATTGGTGCAGGCAACTGGTACTCTGTTTTACTGGGGACCCTCTGAGAGAATGTGTGGAACATAGCTTAAAATTGTGCTGTTGAGCATCTCCAGAAGACAGGGTATTTCTTTAGCATTTTCTACTGGTTAAAGGTTATTCCTAGAGCATCAAATTTTGGATACTTCCAAGCTGCCCTGGGCAAGATCTGGGAGTGCTAGAGTTTTCAGGCAGAGAGGAAGAGAGATAGGCCTAGAGATGGAAGCTGGAAAATGTAGGCTTGCATATAACTGTCCCTGGAGGCTGGTGTTGGTGAATTCAGACATGGGCCAAGGGTACCTGAAGCAGAATACAGCAGCATCCGTTACAGGTAGACTTTTCTAAGACATCACCCTTGTAGACCTACAGAGACCATAACAATACAACACAAACCACACCCATGAATGACATACAAGAAGAAAGAGATGAAATTAACTGTAATAACGTTTTATAAATTCAATATTTCTAAGTTATTATCATTTCAACATGTATTCAATGGGAAGAAATTACTAATGAGGCCGCTTACATGTTTTCACACAGTCTTTGAAATGTGCATGCATTCTACAGTGACAGCACATCTCCATGAGGACAGTTCTATTTTAAGTGTTCCAAGGCTCCATGTGGCTCATGGCTACTGCACTGGGCCACACCATCCTAAGAGAATCTAGGAAAGACACTCATTTGGGAAAGACAGGAAGCAAAAATTTGTGATTTTCTTCAAACTAACCCTCAAGGTATAATCTTTCCACATTTTAGGGTTGTCCTTTCTTATTTTGTGGACTTCATTAAATTATCTCCTTTTATGATTTATGGACTCCTTCAGGAGTCTTCTCTGTCCTTTTGATTTCAGATTCCTTTCTTCTGGTTTGGGTGGTGAAGTCTGTCATGAGTTATTTTTCTTCACAATATTGATGGGCAAAGGTTTCCAAGCCCTGCTGACATCTTCAACTTATGAGGGTCATGAACAGGGCTTTCCATGGTAGCTCCGTGCAGTGAGAAGACAGGAATACCATTCATTTGGCCTAGCCTCTTCAAAGTTGGGGAAACGAAATGAGCTTCTAACTGTAGCTACTGCAGAAGGTTATTTTGTGTGTGTGATATTGGGGACTGAACTGAGAACTTTCACACTGAGCTGCATTCCCAGTGTTTTTATTTTCAGAATGGTCTTGCTGATCACTAAGTTGCTCAGATGGGGCTGGAACTTGCAGATCTCCTGCCTCAGTCTCTCAGAGCTGAGATTACAGGAGTGCATAATCATTTTTTATATGTACCAGAGACATATTTATGCCAAAATTATGACAACTTCACTCTCTTTTGCACTTCTTCCTTTAAACACATCTAGGAAGCTTAAAAATGGTTGAAAGGAGTGGCAAATACTCTCAGCTGAATAACCTTTCATTCCAAATCTGTTTCTTTTCTGTCTCTACTAGAGAGGCTGTTAATAAACAACAACAAACAAAACATTGATTTCCTAGTCTTCTTTGAAATTATCAGTGTCTATGGGATGGTATTGACCAGTGAGATACAAGTCAAAATTTGTAGGTGCTTCTTTTTTTGTTCTTCTTAAATTCTTTTATTGGTACATTTTAGGTATGCAATACATTTACATTTATCATTGGGTGCTTGTACCTGTACATGATGTATCTTGGTCCTTATTTTTTCCCCATTCCCTGTGCTCCCTTCACCCCTCCACTTCTTCTTCTCCTTCTCCTTCTCCTTCTCCTTCATCTTCATCTTCATCTTTGTCTTCCTTCCTGGAACTCAGACATGATGGCTGACAATCTAGCAACTATGCGGTAACAAAGAGGCACTCAGCACAAGCATGAAGGCCAGGGGCCAGGGATTTAGCTCAGTGGTTCTGCCACCTGCCCCGAAAGTGGAAGGACCGGAGTTCGATCTCTCATACCACCCACCCCCCAAAAAATCACGAAGGCCAGCACTATGAGGATGTAGAGAAAAAGATAGAACGAAGTTTAGTAGACCAAATAGTAATTTTGGGGCTCTTTGCCTATCCTAGAGTTACTTTCAGACTTGTTATGTGAGACAAATAATACCTTATTTGCTTAAGCCACTATTAATTAATTTCTTTATAGTTATAAAAGGTAAATTTCTAGCTGAGATCTAGAGGCCCTGCCAAAAACACCACTGAAAAAAAAACTCAGTGTGCAATTTCTTTCTTGCTGTTACCTACAAGTGGCTAATTAAGCAGTCACCCAGAAACACAATTAGAACAAATACACAAAATGCTGCAAATCTGAAGTTGTCAATTCTCCAGAGGACTAATTAGATATCTTACATCTTTGAAAAAGCATAGACTATCAAACCATTTACCTTTATGTTCCTGCCCTGAAGCCCCTTATTTAAAACAACTACAATTTCTTCTTCGAATCACCACTCTTTTCATTTAGAGGGGACAAAAAATATCAGTTAAGATCACTCATGTTTGGGTCTCCAGATCTTTCTTGAGGCTGATACACAGAATGGGGTCAGGAAATGTTTATGATAGCACTGTGCAAGTAAATATCACTTCTCATTCAGGATTTGCCCATTTTTGTTCCTTTTTTAGGGAAAAGCTTCTTTCAACTTTTAACAGGCTGCTCAGGATGTGAACAGTATTGGCCCTCACCACATCAAGCCCAGAGATGTCTTCGGAAGTTGTCTGAGATCTCTCCATAGGAGAAGCAATGGAAGGGGCAGGCAGCC
The DNA here is from genome assembly GCF_000247695.1 of Heterocephalus glaber. Next base: position 20,478,793 of record NW_004624734.1, on the reverse strand, counting down.
CAGACTAGGGGATTATTTTTCTCTAATAATTCCCTTTCCCATGTAGGACTGGGACTAGGATGACTGATAGCTGTCGGTAAGTAGTGGTTATGTTTCGATATCATCATTATTAACTTTGATGAATTTCCCCCAAATAAATACTTAGAACCATATGGAAACTTCTCCCCTTTCCATGTGAGTAAAACTCAAAACCCTTTTACAGAAGGATGAAAGCCTCAGTGTTCAGACATGGCAACCCACATGGGAGGTAAAAATCCATTCTTAACGAATTCTGGCCAAGCCCACATTCTGTACATTAAGCTTCTCTGTTGACTTACTCAAATTCTCTGTAATCTTCAGGATCCTGATATCTCCCTTTACCTACTGCTTGATGGTTGAGCTTTTACAGCTTAACTTTGGATTGGAACAAATATGCTAGCTGATTAATCTTGGACAATTTACTTAAATTCTTCTAGTATCAGTTTCCTCATGTTTAAGAAGGGAATTATAATAGTAGTAAATGAAATAGTAGATGTACAGTAAAAGCAAGATTTGGTCCTTGAAAAATGCTACTTGTTATTAATAAATTAATATTATTACATTTTAAATTGTAAAAATTTTTTAGAGTACCAATATGTTTTTTGTTTGTTTGTTTGTTTTATTTTGGTACCGGGGATTGAACTTGGACCTTGTGCTTGCAAGGCAGGTGGCAGAACTACTGAGCTAATCCCTGGCCCTCCCAATATGTTTTTATTCATTGTATTTTCCCAGGGAACAGAGAAGGGGAGGGAAGAATCAGCATGTGTGTCAGCATGTACGAAATGATTAGAAAATGGCAAAGATGTAGCAAAATCAACCATTACATAAACACCCCAGTGATGAAATCATCAAAGCCCAAGGGACTTAGTCTCAAGCATTTCAGGAATGAGGAGAAGAGATCAGGGAAACAACAGACAGATACATACTTTCCCACACTCTTTCCATTAATTCTTCCCAATAAATTCAAGATTTCACACAAAGCTTTGGTTTCTGAAAGTAAGCATGGAGTTGCATTTGTCAGACTCTTAATAAACAATCTTGTGGCCACTCTGACATATACTTCTTGTGCCTGGATAAAAGTTTCTGAGTGATCTAGATTCATATCCTCTTTCCTAGTCTTCTGACTCCACTGTTTACACAGAAAGCCCCCATTTGCTTCTCTCTAGGATTACAGATTGATTAGGTTTGATCCATCCGAACAACAGTGACATGTTTGGTATGAATTGTGTCAAATAACAGTCTTGACTCAGGAGGCTGGGAACAAGAGGCAGGGGCTCCTTTGGAACTTTTGCATAAATCCTTTAAGAGCTGCAGACACACTTCAAGAATTAAATACGTGTGTGTGGGTGTATAGGTTTTCTTTTGAGGGAGAAGAAGAAAAGAGTCAAGTTTTTAGGACAGACCTGGTCCAAAATAGAGAGCAAAGGAACATGTAATACAAAAAGATAAGTCAGTCCAAGATCCCTCCTTCAAGAAAATTATCCCTTTCCCCTCCCCCCAACTTATTTTTCAAATCTTTTTGGCTGGTGCATGTCCTTCTGTCAAAGACGCACTGACTACTTTTCTTTCTATCCAGAAACCAATTTTGTAAACAATAAAACACCAAAAGAACACAAAGAAAAATCAGCACACTATACTTACACAAACTAGCCCACCTAGCATTCACCAACTGAGAGATTCAGTAAAGTCTTACGAAGTCCAGGCAGATACAGGAATTAAGAGGGGGCAGCTTTTGGGGGAGACAAGAAACCAAGATCAGACACACACCAGCCAGTGCATTCTATTGCAATTGTCCTGTCTCAACACAGTGAGGTAGGTTTGAGGTGATCTCAGGGCATGTGAACAACCCTCCTCTTTTCCATTTTAGCTTCCAAGACATTATTAATCACTGCTGTGGCAGGGCAGGAGACTGTCTCCTGGTGCCACAAAAAGGCCCTCCCTTATGGGTCTCCCTGGAAGCCAAGAATTTTGAAAAGTTCAAAATTTTAGCCCTTGCTTCTTATAGCCATCTCTGCACAGCACAGAGAGAGCGTAAGGATCTCAGTCTTACAACTCAGCCTTACCAACTCACTTCTTTTTGGTACAAATATACACACAAACACCCTGTTGTACATTGCAGAGCTAGGTTAATATGGTGAAGGGTGGCTCTGGCATGTAAAGCATACCCCGTGTCCTAGGATTAGACAACTGTTACCCATACTTGGCTTTTTCTCTAGGCCTTTCACCCGGCCCAGCCTCTCCTAACTTCTCTCCACCATCTTTTCCTATTTAGACCGCCTTCCAATCTTCCAGTCGAAGATCAAGTCATGAGGCAACCCATTTCAAACTCGTCTCCCATGAAACATTTTCAAAGTGCAGTGGGTTTCAAGAGGACACGATGGCAGAAGAGTCAGATCTAATGGGCAGAAATGAAGTAGTGGAAGGGACTACACGCTCCAAATGGTTGCTAGCCATGGTGATAAAAGCCAAAAATATTTTGGCTGTGCAGGCCTGGAGCTGCTGCCAACTCATCTCTGAGGTTGCTCATGTACCTGAGAACAGGAATGAGAGGTTGAGATTAAACTATAAAAAAATAAGGCAAGAATACATTACCAAAAAAGTTAAAATGCACAAGATAGGTCATTCACACACAGTGCAGTTGGCATTCTAGAGAAGATGGGACTCAAAGTCCAGTTATTCAAGGGAGCAAATAAATAAAATCCCATGGGCTCAGAAAGGAATGGGAGAGAGTGAGGAGCAGGTCTGCAGCCATTCCCCAAACCACCCTTTGGCTTCTCCTCACAACCCATCGCTTGGCACAGTTCCAGTCTTTGTCCTAAGATTGGGTTATGGGGAAACAATATGTGAAAAAAATAAACTCTGCTTGCTCTTGAGATTGGGGTCCATTAATCTTGTCTCATAACTGTTTTATCTTGGAAATGTAAATATTATTGTTACGTATCCTTTTTTAAAAGGAAAACAACTTCCCTATTCAGGCCACTTTCAAAAGCTGGAGGTTTTAGGGTAAAACAACAGATAAAGCATGAAGGGTTTAGTGTGGTTTCCCCCAGAACCCTTGCACTTGGATAGAGCAGGTTGCAGTTCCTTTGCCTCAGCCCCTTTCCCAACTAAGGGAAGACAAGGGGATGCTGCACCCCTCCAGATATGATGGTGCCAGCCACCCCCACCCCACTTCATCCACTCTGCCTATCAAGCCTGCTCCTTGTAGCAGAAGAATATCCCACACCCACTGTGCCCAATTGTAGGCCTTTGGGAACAGGCTAGGGCTGTTGGTCTCTTCTTCTTTCTAATGAAAGTAGGCTGGTGTCTTAGTAACTTTTCTTTTGTTGCTAGCACAAATACCTGCCACCCGAAGTTAAAGGGGAAAAAGTTTATGTAGCTTACAGTTTGTAGAGGCTTCAGTTGATAATCGGCTGGGTACAAGGCAGGGTGGCACAGCAGAAGGGATTCACAGAGAAGTTCATGGAAAGTAGATGACAGCAAAAGCAACAAGGGATCTTAACAGCCTCTTTCTGCCCTTTTTATCTTATCCAGGCTACTTAGGGCTGGTAGCACTCACACCTTGAATTCTAGGGCCCTTGAGCCTAGCATTGCACCATGAATCAATTCTAGCATCACACACTCTAGATCCAGCCACCTCTGAAAAAGCCCCACCCACGACTGCCTGAGGCTTTGGAGAGATGTCTACATACAAGCCATAACAGCTGGTTTTCCCTGGGAGGTGGGAGCCTGCTGGGCTTACAGTGGACATGAGGCCACCATGTGGTTAATGCTTTGGCAGAAGTGGCACTTCTTGGGCTGGGGTGGCAGTTTGCATTCCTCAGGGTGGTGGTCTAGACCACCACAGTTGTAACATTTGTTTCCTTTGGATCTACGCTTTTGCATGTTCTTCCTCTTTGCTGCCTCTCACTCCCAATACAGAAAACCCTACCAGGCCTGGTGACACCTTTGGCAGACTTCTTAAAGGTGACCTCCACTGCCTCACCATCCTTTTGGCTCGGGGAGCCCTGCATATGCAGCTTACTCTGGTGCACAGATGGTCACAGACAGGAAGCTGGACCCACGCGCGTGTTGAGCCACTTACAGATGCTGTCCACCACGAGGACAGAGCCCCAGAGCCTCTTCAGTTGTCTTCTTGGTAGCCTTCTTGGCACAGCCACTTGCAAATTGCTGCTAGGACATCATGGTCATAGTCTTTGGCTGAGCCCATGGCTCCTGTCCCCAGAGGAGTCCCGAGGCCAACAGGTGTTTGTGAGAAGAGGTGGCTGTTCCATATTCTCCTGTACAATAACAGTCTCCAAATAATAATTACCAATAGAATACTATTCAGAACATCTCACAAAATTTCTTTTTAGATTTTGGTAAGTGACACTGACTTATCTTCAGGAACACATGGCTTCTGTGTTATCTTTCTGTCACTGTGACAAATACTTGAGATAAATCACCTTGTAATGAGGAAAGGTTTATTTTGGCTCACAGTTTTGGAGGTTCTGGTCATGGTCAGTTGGCTGGTTGCTTCTGGCCCTGTGGCAAGGCAGTGTATAATGGTGGGGAGTGCCTGGTGGAGGAAACCTATTCACCTCATGTGGCTGGGAAGCAAAAAGAGAGCAAGAAGGAGCCATGGTGGCAATATTCCTTTCAAGCGCAGCCTTCAATGACTTAACTTCCTTTCACTCTGCTCCACCTTCTGAAGGCTCCACTTCCTCCTAACAGTGCCACAGGCTGCAGTCAGAGCCTTCATGTGAGCCTTTGGGGAACATTCATGAAATGAACTATAACAACTTCCATGTTTTTTTCCACTTTAATAATTTTAATGACTTATCCACTTTCTTTGGTTTTCTTGTTTGATTTGCTAAGTGGCTTGTTTGGAAACCATATCAAAGAACTAGAACATTTAACTTGAAGAAAGAGGTCAAGAGTTCTTCTCTACATTGCCCTAGGAAGTAAATCATTCAAATTCAACATTCCTTTCCCTACCTCGTGCAGCTGGACTAGGACAACATCTAACAAGAGAGTTAGAATATCTTTCTTTTCAAGAATACTTTAATTGTGGCTTTAGAGCTATATGAAGTGGAATTGGGGTTCCTGATATTCAAAGAAAAATCCTGTCCAGTTCTGCCTCTATTTGGGTGTGAGCAGGGGAGGACAACTTGGCCATCATCAATCAGGGATGAACAAAGCTGCCCAATATTTTAGAGTCAAGAAAGCTTACTTAGCATTTAATTCAATCAGGTCCTGGAAGAAAGAAGAGGAGGAGGGTTTCTTTGTTTTGTTCCAACTAGTTTACCCTGAGTCTGCAGCTGGTTAGAGTTTCTAAGAGGCTGTTAGTTCCAATTAATTTGGTATACATTCCTGTATGTATGCTTGATGAATTTAGAGGCAGCAATGAATTTATCTGTGCACCAGCCATAAAATTTCCATTACTTTTCTTAATGAATTTTACATTTGATTTTAAAAGCTTTTTAAGAAGTTGCTCATTTGTTTTTCAGGGCCTTCCCCTCCTCCTTCTAAAGAATTCGTGCCAAAATGAGAACTTCCCTTTGGGAGAGATTGGACATTTCTACAAGGCATTTTGCATTCAAGGCCAGGGAGACTTTTCCTTCCCCAAATGTCTATGAGATTCAAAGACCAAATGTCATCACACTCCTCTTGGACTACAAAGTAGGACAAAATAGAAGTCTAAACTGAAAAAGCTGGGCTTACCAGAAAGTTCAGCTATCAATTACAGCAGGAAAAAGCAAAGATCTATGGAGCAAGTGGTGAGGAAGAAAGAGAGATATTCTGCTGCCATAATGCCAGGTCTGAGGTCCCATTCCTGTACTTCTTTTAGTAGAGACAGCAGTCAGGTAAGAAACACCAGGGGATGTGAATCTGACTCTTGGCTAAAACCTAGCCTGAAGATTCTCAAAAGCTAAAGGGCAATGACAGAAACCAATAAACCTGTATTTTCAAGCCCTAAACAATTTGTTTTCTTGCACCATATAATGACTACTCTATACACTTGAATCAGCCTGTTTCTATGCTCCGGAAGCACCACTCCAATATATAGTTTTGTTAGGTAAATGCAATCACATCATAATCAGAAAATGTGTCTGAGAGGCTATGACTCGAAGGAATTTAACTGTGAATGTTGGTGCTTTCAGTCTCTTGCACCTCTGGAGACGCTATTTCTTTTAGGGCAATGCTTTCTTTTTCTGAGTATTAGTTCAGAATGGACCGTGTTCCCGAGTGTTACTTGCTCTTGTGGAGGTGTAAGGATTGCAAGAAGGTGAAAGGCACAGGCAAAGCAGGGGGAAGTTGCCTATGGACTTAGCTTTAATGAGCACATCACATGCAGGGGTGGGAATAGCCCACATTGAGATATAGAGTTGTCCTCCTGTGGGTGAGTTGGGGTCAATTCTCATCCTATCAGTAGTGGTTGGTTTCTTTGAAAGGGGCAGACGTTTTCAACATTCTTATTGCTATTTGTTGTAGGAAATAGCAGGAAATGAATACTTAGAAGGTGTGCCTTAGAGCTTTGTTCCTTGTAGAGCCTAGTCATGCGAGGCAACTCTCTAAGCATAAGGGAAAGGGTCTGCTTGTGGAAAGTGGCACCCTCTGCCCACTAGGAGATTTCTGAGGATGGGCTAGGCTTTGCAATCCCCAAGACAGCCAAATCTAGGAGTTACAAGTTGCTTCCCGCATTCAATATTTTCTGTGATTTCTAGGCCTCTTGTACATTGTTAAATGCAGTCATATTTCATATAATGATGCCCCAGTGAATGATGGATCACACATATGCCAATAATGATGTGGTCCCGTAAGATTATAATGGGGCTGAAAAGTTCCTATTACCTGATGACACCGTAGCCCAAACTAGTAGCACAAAGTGCTATGTGTTTGTGATGACGCTGTTGTAAACAAACCTACTGTGTTGCCAGTTGTGTAAAAGTATGGAACACAATTATGTATAATGCATAATACTTGGTAATGACGACAAACCACTATGCTAGTAGTTCATGTACATTCTATACTATATTTAAAAAATATTTTAGAGTGTTGGGCTTCCATTCATAAAAAAGTTTACTGTAAAACAATATGCTGTGTCATGCCAGCAGCAGTCTCACGCACCACATGTTTACTGTGTCTCTCAATTGCATCGAGAGGCCACGTCCAGTGATTGACTCTTACACTACCTAGGTTTGTGTAACGATGTTCATGTTGACAAAATTGATGGCAAGGCCCTGATAGAGTATAGGCCTGGTTTGTAGAAGAGGCTCAAGGGAGGGCCCAAATAGACTTCAGAGATACTGAGTGGAAGTGAAGTGCAGCTTGAAAATAGGGTTTGACCTGATCTTTGAGAAGTAGATGTGATTTTTTTTTTTTTTTGTACCAGGGATCGAACTCAGGACCTTGCGTTTTTGAGGCAGACAGCAGCACCACTGAGCTAAATCCCTGGCCCATAGATGTGATTTTTTAAAAAAGGTAACGAAAGATTGCAGCAGGACTAGAAGGCTAAGAGACCAGTAAGGAGGCTTTGCTCGTTTGTTGTAGAAAATGAAAGAAAAGGGGAGGATTGAGAGAGGACTCGGACACTGCAGGTCAGGCTCTTCGGGAAAGGGCTGCATTTTCTGGTGCGGAGAAGAGGACGTTCTCTCTGCCTCATCTCCTCCAGCGTCATAACAATAGAGCAGGTGCCGTGTTCAGAGGCACCTGGTACCTTCTAAGTGCTTTCCCTATTCTCCAAGGCAGGAACTCACAGATCAGGAAGGGGAGGCAGGAGCACAAGAGCAGCTTTCCCAAGACTTTTAACTGCCTCACTGTTACAATGTCCTGTTCCACTAATAGACCTCTTCTTTCTTCCTTGATATTGTCTGTGAGAAAATAAAATTAAAATTGTGAAATCGATGTCACTTTTGGAGAACAAATGTCTCTTTTATTATTTGCTGGGCCTTCCTCAAAGTCCTGCACGTATAAAAAAATCGAGTCGCTATCGTACAGAAGTCCTTTGGACCTGGAACGTATTGTTCCTATTTCCAAGAGCAGGAAACGTGTGAGTCAGCTACCCCGGAACAAGGGGTACAAGTTAGTTTGCCATTACATCTACAGCAGTCATTCACCGATATCTCAAGTTACCCTGCTAGCTTCTGAGGTAGGCAGCATTTTCCACAAAAGGTGACTGTGCCTAGAGAGGCGGAGTTGTCAAAGCTTTGGCCTCGTGAGTCCAGGACAACTTGTTTCATTTTCCTCTCTCTAGTTCTCTATCCTGACTGGTTTTTGCTGTTAGTGAAAAACAGTGAGATCTTCCCTTCCACCTGCTCCCAGTGGATTAGTGACAGGTAATGTTTCTGTGGCTCTGGGTCATAGCTGTGAAGGTAGAGGGTTTGTTCCAGGCTGTTCATATACAGGTGACCCCTCTGAAGGCCAGCTGACATAACACACAGTAGGAAAGAAAGACGTCAAAGTTGTTCATGAAAGCTGAGTTCACCAGCCTGTTGACTCAGGTGTACTGACCCACTCCCCTGCCCAAAGGAGCAGAAGATTGCTCATCTTTATTTTCTAACCCAGTCTGAAAAGTCTTTTGATTTGGATTTCTGTGCAAGGCTGTATTCCCAGTGGGATCAGACCATATTACCTCATTAGTCCCACTCATTGATTTCACAGCAAAGGGTGTGCCCGCCAGTAGCCGCTGGTTAAGGAACGCTTAGGGCACAGAGTGCGAAAGGACCAGGGTTGTTTCCACATGCCAAATTGTTCCTTGACCTCCATTTTCCTCTCTTATAGTGGGGTCACATAGCGAAGAATATGGACTCTGTAGTCCCGCCAGCAGGAAGTGTAGGGAGCTGGGAAATTGCTCTACCTCTGAGCTCTCCATAGAATTATCAGATAAGCTCTTTTGGAGCAGCTGGGTGTCTGCATTAAAGAGGGGGCTGGAGGAAGGGGCAATGATGCTTGGAGAATAATACTTGTTATGCAGCTGTAGGGGAGACCTCTGTGCCTATCATAAAAGCCTCAGGTGTTCACTCTCCTTCTTTCTCGTAATTACTTGGTATCTGAGGCTTAATAGACCTGCAGTTCATATGGAGAGCAGGCTCCTATTTGTGAGCTGGATCCCTTGACCCAGGTCGTCTGAGCAAAGAGTTTCCAAAGGTGAACATTTCACTGACTGAGAAAGCCTTTCAAAGAATGGCTAGTTTCCAATTTCTGGGGGAGCTGTGAAGACCCAGTAGCCTGGAGGGGTCTGCACTCTACTGTCTGATATTACAAGAAAGGCTCTGGTTTGTGTGAGTCCATGTGGGCAACTCTGGAGTGTTGCCTGTGAAAGCTTTCTGTATCTTGAAGGATGCCATCACTCTTACTCTACTTATCCAGGTGGGTATTGGGTGCCCGACTCCTCTACCTCGTAGACATAAGGTAAACTCCCAGAGGGCACAGCTTGCTTTGTAGACATTTATGTCTTTAGAGTCTAGTAAATAGTCTACTCTCCAAATATTCATTGAATAAAAGTTTTGCCTCCAAAATTTTCTCTAGGTAGAGAAAATCACAATTAGCCCTTGTCTGTGATTCTTGTCTAATGAGTCTATATATCAAGCATATTTTTATTTTCACAAATGGGATCATGCTTACCTTTCTAAAGCTAGCTGTTTTGCAGTTAACTATCTATCTTGAACAAGTTTTTTCTAATAGTACATATTGATTGATCGCAATCTTTTTTTTTTTTTTTTTTTGATCCCAATCTTGTAATGGCTGTAGTCCATGGCATGGATTTTTCTGTAATTTATTTAACCACTTTTATATTGATGGGCATGTGGGATGTGTCCAGATTTTTAGTTACAAAAAATGCTGCAACAAGTGTCTGTTTATGTTTTTATTTGCATATCTGTGGGATAAATTCTTAGAAATGTAAATTTATTAGATATTGCCAGTTGCCTTTCAAAAAATGACATCAATTCACACTCTCACCAATTGTGTGTGCAAATGACCACCGGTATCTCACTTCCTCGGCAACACTGAGGAGTAGCAGGAGCTTTCATCTTTGTCCACAGGATGGATGAAACAGTAACGCATTTTGGTCAAATTTGTATTTTTTAAAGTTCTGAACTAGTTCCAATCTTTCCTTTAAGGGCTATTTTATTTTCTGCTGCTGACTTGCTTAGATCTTTTGCCACTTTTCCTATTGACTTGTCACTTTTTTGGGTAGATATGCAAAGAATCTTAATTAATTCATGGCATTATCTCTTTGTCACATTTCTTCAAAATCTGACAGGGTTTATCATTTATCTTTTGACTTTGAATATAACACTTTTGTCATAAAGAATTTCAATATTTTATATAATTAGATTTATCAATCTTTTCCTTTCTACTTCAGAGTTTTGTGTTATGTCTACAAAAGATGTTATCATTCAAGGTTATAAATACGATTTGCTCAGTTTTTACAAAGAGATCTATGATATTATTATCTATATTTAAATACTTGACCCATCTGGAATTTCTTTTGGTATAAAGAAATATAAAAGGATCTAGATTTATCTTATCCAGAAGATTAGCCATGTGCTCCAGCTCCTTTTTCTATCACCTACTTGAAATGACACTTTATTATACAGTAGCAAACAAATTTCTGTTTTTCTTGTGAGGGGGTATGTGGCAGTAAAGGAGACCAGCATATCCTTCCCCAAATTTCTAGTGCACATACATTTCTTCTATTCCTTTAGGTGAATCCCTTGGGATTATTCTCCAATATGAAATAAGAGATTTTTTTTTTTAAATCAACATTTTCTTGTTTTATTAGTGCATATTAATTATACAAAAGAATGGGTTCCATTATGACATTTTTATACATTTGTATAACATACTTTGATCATATCTTCCTCCTTATCCTTATTTGATCTCCCTTTCCCTTCCCATTTCCTTTCCTGTTTAATAGTCTTCCATCTACTTTTACATCATTTTTCTCCCATAGATTTCACATGTGAGAAAAAAGCATGCTGCACTTGATTTTCTGAGTCTCGCTTATTTTGCTTAACAGGATAATCTTCAGCCTCTTTCGTTTTCCTCCATATGACATGATTTTGTCTTTTATGGCCAAATAATACTGCATTGTGCATATACACCACATGTTCTCTATCCGTTTGTCCACTGATAGGCATCTATGCTGCTGATTCTATGACTTGGCTATTGTGAATTGTGCTATGATAAAGATGTATGTGCAGATCTCTGTAGTGTGCCAATTTCGGGAATATACAGAGAAATGGTACAGCTGGATCATATGGTGGTTCTATTTTTAGATTTTTGGAAAGCTGCCATACTGTTTTCCATAGTGGGTGCACTGATTTACATCCCTACCAACCGTGTGTAAAGGTTCCCTCTCTCCCCTATCCTCACCAGCATTTATTGTATTTTTTGTATTCTTAATGACAGCCACTGTGACTGGGTGAGATGGAGTCTCGGTGTAGTTTTAATTTGCCTTTCTCTGGTGAAAGCCAACCTTTTCTATGAGATAAATGGAAAAAGGAAGCATCTTGATTTAAGGCCATGCTTAATACTCTGGCTTGAGTAGTAAAGAAAGAAAGACTGGGTGAACTTTGCAGTTTGAAAAGCTTCCTTGAGAAGGTATGGCTCCTGCAGAGCCTCCAGTTCCTGTTTGGAGCTGCAGGCCTGCTGAATTTCTCTTCTCTTTCCAGTCTCTCCTTCAATCCATCAAACACAATACATTACTCTAGGGTCAGCATCTGCCCCCCTCCCTGGGGTTGTACATGAGTCACTACTTGTGGAGTTTGGCTCAGTGGCCAGCGCTGCCTTCTACCCACCTCCTTTCATTCTAACTGAAAAAGCTTTTGATTGATGTATTTTGGTCCACCATCATGTGTCCACCTTAAAGCAGAGGATTTGGCTTACTGAAAAGTAATTAAATTAGCCCAAAGTCCAAACTCTTAAAAAAACAAATGAACATTATGTTTCAATCTCAGGAAAGGGAACCCCTACTCAGGAAATTTGTATTTTAGGGCTTGTTTTTTCATAATTCGGCTCAAATTTGAATCCTGGACTTCCTCTTGGATATGTTACCTAAACACATAACTCTGGGCCAGTCTCCCTTTTGCTCAAAAGATTCTAGGTCTGCAGACAGTAATTTGATTATTTACATGATATAGGCCCATCATAGAGAATTTAAGTTTAATGTGCCCTGCAGGGGGTTTCAGCATGACTCTTTCATTTATAATTAGAAGAATAAAAATTAAGACAAGAATTATAAAAATTCAAACTTTGTACCACACTACACACTGATGCCTGAGAAAAACCTCAAAGTTTATTGTAAACCTCAGCTCAATTGTTAAAGCTTTCTAATTTTCTTGTGTCTTTCCAGCCAAAAAAAAAAAAAAGAAGAAATTCCCTAGGGATTTCTCCAGCTCTTTTCATCTGATGCTGTCAAAGCACTTTACACTCGCTATCTAATTAAGACTCTGAACACCTCAGTAAAAGAGGGAAGCATCACCACCATAAACCTGACAAATAGAAGCTGGGTTCCCTGAAAACCTAACTAAATAAAATAGCTCTAGGAGCACGATGAGAATGTGCTAAATTTAAAGCATTGAAAAGTTTGCATTTTGTCTGGTTGTACTCTCCTTAGTGTCTCCTAGAGCACCCACATCATTCCAGTATGAATTCATGGAGAGCGTGGTTCTTTGAACAGGCTGGGTGAGGTTCTGGAGGGGGTTGAAGGAGGGACTTGAGAAGCTGTAACAGTATCAGGATTCTTAATTGCAAGTAGTAGAAACCAACTCTGGCTGACATAAGGAAAAAGGAAATTTGTTGGGAGGATATCAAGATCTGTTAGATTCAAGGAGAGACCTGAGGACTGGTCTCATAAAACAAAGAGAAACCAAGTAAGCTGGGCAGGAATGGAAGTAGCAGTCCTGCAGGGGAAATAATCTAGTTTGCTTCTTGCTGCTGTATTTGCCTCAAAGAATGGCTTCTGCTGTTCCAACATCCTTGTGACACTCACTTATGAATGTAGGTTTTGGGGAACAGGATCCAGTTGGCCTAGTCCAAGTCTTTTGTCCTTTATAGATTGAGCAGTGTAAGGAAGGAGGGTGAACCTGACTCTTCCAGCTTCCATAGTGGAAAGTGGTATCTATGATACAGTGTGTGTGTGTGTGTGTTTCCTCATGGTTTACCAGAAAGTGAAAAGTCTGGGATAGATATACCCAGAAAAATGGAAACTGTCTACAAGAATTAGTCCTCTCTACTTTGCAGTTCTTGCTTGGAACCAAAGTCCAGAAAAGTGCACGTGGGTATGCATGGTGTGTGTGTGTGTGTATGTGCACCCACACAGATTGCTCTGGTTGAGGAATTTACTGACTTACTTTTGTCCTGGTAATATCAGGGGACACATCATGGAGCAGGTCTTTGCTTGTGCTGTGCTCCTTTTGTCCATACCTTCCACCTTTCACCACTGGGAATATCTAAATGTTTACATTGACAGGGCACTCACTTGTGTAAGGTGCCTACAGTGCCACCTCTGGCCCTTCTGTTTTACTTTGGTCAGTAATGACAGTAGTACCCTTGGAAAGGAAACAGAACTGGACAGTTTTAGCTGTGTTATTTGTAGAATAAATGATTAATTTGAAAATTTCATTCTAATTAGCACATATCCTACTACTCTGTTATTCCTGAACCTAGAATGCCTCCCCTGCCTTGGCATCCTCTCAAGTCCTATGGTTTGTATATCACTATTAGATAACTGTGGATAATGTTTTATACATTTGCTTTGTGGATGTTGGTCTTATTTCTTCTTTTCAGCATTTTAAGAACTCCTGAAACATAATCTTTTAGAAAAGTAGATGTTCAAAGTGACATGTTTGGATGAATCCCAGGCCAGTCACTCAATAATACAGATGTTTTGATGTCACACTTCTGGATATATAACATCAGTGAGTAATCTACTATTGGCGTCAGTGTTCACTCTGTGTATTTGGTACTCTGTACTATTCTTAATCTTAAAGTGGAATTTCTTAGCTCTCTCTCCATCTACCACTCAATTCTTTTGATCCTGAATTTGTATTCTTGTAATTGCTGATGCTAGTCCCAGTTTTTTTGACTGGTGTATTTTTAAGTCTGTTGATGTCAGTGTAGCATAGCTAAGATTGTAAATCACATAAATTGTGACTCAGACCCTTTTGTTTAATATCCAGCATGGAGAGAAAATGACCTTCAGTGAGGGTAGTGTTAAAAATGGTGATGATGATTTGCAGATAGAGTAAGTCTATAGCTCTAAAGAGATCAGAATAAAACACCTCTTATTTCCCCATAGAATGTAGACCTGTTAAACCACCTGTCAAAAATCAGCCTTCTGAAATTCCCCAATCAAAAGACACAGATTAGCAGAATGAATTAAGAAACAAAACCTAACAGTAATGCTGTATACAAGGAACACATTTTACCCCAAAAGAAACTCAGACTAAAAATCAAAGGATGGAAAATATTCCATGGAACAGGACTCTTCCCAAAAGAAGGTGTAGCTATTCCATATTCAGACAAAGTGGACTTAAAACCAAAACTTATCAGAAGAGGCAAAGATGGTCACTACATATTGGTTAAGGGAACAATCCAACTGGAAGAGATAAAAATTATTAACATATATACACTGAAAAACAGTTCATCCAATTTCATAAAACAAGTACTACTGGAAATAAAAGGTCAGATAAACATAAACACAACTATAGTGGGCAACTCAATACTCTAGGATCACAAATGCACAGATCACCAGACAAAAAATCAACAAATAAATGTCGGAGTTGAACAAAACCTTTGAACAAACGGACTTATTATCTACAGAGCATTTGACCCAACAGTGATAGAATACTCTCAGCAGCACATGGAACTTTCTTCAAAATAGATCACATACTAACTGATACAGCAATCTTAAGTTAATGTAAAAGAATAGAAATTTTACCATGAATATTATCAGATCATAGCACAATGAAACTAGAAATCATTGGCAGGAGGGAAACACAGAAATTATGCAAACACATGGAAACTAAATAATACACTCTTAAGTAATCAATGGGTCACAGAAGAAATCAAGGAAGAAATAAGACAGTTTTTGGAACTAAACAATAATGCCAGTGTATCATACCAGAGCTTATGGGACACAATGAAAGCAGTCCTAAGAGGAAAATTTAGAGTTGTGAATGTCCACATCACAAAAACAGAATGAGGTCAAATAAATAACCTAGTGATGTACCCTAAAGTCCAAGAAAAAGAAGACCCCAAAGCTAGCACAAGGAGGGAAATGATAAAGATCAGAGCAAAAGTCAATAAAATTGAGACCAAAAAAAAAAAACCACCCCAATATAAAGACTTCATGAATTGAAGAGTTGGTTCTTCAAAAGAATAAACATAATAGAAAAAAACCTTAGCCAATCTAACAGAAAAAGACCCAAATCAATGCAATTATGAATGGGAAAGGTGAAATCACATTGGATACTGTTGAAATCAAGATTATTAATGACTACTTCACAAACCTGTACACCAATACATTGGGGAGTACAGAAGAAATGGATAGATTCTTAGATACATATGAATTACCAAAACTGAACCAAGAAGATTTTAAAATCCTAAGTAATCCAGTAACAGGTAATGAAATTGAAGCAGTAATGAAAAACCTACCAAGAAAAGCCCAGGTCTGAATTATACAAAAACTTCAGAAGGGATGGGGATTTAGCTCAGTGGTTTGGTCACCTGCCTTCCAAGCACAAGGTCCTGAGTTTGATCCCCGGTATCAAACAAACAAACAACAAAACCACCGCAACAAAAAACTTCAGAGAAGATCACACACCAATACTCCTCAAGCTTTTAAATGAAATTGAAAAGAAAAGAGTACTCCCAAAGACATTCCTGGAAGCTAGTATTACCCTGATTCCAAAACTAGACAAAGATCCACCAAAAAAGAGAACTAAAGACCAATCTCTTTAATGAATACAGGTACAAAAATTCTCAACAAGTACCACCTGCCTTGAAAGCTCAAAGACCCGAGTTCAATCCCTGGTATCAAAAAAAAAAAAAAAACCAAACAAAAAACCAAAAGTAAAAAAAATTCTCAACAGGTTACTGGCAAACAGAATGAACAAATCATCAAAAAGATTATACATCATAATCAAGTAGGCTTTATCCCAGGGATGCAAGGGTGGCTCAAGATACATAAATCAATAAATGTAAAACATCCCACAAACAGAAGAAAAGACAAAAATCACACGATCATTTCAACAGATGTAGAAAAAGCCTTTGATAAAATCCAATATTCTTTCATGGTAAAAAAACCACACTGAACAAAATAAGTATAAAAGGATCTCATCCCAATCTGATAAAATTCATTTCTGATAAACTTACTGCCAACATCATATTAAATGGGGGAAAAACTGAAAACTTTCCCTCTAAAATCAGAAATAAGACAAGCATGCCCACTATCACAACTCTTGTTTAGCATAATACTTGAAACATCAGCAAGAACAATTAAGCAAGGAAAAGAAATAAAAGGAATATGCATAGGAAAGGAAGAATTCAAATTATCATTATTTGCAGATGACATGGTCCATTACATAGAAGATGCAAAAAATTCTACCAAAAGACTTCTAGAATTAATACCCAAATTCAGCAATGTAGCAGTATACAAAATTAAAAAATAAAAATCAATAGCAGTCCTGTACACCAATAATGAATCCACTGAGAAAGAAATTAGGAAAAAAGTGCCATTCACAGTACCATCAAGAAAAATTAAATACTTAAGAATTAACTTAATTAAGGGACTGAAAGACCTCCACAATGAAACCTACCATATTCTGAAAAAGGAAATCAAAGAGGACATCAGAAAATGAAAAGCTATCCCTTATTCCTAGATAAGCAGAGCCAACATGGTCAAAATGGCCACATTTCCAAGTTGATATACAGATTTAACACAATCCCAATCAAATTACCAACAGCATTCTTCACAAAAATGGAAGAAAACCTAAAATTCATATGGAACCAGAAGACCCATAATAGCAAAAGCAATTCTGGATAACAAGAGCAAAGTGGGAAGGATCACAATCCCTGCCTTGAAGTTATATTATAAAGTTACAGTGATAAAAACAGCAAGGTTCTGGTACAAAACAGACACGGGGATCAATGGAACAGAATAGAGGATGCAGGAACAACTATAAGCACATTCAACTATCTGATCTCTGACAAAGTGTCCAAAGACATACATTGGAGGAAGATAGCTTCTTTAATAGATGGTGCTGGGAAAACCTGCTATCCACACTCAGAAGATTGAATCTAGACCTATATCTCTCACCATGTAATGAACTAAAATCAAAATGGATCAAAGAACTAAATGTTAAAAGAGAAACACCTGGCCTGTTGGATGATAAAATAGGTAAAACTATTGTAGTCACAGGGGCAGTCAAGAACTTTCTGAACAGAATCCCGGTTGCACTGGGAATAGTACCAAGAATCAACAAATGGAATCATATCAAATTAAAAAGCTTCTGAGCAGCAAAAGAAACAGCCAACAGAGTGAAAAACAACCTACACAATGGGAAAAAGATATTTGCCAGCTATTCCTCAGAAGACTAACATCTAGAATATGTAAAGAACTAAAAAAAATTAGACCCCCAAATTAAAGACCCAATCATAAACTGGGCAGGTAAAATGCATAGACATTTCACAAAAGTAGAAATGCAAATGGCCAATAAATACACGGAGAGATGCATAATATTGCAGTGCATTAGAGAAATAAAAATTAAACCACCTTACCCCAGTAAGAATGGCCATCATCAAAAAATCAAATAATAACAAATGCTGGTAAGACTACAGGGGAAAAAGGAACCCTTCTACATGGTTGGTGGGAATGTAAACTGTACAGTCACTGTGGAAATCAGTATGGAGACTGCTAAAGATATTCCCTAAAACTAGAAATTCTATTTGATCCAGCTATTTCCCTTATAGGTATTTTCCCTAAAGAGTTACAGACATCAAATTGTAGTGATATATGCATATCCATGTTTGTAGCAGCATAACTCCTAATAGCTAAATCTTGGAAGCAGTCTGTATACTCATCAACAGATGAACGGATAAAGAAATGTGGTATTTACACACAATGGAGTTCTACTTTGCCATAAAGAAAGATAAACTGGAGTCATTTGTAGGAAAATAGATGCACCTTGAAACCATAATGTTAAGTGAAATAAATCAGACACAGAAGCTTAAATATCACATGATTTCTCTCATATGAGAAACAAAATATAAATAAAGAGCAAAATAAAAGATAGATAATAGGAAGAAGGAAGATATATGTTTCTCAAATAGGAAGGGGATCAAATAGGAGGGAGGGGAAGGAAGAGGAGGGAAAGGAGATTTTTAAAAAAGATGTGTTATGTGCATGTACTAACTCCCCACAAGGAATGCAAACATTGTCTCCTGTAAACATGCATTAATAAAAGAAAAAAGCAGCCTCTGATATCTGTCACTTCATTCCTGAATACTATGTTTCACACCAGGCTAAATCTCCAGGTATCAGGAATACAATTTCCTGTTCCATGCTGGCCTCTGCCTCACAGCTACCATTTGTTTCTATTGACTGAGTTTTAGTAATAGGTTAAAGGATTTCTGTATGTAAGGCCTATCAAGCACTTTGTCTATATGGGGAAGACAGGTGCAAATTTTCAGCTACTAACCTAGATACTTCTCGTGCTGCTGAAATATTGCCTTACAGGAGGTGCCAGCAGGGTTAGTTAGCCACTGCATCAGGAGTGGCAGCAAGGACGTCCAGAGGCTAGAGAAATACGTCTCACTGAATACTCCATGCCATGTTCACTTTTGTTTTTGTGAAGCTGCTGATATCGAAGGACTAGTGAAATAGAATGGGTAGAGAAGGTGCTGAATATTTAAACAACCTCATCCCCATGACATTGATGAAAGGGTGTAGCTAGGATTGAAGGCTATATTAAAGTTGTACCTCCTTTTGGAGTGACAAACACAAGCTCCTTCATTTGGATTTACATTACACTAATTTTAATGAACTTCAGATGGGAGGTACAATATTTCATATTAAATGATGCTCTCATATGAAGGGATTCAAACATGATATTAGAATCTCCAGATCCCATTTCTGTGTCAGGCATGCTGACCCGGCCTATGGCCTTGGCAGAATCCTTCAGATTGCCTGAAGCTCCTCTGAGTGGGTAGAATAATATTGTTCACTTCCTTATGCTGCTGCTGGGAGGATGCAGCAGGCAATGCTTACAAAGCTCATCTCAGCTCAGAGCAAAACCCTAGAGAGAGACTGAGCACTTTAGCTCAGATCTGTACTAGGGTCTGAAAAGATTTTTTTCTCTTTTACTTTGCTCTTGATTGTTCAGTTTTGGAAGGGGAAAAACACTGGTCTAGAAAGGCAGGGCCAAGCATTTGCACACAAAAGCATCATTATTTTGTGGTTGTAGGGGCCAGAGCACAGCGTCGAGGGACTCTTCCATGTGAACCTGGCTTCTTTCCATCCTCCTGGGCTTGGTTGCCTTTAATCTTCTTCCTTGTTCTTTGTCTCCAACTCATATTTACCTTTGGTTATTTACCTGTCCACTGTGTTGTCAAGTGGAAAACAAAAATGGAATATTACAGAAAAACAGTTTGGTTTTTGTTTAGGCATGATTGATTTTTTTAAAGGAACTTCTAAAAAAATGAATTATAATATACAAAGAAACCTGGAAAGGAGTGGGGACAGAGTGTTGGTATAAGCTTTATGGCCCCCAAAGGTGAATGGGAGACTTTCTTTCCAGAGAAGCTCAGTGGTACCTTTTTTTGTTGTTCTGGGGATTGAACCCAGAACTATATCCCTAGTCCTTTTAAAATTTTGAGATAGCATCTTGCTAAGTCACTAAGTTGCCCAAGCTGAGTTCAAGTTTACAGTACTCCCTTTTTTGCTTCCCCAAATGCTGTGGTTATAGGAGTGTGTCACCATGTCCAGCTAGTGGTAGTGGTTAATACATGGGAAGTGAGAGACAGTGGCTGCTACATCAGACTCCCATTAAAAGTGGCTGCTCCTGCTGCTCATATAGGTTCCTTTCCTTCATGCAGTTAATGGGTGCTGCCATGCTGGACTCTCCCTTTCTTCTAAGGCTGGGGATTTTGCTCTCTTACTTTCCATTTGCTGCCATGGTGCTGGGATCCAGGCACCATGACATTGTTCCTTAGTGGAGTGACAGTAGAGTTTTAAGTGTCATAGAGGCGGCCATGTTGCCTGTGTGAAATCCAAGACTCTACTCTGTCCCCTTCCATCCCATTGCAGGGAAGAATTGCTCTCCTTTTTTAAAGGGAGCTTTTCTAAGCAAGTCCTAAAGGAATGCTAGATTCCTACACCTTAAAGGCATGTTTTTTAAAAAAACAAGCTTCATGTAAATGAACCAGGCTGAGCCCAACTTTCACTTATATAAAGGACCAAAGAGGGTGTTGCTTTGATGGGGAATCCCTGGGGTGTTGTAGAAACAGGCAAAACAATGTTTTTACCAGATCAGGTTCCATGGAAAATGTGGTTATGATGGGCAGCAAGGCTTTAACCAATCCTCAAGTGTCCCAGGTACTGGGGAAAACAGGTCTGTCCTCGGTTGATTCTGAAATGGAAAGACTCAGAGATGAAAGACTTTGTGCTGAAGACTTCTAAAGGTGGGGGTGGTGGTCTTGTGTTTCAGGATTGCTATTCATGCCCCAGGTCACAAAGCTGGTATGATTCATGGTGCTATCAAATGCTGTTGTAGTTCGAAATGTCACATTAAGTAACTCTAGTTGCTATCACCAACTAGATATTAGCAGTTTATAGAGAGTTTCTGAGTTTCTATTTCCAAATCTGCTTCCCGCATTAACAATGTTTTTGAGTTTTAGTTTGCTGATGCTCTGACACCTAGAACCTAGCTGACCCTGAGGGACTGCCCTTTCCATGGCTGGCAAATTTCCAGAGATAGTAAATAGTCTGCCTATGAACACCTCGACCAATCAGAGCCCATGACCCCATCACCTCTTTTACTGGGACCTCACAGTCAGTACTACTATTCTCTTGCTCTAATCACCTGAGGACCAAGTACTATGCAACCAAGGACAGGCCCTGTGCTCCAGAGCCCACTGGAGCTGATCCCAAACCTACCTACCGTCTCACCTGTTCCTTCCAGTGGAAACCATAATAATCCAGTGCTTCTTCCTGTGTTCCCTCCTACTCTGTGAGCATAACAAACTGTCTCTACAATGGCAGGTCTCTCATGATGAACTATATGTAAATAATAATAAAAGTCTATATCTTAAATCAGTTTCCTTCTCCTACAGCTGAATCAAGTTAAGATAAGGTCTAGAAAGATCTAAAGGGATAAGAATGAATGATGATGTTGCTAAACTGCATTGACCTAGTTAAACTAGGTGAAAAAGTCATTTTTAGAGAAAATTGGGAAGTGGAGATCTGATATTGTAGGACATTTGATATGTGAAAGAGTGAATATTCATGAGGACAGCATCCAGACCACATATGACAAAGAGCTTTGACCCACAACCTCGTAGCAATTGGCCTAAAACGATCAGGACTTGATCAATGAGTGCCAACCTGCCTAAAACTTTTGCTCCTGCCTCTATTTCTGAAAAAAACAGAGAAAGCCTAATATGCTTCTCAAACAAATCACACAAGGATGCCCTGCTTCAAGTTAGTTGGCCTCCAGTTTCTGTATGTGAACAATCTACTGTGAGGACATACCCAAACCTTCCCTTTCTTTTGCTATAAAGTTTTCCTATATTCTTGTCTATTTTAAGTCTCTGTCAACACAGGTGGTCGTGGGTAACTCCCTCACTATAGCACTCTCTGAATAAATAACCTCTGTTCTCAGCCTTTGCTTATTTTCACTTGTACTTTAATAATCAACCACTATTTCAAAAACTAAATAGAATACATTTACCTATTAACAAATTCCTTTTCTCAACTTTGTAATGTTGGTTGGTTCTGCCCCAAATTCTTCTCCCACAAATTCTCCCCACATTTATTGTTAGTGCATATTGGCTATACAGATTAACGGGTTTCATTTTGGTGGATTTGTACAAAGACATTACATACTTTAATCATTCCCCTCATCAACCCCCTTAACTCAGCCCTCCCCTTAGATTCATATGCTTTTGTGGGGGATTTCAATGTGTATAATGTATTGGACATATACCAATAACCCTCCAATATTTTCATCACTCCAAAATACTAATTAGTTATTAACGTCTGCTTTTTGTTTAATCTCATTACAACAGCCCTCTCCTCTATTTGATCACCAACATCTAACTAGTAGATTTCTTTGTATTTTTTTTAACACTTATTCTGTCAGATGATATTTTCTAAAATACAAGGCACAATCAAAATATGGTGAATGTTTAAATTAAAATTAAGTTACTCCTTACAATAAAAGACACATTGCCATTATTCCCCATCAAAGCACATTTGTTCCATCATTCTTGTCACTTTCTGAGGCAGTTCTGGAAGTCTTTATTTGTGAGTGTCTTTATGTGATAAAAAGTATGGTGACTGTTGCTGCTGACTGCCATCCATAGGAAAGGCAGGCTTGTAAAAACATAGCATGACCTCATTTACCTTATTCTCTGGATCTGACACCAGGCAACTTCTGGCTCTTCCCCAAAGTTGAAATGACCATGAAAGGTGAATGTTTTGAATTAATTCAGGACATCAAGGCAGCCATGACAGAGTAACTAAATACACTTAAGAAAAAGTCTTCTAGAACTGCTTCAGAAAGTGACAAGAATAATTTCATAAGTGTGTTTGAATAGAAGGAGAATATTTTGAGGGAGGGGGCTAATGGGAACGTGTCTTTTACTATAATGTATTTTATAACATTAAATATTTACTGTATTTGTTGATTATACATGGTACTATTTCATTGCATTTGTTCCTGTTTCAAGAGGAGGTAGCTTCTTAAAACAGTGATTTTTCAACCTGAACTGTATATCAACCAATCAGGTGACCAAGGTCCCCTAAGTAGTCTCTAGGTGTAAGATCCAGGTACTTTTGTGTTTTTGGAAAGCTTCCCTAGGAGTTCTATGTGTAGTTAGGGCTGAGAACCACTGCTAGATCAAGCCCAACCTCCTTCAGTCTGATAGTCAAGGCTATCAAATTGCTTATCTCACAATTGGCAAGCTCTTCTCAATGTTCCTCAAACTTCTTTGATAGGAACAACAGGGAGCACTTGTTAAATTTCATCTTTCCTTGGCTGTGTCTCAGAATCACTCATTCTCTGAGGGATGGGCCTGATGAATGGCATGTAATCAAGTGCTTCAGTGATCCCTGTGTTTAGAGATGATGGGAACTGGCTGTAGAGTACCTTGCAGCATCTCAAATGTTGATGTGACTACGAATCACCAGGGGCTCTTGATGTGCAGATTCTGATTGAGGAGCCAAGGAGGGGCAGCTGGAGCTTGCAGCTCCAAATCCCAGGTGCCGTCAGTCCAAGAGCCACCCTTTGAGTATCCATAACTGCCCACTGAAATCACCTAGGGAGCCCCCAAAACTACCAAAGTATAGGTCTCATTCCTAGAGATTCTGATTTAATTGGTCTGGGTGTAGCTTGGGGAAATGACGATTTTAGAAAGATTCTCTGGTGAGAGCAGTGTGCTGCTATGGCTGAGAAGAAGTGTTGTATAGATCCCTCTCTGCGCCTACTTTTACTGTCATGCTGTTCTTGCCATCTGGATCATCTTTCTTTTTCACATTCATGAAATAACATGCTATAATTTCTATCAAGCTCTGCTCAAAATATGGCTTCCTTTTTCAAGATGCCTTCTTTATTCAATTAATTCAGTTTATAATAATCTTCCTCTCACTTTGATTTATTTAGCACAAATGTGTGCAATTTACACTGCATTATCATCCAATTACTTATGGATATCATTCAGATTATGAATGTATCCAAGTTTTGAACTCTAAAACTTGACTGGAGGGTTTTGGAGACACTTGATATTAACTCTCCTACATCAGTGTTTTAATGTTAAGAAAATTATCCAAATTTTTGAAATAAGCAAAAGAGATCACTGCGTTTTGAAGCCCCAGTTTGACTTGACTCTTCACTGACTGGTCTATTTTACAACTTTCTAGGAGTATAGGCTAACATTCATTTTACTCAGTAGATGTGCCAATAATATTTGTCTCTTGGAAAAGATAACCTCAAAGGCTATGGTTTATCACAATGCAAGATATTAATCAATTTTGAATGTAAGCAAGCAGTTTTATTCTAACATGTACTTATTAAAATGGCTGTATATATTTCAATTGTTCCATCATCAATTCATGAGTTAAATAAAATATTTGATGTATTTGCAGGAATCATGGTTTTTACCTTAAAAATGTTTTAGTATATGTGCTGCCAAAGTGAGTACATCTTTAAAGTGTTTAAAAATAATGAAATTCTTAATTAAGAGTTTGATCAATGATGTAATTAATTAGATTGCTAAAGCAAAGGATAGAGCTTCATATCTGAAGGGATGATATATTTTTTAATAATATAAAACAGAATAATTGATAAATCAAGCAACCTGTGAAAACCCCTACATGGTAATAATTTCAAACAAGAACAAGCCATACAAATTTGGATGCTTTTAGTCATGGATTAAGAGGACAACCATTTTCAGCTGTTTCTTTTCCTCCCTGTGCATTTCATCAATGAAATAGAGATTCAGAATGCTAGGGCAATAATGAGGGGAGCTATCACAATGGAATCAAACAGTTCAAATTTTGGCTGTGTCCTTAGTAGCTGTTCTTTGTAAATTCAGGTTCTTAAATAGCAGTGACTGGTGCGTACTGGTGCTCCATAAATGTCAGTACTCTTCCACGTGAGCATCTTTAGAGGACGAGAGAGGTGGACAACTGCCACCAAGATTGGAAGCCTGAGTTATGGAGAAAGAGTTAAAAATGACTTAGTACTGTTTATATAGGGCCATAAAAACACCATGTGCTGGGCTGAGCCAGTTAAGCTACTATGAAGCCGACACACACTAATGCTGCACTGATAGGAGAGGAATGGCTAAGGTTTTGCTATTCCAATCATATTCCATGAGCTGCCTTCCTGGGACCAGTCTCCAGTTTACCTATCACATAACCTAGTTGTTCAACATTTAAAGATTTATTTTGGTGCTTAAATATTTATACTCCCCCCCAACCTTTTATTGCTATAGTTACTGCTGAAGAAAAAACAAGACTCGGGAGGTTACTGTGTGGTATATCAGCAGTTTTGGACTTCACCATTAGATTGGGGCAGGTTTTATGTTGAATTAGACTCAAAAGAGAGGATTAATATTAAACTCTCATTTTGTGTGATGAGGCTACTGTGCCTGGGAGAAAAGAATAAGGTCTATTCCTTTTATTCTCATCAGTCAGTGGAGAAAAGGCCACTTGCTTCACAATACACATTGCTGAGCTAGGAGTGAAAAACAACAGATTCTGAACCATAGGGAGGTTTGCCTCCAATAAAGTGTGCAGGTGAAGGTTGTCCTAGTGGCAGAACCGAACTCATGATTGCTCCTGCTGCCTCTCACAACACCTGCGTTTGGATCCTTGGTACCCATTAGGCATAATGATGGGCTAATTCCACATCCCTGGGACATTTGGCCTCATTTGGATGATTAAAGAGAATAAAATATATGTCCCAGACACCTGCCAACTCGCAATAATAATAGCCCATATTTACATAATGTCTTTTTCCAAGAACCTTAAAGGTCCCTTTCTTTGACAATCTATTTCTGATATGGAGGGGGAGATAATCTTATTTTCATTTTGCAAAGTCATAGAGTGAGTCCTGGTAGGGCCTAAATATCTGGCTCTTTTGGTAACTATTCCATACCCCAGATTTTGCTGGATGCTGAAATCACCTGGAGATCTTCAGCAACAATGGATTCTTGGCTCTCATGCCAGGCATTCCCACTGAATTGTTCTGGGGGAATGTGCTGGTCATCAGGATTTTTAAAAGCTAGATTGGAATGTGCATAAAATCTTGGAGACCACATACATAAAGGATTTGTTCTGGGACATTTTTGCCAGCAGTAGGAAGAATTTCAGCTAGTAGAGCTGTTAGAACTGCTCTTCTCTCTTGGTTTTTCTTTCCTTATTGATATTTTCATTTATGATTGATACTACTAAGAAGGAGAAGAGACATTTGAACTATAGTCATGTGCTACATCATGATGTTCTGGTCAGTGACCAATCTCATATGTGATGATGTGGTCCCATAAGGTAATAATGGGGCTGAAGAATTCCTATTCCTAGTAACATCATAGCCATCAGAATGTCACGGTGCAACACATTACTCTTGTGTTTGCAGTGATAAGGATATAAACAGAGCTACTGCAGTGCTAGTTATCTGAAAGTATAGAGCATATAATTATGTATAGCATATAATCCTTGATAATGGTAATGTACAACCATTACTGGTTTATCTAATTTACTATAATTGATTGCTATTTTAGAGTAGATTCTTATAAAAAGTTTATTGAACTCAGTATGTTGTGTTACATGGACAGCAAACACGTATATATTGGACTCTTGACTTACGAACTCAATTTGTTCTCCAGGGCTGGTTATAACTCCAGTTGTTCAATTGAAGGCTCAGGCTCCTCTACACAACCTTCAAAATCTCTCTTCTGTGTAAGAGGCAGATCTCAGCTCAGGATTTCTCAATTAACTCCGCACAGCAAAGGATGTTGTAATGTTCCTTCCAGAATTCATTAAGGGTCAAATCTGTATCTGAGACCATCTGGAAGCACAAACAGCCCAGCATTTGGGTCATAACTCAAGACTTTGGTTGCAAGTTACAACTAAAATTCCAGTTGTAAGCCAAGTTGTTCGTATGTCAAGCCCTTCATAACTCGAGGGTCCACTGTATTTCATATCTACAGCATCTCCTGATAGCATCATTCTCTTTTGTGCTTTATATAATAGACATATTATTGTTCTATAGCCTAGGTGGGTAGGTGTCGATGCTATGGAGGCTTGTGAAGGTATGCTCTGTGATGTTCATACAATGATGAAATTGCCTAACAACACATTTCTCAGAATGTACCCCATCATTAAGTGGCACATGACTGTAGGGCCCAATGCCAGAGTCCTTGGGACAATCCCTACCCTCTTCTCCAGTCAAAAGTGGGCTGGCTCAGATCATTACCTTCTAGCAGGAATAACTCATTGGTGGAATATTCCAGAGAGAAAATAATAAATTAGCATATAGCTGTAGTTTTAAAAGACAATGACAAGAATAAATTCATTTGGAGAACTTAGGGTTTTGGGAAATAGTTTTCAAGTCAGTGAACTGGGGTTTTAAGGATAGAAAATTAATTCTAAAAGCTTTGAATCCCATGGAGAAAGGAACTCTACACATTATGAGTGAGTATAATGGGACCTGTGTGGTGCACCTGGGAGGGGTGTTCATCGTTAAATGCATCGGCTGTTCCCCAAGTTTCACAAAGGTGCAGCCAGCTCTGGGGGCTGGGAAAGCCAAGGGCTACCAGTGCATGCAGGGTCCTGGCACCACCTCTAGTGACTCAGCCACGACTCCTGGTGTTGTAGCAAGTTCATGTCAAGATGTGTGGATCTCATGGTGACTTTCCAGGGTTGTTTTATGGAAGCAGCTGTTGCCTGTGGGAAGCAAGGCTGGCTTCTCAGATGCTGAACTGTCTCTCCATCTGGTTGGCCAGAAAGAAGAGAGACAGGGGTAAGAGACTACCAGAGTAACTATGGAAAAGGAGACCTGGACAGAAACCTTGGAAAGGTTTGGAAATGGAAAGGAGAGAAGATGATTGGAAAGAGAGGGAAATGAGGCTTTAGTAACTTTCCAGTAAGAGTCCATTAGTGTCTTTGGAAGGAAAGTGAAAAGTCATGTCCTCTACTGTCATTAATGGGAGGAAAGTGAAGTAATGAGAAAAATCCATCCTGGAAGCCTGGATTTCTGCCTGCTGTGGCCCTCCAGAAGGGCCTGAAGTCTCATGTCTAATGCATCTCTTGTGAACAGTTATTCCATTTCTATAGTCTTTCTGGTGCCCTGAAGTGTTAGGATATTTTCAATTTATTTCCAGAGCCACAAGGACATCCATAGACATTTAAGATGTTGGAGAAATTCTGGGCAGAGATTGAGTTGCTGTGAGGGTGCATTAATTTACGAGGGCTGCCATAACAAATGATGGCAAACTGGGTCACTAAAAACAACAGAACATCAGAAATGTGTTCTGCAGGCCAGAAGTTCAAAATTAAAGTGTCAGTGGGACCACGCTGCCTCTGAAGGCTTTAGGGAAAACTCCTTTATTGCCCTCTCCCAGTGGTGGTTCCCAGGAACGCTTGGCATCTTTGGCTTGTAGTTGCACTACCCTACCACCCTTTATCACCTTCTTTCCTGTGTGTTTTCCTATATCTTTTCTTCTGATAATTGTCTCAGTCACTGCATTTAGAATGCGACTTAAATTCTGGATGTCATCTTGATATCCTTGACTAATTACATCTGTGAAGACTTTATTTACAAATAATGTCTCCTTCTGAGGTTCCAGGAGAAGAATATGAATATTTTGGGGGGCATTATTCAATCCATTACAAAAGGAAACAGAAGAGAGAGAAGACACAGCAGTGGATTGAGAGCAGGTTCTAGCCCAGTGAATGTTAATGTTGGTTGCTGATTAGAAACACCTGGGGACCACACCTCCTGCAAGTCCCATGCACCAGTGCATGTCTACCTTCAGATTCCAGAAACTGCTTTGGCTCGCTATGGATCCCTGCTGCTTTTGTGCCACCAGGAGGCAGCTCTGGGACCTGTGCTAGCTCCTGCAAATGCAGGGTGCAGACATGACTCCTGCATGAAGAGCTGCTGGCCCTTCTGCCTCGTAAGCTGTGCCAAATGCTTTCAGGGCTGCATCTGCAAAGGGGGATTTGGCAAGTGTAGCTGCTGCATGTAATATTAGTGGAGGCCTGCTCCCACATGTCAATAGAAAGACAGGAACAAATCAAGACCTTTTTCAAAAACAGCCCTGGTCCATTTGCTGAACTCAATTTCTATGAAGTATGTGACTGATAATAAAAATTTTTGACTCGAAAAAGACAAGATGAGACAAGACAAGACTTGGGGGAGGGCAGCCTTTAAAATTCCTCTCCTGACCCCAACACCAGATATGGTTCCTGATGAACATAGAAAGTCTTAGTGTGAAGCGGGGCACTTAAGATATATGGTTCAAGAGGGCTGGTCCAAGGCAAAAGAGAAGAATGATGACTGTGAGGAGAGACTGGGCATTTTCATGTAGCATTGAAATGCATTCAGATTTGGCAAAGTCTCCTAAACAAAATGGATTTGCAGGCCTTAAATGTCAGGTTGCCAAGTCTAGACTCTTAGGAATTCTTCTGTACATCTTGAATCTGTGGAATGGTAACCTATCTCAAAAGTGCATGTGCAGGGGCTGGAGATGTAGCTCAGTGGTTCCGCCTCCTGCCTCGCAGGTGCAAGGTCCCGAGTTCGATTGCCGGCACCAAAAAAATTAAAGTGCATGTACAGATAATGACACAGACTCTACAGGAAGAGCCTGGGCCTAGGAAATCTGGAATATGGAGTTTCTTTACCTAAGAGGAATGTATCAATGAATAGTCCCACCTAGGAACCAGATCATGCTCTAGGACCCCTCTGCTCCATTGTACACACCCCAGACTCTGGAGTGATTCTGAAAAATTATAGAAACTTATTCTAGTGTTGTTGGACACCACTATCATCTGCAGGGTATAGTAGAATGTACATTTTGTCTGCAATGTACATAGAAACTCAGGAAATTTTTCTAAGCCTTAAGCATCGACTTCTGAAATAGCTCACTCATTTTCCACCATCTCTTTCTAATAGTGAGATCTAAGTGCACACCCTGCTTTGTCACTTAGTAGCTGCATGACCTTGGGCAGGTTACTTATCCTTGTTTTATAAGTGAGTTGATTAATACCTGGCATAATGAGTTATTGTTAGGATCACATTGTTTAGCTGTCTAATAAATGTTACTTCTCTTTCTCTACCTCTTCTCCATGGCAGGTGATGACTTTGTCCTCTAACAACAACAAAACCCCCCCCACAGTTATTGAGCCATGTGTACTACTGTCAAATTTCAATAACAATGAAATAGTAATGGTGCCAAATAATTGCTGACATTTTTCTGAGTGCTGTGTACATGCTGAAAACTTTGATTTGCATATTTGTAAAGAAGAATACATTATATTTCTAAAATATATAGATATATTAATGATATATATTTATATACAAAATTATATAGTGATTAAATATAAATCATATATGTACAATTTATCCCACTTGAAAATGAACAAATTGTAGCTCAGAGACAGGAAGAAATTTACCTTAGGGTAGACAGCTCCTCAATCTAAGAAAATTTATTAGTATCTACTGTCCACTGTAGTCCTCCCAAGTCACTTGTGAACCACGTGAACACAGATTTTTTTGAATGTTGACCAATTTGGTCACCCTTCTATTTATTCTTTCCACCTCTCTGCAATCTCTGCTTGTATAAATTTATCCTTAAATACTGAACCAGATTGTTTCCTTTAGTGTCCGAAGGATAACCTTCAAGTACCTTTTGCGGTTTGACCCTTACTTCCTTGTCAGCTTTAATTCTCACCATACCTCAAACTTCAGTGTGCACCTCAGTTCTCTATTCATTGTATTATTTACAAATATCCACAGAAACTCTGAAATCCTTATTATAGGAAGAGCCCACGCTTTACCTCGATCTGGGGCTTTATCCTCCCATGCTTGCCTGGTACCTCCTAGTCACTTTACAGATAGCTTGAAGGGGCACCTTGAAGACTCTCTACTGTCTTTCTTCTTCTGCACCAAAATACTTGTTGCTTCATTCAGCCTCTATTTCATTTTTTAGTTAATAATAAAACGGTCCCTGTATTATTTGTTTATTTGTTTATATCCTGTGTGGACTATGGGTTCTCAAACTTTTGTGTGCATAGGACCCAGATAACTTATTAAAAATGCAGATTCTGATCCCCTCGCCCCCATACCAAAAAAAAAAATGCAGATTTTGGGAACACAGTTCTCTGTCTTATTACTATCATGTTTGTCCAAGTACAGTTCAGGAATTACGGGATGTACCAACTCTCCACAAGGAATGTAATCATTTTGTACTGCAAACATGTACTAATAAAAAATAAAAACTGAAAAATCGAAAAGATTCAAACAATCCAATTCAAATGCATGGAATGTGATCGTTGGCCAGATGATCTTCATTTGTAACAAACATTTTGAACTGTCCTTGAAACAATAATAGGACAGTGAAGAGCACATGGAATTGCTGGAACCTTACAAAATCTGGCACATGTAGGCCTGCAATAAATGAAAGGGACACATACAAATATCCCCATGCCAAGCAACAAAATTATGATGGAGGCTTTTGCCAAATGGAAAGAGATTTCAAACTACTTGAGGAGAGGAGAAAGTTACTTCGTCAAAAAACTGGAGACAAGCCCCAAGTTCAAGTGAACTGCAGATCACTTCATCAGGAGAAACTGCTGTGTGGCTCCTGTCCCCATCTACTTAAAGAGTAAGATGCCCAGTCCAGGTCACAGGTCATGTGGTTGACCAGAAGGCTAATACAGGCAGCAGTAATTGATTTACTAGATCAAAGACCTTTAAGCCAGGCAATAGAGATGACCTTTGCTTACTGACTATCATCTGATAGCTTTAAATTATCTTTTGCGTCTTAGGGGACAGACAGAGAGGAGTTGGCAAGGAAAGGGGCTTAAAGAAGGTCAATGAGTTATCCCCCAACAAGTTAAAGGCATCAAGCAGGGGCATGTGCCCTTTTTTCAAGTGCGCTTGCAAGAGGGAGAGAAGAAATGAAATAAACCTCTAATTATTTAAATGGGACCTATAGCCTGCTGAGCAGTGCATTAGCTAGCATTCTTCCTCCATGCGAGCTGTCTTGGCCAGACAAGGAGAAAGAGATTAAACATGTCAGCAATAGGTGTGGAAATAATTGGGGGCAGTCATTGGGAGAAATCCAGGTGCCTGATTGTGACTACTCCCTAGTTCTCTCTTTCAAATTCTAAATTCACATTAACATCTTGATGGCCTTATCCTTATAGGATAGAATTTATTAACAATAAGAAGAATTACAAAATGATTTGCATTTAGACAATCAGATAAGCCACAGCCTCAGAGCTAGTGTGACTTTACCAAGCGGATACCCAATTCCTGTTTCTGAACCAGTCTCTCATTTCGTCCTTTTTAAAATTAAATTTTTTTCCCAGCTGAATTTAAGGTTAAATCCAGTGTTGGTTTTCCAATCCAATAGTGTGCATTTATCCTATGGCTGGAGTTTTTGAGTCCCTATAGATACGGTTATAATTTGTTTGAGAATAGTATATTTTCTATAGTATAGATATTTAATAACAGTTTAATCTGAATCTTTCCGTAAATAAAATTCTGAAGATGATAATATTTCCGTGAATGGCTCTCAACTTGATTCTTTTAACCTCATTTTGAAGGCTTAGAATTGTCCCTTTTTGAAATTTCTCCTAGGAAGGGAATTGATATCAATAATTTGTACTTTTTAAAGTATTCATAATCATATCTAATGTAAATAAAAATTATCTTGTGTTACTCAAATTTCAAGCATTAGTTTTCAGAAAGAGATATTATTTTGGGAGCTGGGAGGATCTTCCTAGCTAAGAGTGTATGTGGAATATATTTTTGTGTCTCACTTGAGGACACAATGCCTCAGCCTCTTTGGAGAAGACCTGAAGGGGATGTGTCGGCCTGATACTAATGATGGTCCCAAGTACTTTATGTTCATCAAGTACTTTCTAGTAATAAGTCCAGTTTGTATCAGTGATCTTCTTAGGATCTTCCATCAGTCCTAGGAGGAAGTCAAGACAAATGTTTGTAGTCTTGTTTGGCAGAAGAGGAAGAAAGGAGGCTCAAACAGGCTGTGATTGATTCAAAGTCCAACTGTGGAGCTGTGTGCTCTTTCTAATCAGAGCCAACCCTGGCCTCATTTTCCTTGTCTCTGCCTTTCTTTCTGCATTAAATATATATTGTATGCTACATATTGTGCAAGGACCAGGGACTTCTGCAAGTTTCCTCAGAACCTTGCATATAATGGAGCCTACAGTACAGAAGGACAAACACAAAACCAATTAAGGGAATCAGTGTGAGGCTGTGATACATACATTTACAGAGACTAACGTGAGAAGACGGGAGAGTATTGGTCAGTTGGTTTTGTGACCAAGTAAGAGGAGGTTATATCTTAGTTACTTTCTTTGTTGCTGAGACAAAACACCCAAAGTTAAAGGAGGAAAGGTTTATTTCAGCTCACATTTTGTAGAGGTTTCAGTCCACAGTCAGCTGGCTCCAAGGCAGGGTGACATGACACAGGGGATATGGCAGAGGAGTAACAGTCCATGGCAAAGCAGGGCAGGCAGAAGGCAGCCAGCAGTGAAGTAGCCAGCAGCAAGGAAGGACAGCAGCCCTTTTTCAGTCCCTTATATCCAGGCTACAGGCTCTTAGGGTGTGTAGCACTCACACCCAGGATGGGCCTTCCCATAATCCACACCCAGAACTATGGCAAACCAATTAGTGTACTAATTTAGTGATCACATACCTTAATGCCAGCATCACACACTTCATCCCAGCTTCACACACTCTAGATCCAGCCACCTCTGAGAAGACGTACCTATGACCACAGGAGGCTTTGGGGGGATATCCAGATACAGGCCATAACAGGCTGTGAGTCATTAGAAAAAAACTTCATGAGACAGTAAAGTCCTAGCAAAGACTGAGGTAATAGCTGACACAGACACATACAGATGTTAAATTAACCTTTTTGTAAAGTGTGTTTCTACGAACAACTCTGTGAAGAAAAGGTTCTTTGGCCAAATAATTTTGTGAAACACATCATGTACTATATCAGAAATTTATAACTCTTACTGAGATATTGAGGAGTCTGGGAAACTCTTCAAAAAGAAACTTGTTTAACTTGTGTCATTCAGCCAAAGTGTGGGATTATAGAGCTTTAAATAAATTTTATTTTGAAAAAGAAATTAAAATATTTGATAATGTTCTGTAGAACTTTGGAAAGTACAAACTAAGATCTGCTGGCTGTTAGATCTCAGCTGGTGGCTGAGATTTGGCTGTGGGAAATGCAGAAATAAGCGCAGTGGTGACCACTAAAGTAGTCAAACCAGTACAATGATAATGTTTCTGTCTTATATAAATCACTGAGCCATCCCCAAAGGGTCTTCCAGGTCACAGAGAGGAATTGGAGGAGGGGAGGAAGAAAGCCAGAAGAACATCCTGATTTTTAGTTCTTTCACCTGGTAAACTGGTTAACTTGAAACAATCCTGAAAAGGAGCCCCAGTCCCTGGAATGGAGATGGAGAGGTTGCTAGGGGCAGGTGGTATTCAGGGTTTAACCAAGGATACACACTACTTCTTTGGGCTATGAACATCTCTTGCTCTTTCAGACAGTGTTTCCAACACCTCTTCTAAGCAAGGAGCTCTAATCTCCTCTGTCTAACCGAGGTGGCTCAGTTAGACAAAAACTTGGTGACTTCTGTCTTCTGGGAGAGCCCCAGGAATAGTCTTTAATTTCAGCATTTTTCTATCTCCCTCCTCTCCTCTAGTCACCTCAACCAAAATCCATTCTGCGACACATTCCTTTCTGTCATATAAAACAGACTGCAGTCTCTACTATGCAACGACTATGTTATTTTCTTCCTCAATCTCCTTATATTAAATATCCCACCAGGAAAGAACCTTATCTGTCCTTTGAACCTGAAGTTGTGCTTAGCACTGAACAGGATCTGAATATTCGTTGTGTAAAATTTGAATGCCAGCTTTGCAAAAAAACCCAGACTTTTAGGTGTCTCATTTTTCTTTGGTGAACAAGCAGATAAAGGACAAGGGGTAGGTAGGCTAGAAGAGAGAACTAACTTTGTCATGCTAAATCCTGTGTGATACACTGTCTCCAAAACATCTCCTTTACAATACTTCCCATGAACGTGTATTATTATCATATTGTTGTCATTTTGGCAATGAAGGAGCAGAAGGTTGGACAGTTTTCCCTTGTTCCAGGTCCAAAGCCTAGAGTTGGGCTGTGCCTGTGGTCTTTCAGTCTGGGTCACAGCTCCACCAGCCCAGGGTCCTAGAGAGCAAATGGGTCTCAAAAGAAGCAGACTGGACTACATTGCTGACCTTATCACTAATTAGTGTCAGGTTCTTGTTATCTAACATCTGACTGTAGAGAAAACCATGAATTTCTATCAATTTCTTCTATTTATACAGCCTATATTAAGATTTCTCCATATTTGGGAATACCAAATCACAGGGAAGGGTTTTTCCAAAGGGTGATGATTATATACAATTCCATATATATATACACACACACACACACACACACACACACACACACACACACAATTCACATATATACAATTATACTTATATATTCACATATATACAACATTATATACATATATACAATATTATACGATATATACATATTATACACATATACAATATATACTTATGTACACACCTTTCACATATATACAATTTCAGTTACTACTTTAAATGAAAAGTATTAAATTCCCATTCTGTACCAGATCCATTTGGGTAAAATGTGTACATTTTCAATCTGAGAAACATAGGATCCATACTCTTTTGAGGCTTTGTATTCACTAGATGGCACTGTTGTATTAACTTTATCTATTTTGTAGTTCTGATTTTAAACCTGCCTGAGTATATTTTCCGTGATACTACAGCTGTTCTGCTACGCAGTTTCCAGGTGTTGGTACAAGGGCGGAGTGGGAGACAAGAAAATATTATGTCTATATTTTATTAGTAAGGGTTGTTGTGGCTATACTGTAATTGCTGGGTACAATGACAGACTAAATAATGTCTTTGTGGACATTAAGAGATCAAAATAATGGTTTCAGTGGGTTAGAGGGACTCTGCAGTAGCACCAGTGAGGGGAATTTCTGATAGGCAGAGGCAGAGACAGAGAAGTACAAACAAGCCTATGTGCTCAGGAGATGGCTTTGCACACCTAGACAATGAATCATCATTTCAAGTCACCTGAATTTACCTCCTTCAAAGGACCCTCACATTCCCTTGTGGCTTCCCTGATTTTGCCAGGAAGGAAAAGGAAGGAAAAGAGGGAAGGATACCTTCCAGTGAGTTCTCACCCTTCGTCACATTGTTTCAGCCTTGTATCAATACCCATAATTAACTGGCCCGGCCTAAGTCCTGTTTATAGAACAGACCATTCCAGACCAAGAAGCCCTCAGCTTCAGAATAGGGAACCTTATACAAACACAAGACCAGTGACCCCAGGCTGGAAGACCTGACCCGGAGGAGAGCAGGCCTTTAATTTCCTCATTCCCTTTAACACCTTATCAACTGTCCTCTGTAAGAGATAGCTGCTTTTGGCACTTTGGAGCTGATGGCTCCTCTCAGATTTTTATCTTAAATAAAGCCTGTACTTGCCACAAGTTTTTCTTTCTTGTTTTATTTCTTATTCTGACTCCAGTTCCCTAGGGAAAGGTAGTCCTTGACTACTTCCTTATCCTTGTTCTTCTTTAATACCTACAATTATTCATTCTACAAAACCTTTCTCCCCGCCATTTTTTCCTTTCCGTTCTTAAATGCAGAATCACTGTTGACGTCTCAATCTCTTACTTCCATTGGTGATCATTTCTTCCTGGAATTCCCTGTGTCCTTCCTGTACTGTACTCATGGCTCTCAATGGGAATCGTCTTCACATTGTGTGTTCTACGTTTAGAAGTCAGCAATGACTCCTCCTGTGAACAAGGTTACCTGGCCTGGCATCCAGGGCCTCCTCCACTATGATCACAGTTTACTCTTCAGACACATCTGCATTTTCCTTAATTAAATAAAAAATAAATAGAAAATGTATCACCTACTGTCTTGTACCTAGTAGGTGCTAAAGAATAGGTAGTTGCTGCTATGCCTGTGGACCCTAATTAGCTCTTTTCTGTTTTTACTAGGGTGTGAGAACACTTGTTTTAGAGCCTCTACTAGATACAGATTGCAGAATGAGGCATGCTCATTTCTTATCATTAGATTTTGATTATTGTAACCTGTCCACACTGAGGACCTGGTACAGGTACCTCCAGGTCTTGTCCTCCTTTGGCTGTACCCCTTCCATGAGTTGGAGGTCCTTGGACTTAGTGTACCTGTTGATCCCAATCCTGTGCCCATGGCAGGTGGCTGGGACCCTGGAATTCCTTCCTCAAATACCTCTGGCTTTAGGGCCTACATGGAGCTCTTGAGCAGATCTCTTCTCCTGACATAAGTTGTTCTCCATAGGACCAAGGGGTGTCTGAGGTGCAGCTCTTTGCATGGGGTACAACACATGTGGCCAGGACTTGGCTGAGGTTGGCCCTTCATAGATCAGTGAGGTCCCAGGATGTTGAAGACAGAGCTGGGCATGGCAGCAGAAGCAGGAGAAGTGGGGCCAGCTCTGCCTGTGCTGCCACATCCTGGTGCACAACTCTGAGGATTTGGTGGCCTCTAAATCCAAGCCTGGTTATCCAGATTGTGTGAAAATATCTTTGTTAAGTTAAGAAGATAACACTTTTCATAGTTCATTGGCTTGATTTCTAACTTAAAAATACTAAAAAATGTGGCAAATGAGCCTCTGTTTGTACTCTTGCCCTAGGCTCTGCAAATATTAGAGGTGGTGGGCTTGTCTGTAATAACCCCATTGAAGAGTACCATCATTTCCCTGAAGGCAAGAAAACTGACACTCAGATTATGTTCAGTGTTTCACGGTTCTAATGTGCAGTTATTTTTACATTTTAATATCTCTGAAATCAGGATGCATTTTATAAGCCAGACCTCTGCATCATGCACAAGCTTAATCGACCTTGTCCTCTTTGATATTTGTTCAGTAAGTAGTGGTGTCTGAAGTTGTGGTATCCTAGATTCATCAATATCAGTAGCTTCACTGGTTCCCATGGATAAATCATGGAGCTGGGATTCAGACTCCCATTGAGCTGATTCCAATGCCCGTGTCCCTAGCCAGCTGCTCAAGCACGTTCTTTTTTTTTTTTTCCATTAAGTTTCTTGGTGCATTTTAGGTATAAAATACAGTTACATTCATCATTGGGATCTTGTACCTTTGCATGACGTATCTTGGTTCTTATTTTTTCCCCATTCCCCTGCCCTCCCTTCACCCCCTTCACCCTTCCCTATTTACAAAGACTTTGTTTCCATTTTTTTCATTTTCTCATATTTTTTCTTTTCCCTTCTTTCCTTTCCCCTACCCCTCCCACTTCCCCTACTCCTTTAGCCCTTTTCTTCCTATTACACA
>NW_004624734.1:20383566-20439349 GCF_000247695.1 Heterocephalus glaber | reverse complement strand
CTAATTTTAAGACTTCCTCTAAAGGTACAGTAATCAAGGCAATGTTGGCATAAGAAAAGACTTATAGAACAATGGAATAAAACAGAGAATCTAGAAATAGAACCACAGATATATGGTCCACTGATTTTTGAAAGATTATTTAACATTAACATTTTATAGAACATACACCCAACTTAAGAGCAGAGGAAAAGATAATGTTTTCAACAAATGGTAGTAGAACACTTGGTGTCCGTATGTAAAAAATTAACCTCAACCCTTTATTTCCTTACATAAAAATAACTTGAAAGGGTCTATGAACCTAAATATGAAAGACTAAAACTATAAAACTTTAAGAAGAAATTGTAAGGGAACATGTTCATGAATTTAGGGTACGCAAGAATTTCCTAGGATACAAAAAACATGATGTATAAAAGAAAAAAATTGATAAATGAGATTCCATCAAAATTTAGAACTTTAAGAAACATCATTAAGAAAATGAAAAGCAGTCCTTAACCAGAACATATTTATAATACATATAACCTATGACCAGAATATATAAAGAACTCTTACAGCTCATTAATAGACAGCCAATTAAAAAAGTAGACACAAGAAGATGATAAATAGCCAGTACAACACAAGGAAAGGTGTGCAACTCTAGAATCAGAAAAATACTAATCAGTACAATAACAAGATCATACTATACACTCATTAGGGAGTGTATAATAGGTTAAAGGTTTTAAAAGAACAAATGTCAGCTGAAGCAGTTAGAACTTTCTAATACTGCTAATGTGAATGTAAAATGATAAAATCATTTTGGAAAACAATATAGAAATTTTTTGTATTACTGTTAAGAACCAACAGTTCTGTTCTTATGTTTTTACTTAAGAGAAATAAAAATGCAAGTTCACAATAGATTTGTGAACACAAGTTGACTGTCCCTTATCTGAAATTCTTGGGACCAGAAGTGTTTCAGATTTTGGTTTGAAATCCTCTTGATCTGCAAAGAGAATAGCTACTCTTACTTTTTTTCAGGTTCCTGTCTCATGGAGTATTGTTTTCTACCCTTTAACTTTCAGTCTATGAGTTTCTTTTTAAATTAAGTGTGTTTCTTGTATGCAGCATATTGTTGGATTTTGCTTCTTGACCCATTCTGCCAGTCTATTTCTTTTGATTGGTGAATTAAGACCATTAACATTGATGGTTATAACTGATATGTATTGACTTATCACTGTCATGACTTTTTCTTTTTGTTGGATTCTCCCCCTTTGCATTTAATTTCTTGTCGTGCCTGATGGATTCATTCTGCTGGGCTTCCTGGGGTTGTGATCCTCGTTGTCTTTTCCTGGGATATTGCCTAAAACTTTTTGGAGTGCTGGTTTGGTGTTCATGAAGTTCCTGAGGTGCTCTTTATCAAGAAAGCATCTTATTTCTCCATCAATTTTGAAAGACAGTTTTGCAGGGTACATCAATCTGGGTTGGAGGCTGTTTTCCTTTAGGGCATGGAATACATCACTCCAAGCTCTTCTTGCCTTGAGGGTTTGCATTGAGAAGTCTGCTGTGATTCTGATGGGCTTTCTTTTGTATATGACTTGTTTCTTTTCTCTGCTTGTAGAATTTTGTTCTTCTGTTGGGTTTCTGGAATCTTAACTATTATATGTCTATGTGTAGATATTTTTTGATCAAGGCTAGTTGGAGTCCTATATGCCTCACTTATTTGTATGTCAAGCTCTTTTCCCCTGGTTGTTAAGTTTTCTGCCATCACTTCTGTGAACAGTTTTTTTTAATGTCATCTGCACTCTCTCCTGTTTCTTCATCGACTCTGATCAGTCTTATGTTATTCTTTTTTGCATCATCTAGCAGCTGCTGGATTGATTTCTCATGGTCCCTTACTATTTTAAAGATATTTTTCTTTTCCTGGTCACTAATTGTAATCTTATCTTCTATATCTGAAATTCTGTCCTCACACTGGTTCATTCTGCTGCATAAACTTTCAATTGAATTTTTAATTTCCTGGAAATCTATTTGTATCTGTTTTAGGGGTTCCATTTGTTTCTTTTGTTGGGATTCCATCATGTTCCTCAGATCCTCTATTTTTTTTATCTGTGTCTGCTCTAGATTTATTAATCATGTCTTGCACTATGGGCACAATCTCTGCTGTTATGTGAGAAATTATTTCTGATTTCATTTTTTCCGGATCCTCTTTTGTTGCCAGTTCAGGGAGCCCAGGTCGTTGAGTATCAGGTTGCTCCCTCTTGTTTCCCTTTGGGGTTGCCTTAGGTGATCTGGAAGTCTGGTTTTGAGACTTGTTTATGTGTCTTCTCATTTCAACAGATGCAGCCTGCTGTGTCTTTGTTGAGGCAACTTTTTGCTCACCCAGTTGTCTTCAATTCTCAGCAAGCCACAGAGCTGCCTTTTCTCTGCTGCTTATGCTTACACTAATTCCTGGGTTCAGAAAGGTGGCCTTCTGGATCCCTGAGCTGACCTGTTGTCTGGGTGGGCTTTTGGCTGGGGCCTGTGCACACTTGGGATGGTATTTTCATGTGCCTCTGGCCCAGGCCCCTATGTAGCTGTTGTCTGGGAGGGCCTTTGGCTGGGGGCTGTGCACCCCAGTTCCTGTTGTGTGAGCCAGTTTCTGGCTAGGGTCTGGTGCACTTACTGATGGCATTGAGGTGAACCTCTGGCTGTTGCTTGTGTGCCTATACAGCTCTTTTCCAGGCAGGCCCTTGGCTTGGGCCAGTGTGCCCCAGCCTCTGGGGTCAGGGTGGAGTCCTGGCTGGGATCTGCTTGCAGCTGCGCTGCTCTGGTCCACAGTGCTGCAGCCCCAACTAAAGTGATCTAGTGTGCTTTTATTACAGAGATTCCCTTCACTTTTCAGGTGGGCTTTAATTTTCATCAAGCGGCCTCATAGAGGCCCTCTTTCTGTTGTTCACTTCTACTCTATCTTCTCAAGCTCAGAACAATGTCCTTTATGACCACTGCAACTCTGTGGTGTGGATCCAGGTAATGGGTCAGCACAACCAGGGGTGGGGGGTGGGGTGTGTGCTGGCACCCACATGGCTCACCTCCTTGGCCCTTTGGGGCAGTGGTATGGTGGCCTGAGAGGCTCACCTCAGAACCCCAAACACATTCTTGAGGAATCCCGCCTCTCTTTCCACTCTTCCACCTCTGGCATTTTCATATAATTGAAACCTTAATACCAAGCATGTGCTTGAAATTTGTATTGGAAATAGGTCCTATTACCTTTAATTGTGTATTTCCTGAGTCCTCAGCTCATTGCCAGCTTCCAGGAACAGGAACTCATATATTTTCTAGATGTTTGTATGCCATCCAGTACTTGGTAATAAGAACATAAAATTATGAAATCAGGCCTGGGTTTCATTTCCCTTTCTTCCCTACTAGCACAGGGATGCAGTGAGGTTCCATAACTTCTGTGACCCTTTGTTTTCTCATCTGTGAAATGGGCCTAATAGTTTCTATCTCAGAGATATGTGGTGAGGTTTAAGAGCACTTGACCAATGGTAAGTTTTCATTACATTCTAGGATTCTTCACTTGAGTGCCTTTGGCACAGTAAAAACTAAATAAACGAATAAATTTATAACTGAAGTTCTACATGGGTTCAAGTGTG
Source organism: Heterocephalus glaber (assembly GCF_000247695.1). Next base: position 20,435,744 of record NW_004624734.1, on the reverse strand, counting down.
GCCTCCACTGTACCCATACTGGATTCATGTAACCTAAGAGCTAGAATTCAACAAATGTTTATCTACCATTTATTAGGTATGAGGCATTTTGCTGGGACAGAGACAGAACAGATAACAAGGGAGCCAAGATTCTTGCATCTATTATAAACTGTTGCAGATACAGGAAAGGAAACAAAAGATGAGTCTGGACAGAAGACAAGAGGGAGGCAGAGTCAGGTGGTCAGGGAAAGGCTGTCTGAGGAGCCTGGGTTTGAGTTCTGAGGAATAGCAAAGCATCCGTGTAGCATGAGGAGGAAGTGTTTTATCCCCAGAGAACAGGACACTGAAGTTTTTACATGTCTCACTGTTCTGCCTGTGATGTGAAATTGGGTGGTTTTTAGATGGCAGTCCCTATTTAGGAAAGTATTTACCTTCTGACTGCCTTTTCCTCTCCATCCACTCTGTAGGAAAGGCATAGGAAATGTAACTGCCTTATCTCATGAATACCACCTATAGGCTCACTTCTGAGATCTGTGTTCCAGACCCACACGCCTGCTTATTGCACTGGGGAAGGAATTTTCTTCTTTTGGCCTAAGAATCTTTAACTTGTGTATTTGAGGTGTCTAATCAAGGGCTTCTCAATCTCAGCACTGTTGATGTTTTGGGTTAGCTAAGTTTCTGTTTGGGGGGCCCTCCTGTACATTATAGGATGTTTAGTTACATTCTAAGACTCTATCTATTACATGCCAGTAGCAGCCTCTTTCCCTTCAGTTGTGACAGCCAAAAATGTCTCCAGTCATTTCCAAGTATCCTGCAGGGAGTAAAATAAAACCTGGTTGCCTAGTTGAGAACAACTGCTCTAAGCCCCAGGATAACTAGTACAGGGATGTCTTTACTTGGAGACAAGGAGGTTGACCTTCATTAGTCTGACCACTGGAATTTGGAGTGGAGAGTCTTATTTCCAGAGTTTACAGCAAGAGGATTAGACTGCCGAGGTGATTGGATTGCATTCCTAATGAGTCGAGCTGCCAGCATCTGTTTGTGGTCATTGAAGACAGCTGTGACGCTGCCTTGGCTGAAACCTCCACAACTTTACCCTGTCCCTTTAGGTATTCAAGCTGGCTGAAGCCAGCCTGCTGCATCAGCCACTTGTAGCAAGATGCTGGCCACATCCATGTACTTGGTGAGAGTTGTATCACTCTAGACAGTGTCCTAGATTTGACATTGGCGTATTGGTTGAGACACAGAGAAGTGTTCATTCCTTGGAGGTAGCACAGAAAAAAAATTGTTTATAGTGTTAAGAAGTAAAACACAAACTAATAACAGCAACAGCAACACAAATAACTGAGGTATATTCACCCCACATGTGCTAGGTCCTATTATAAGGTATTTATTTTCCTTAATTTATTCCTTATAACAACTTTGTAATGTAGGTGCTATCCCATTCATCTGTCACAGCTTAGACATAGATAGTAAGAGCTGGAATTAGGGTTTATGCCCAAGAAGTTAATTCCAGACCTTCCACCATGTCAGTACAATGTGGACTAAATTTTCTAAATTCCATTTTAAGTCTATTAAATTATATGTGCATATATTTACTCATAACTAAACATAAAAGTCAGAAAGCCGACATATCAAAATGTCATGTCTCGCTGAGAGAGCATTGGGAATGATTTTTTTGGGGGGGACACTTCTTTAAACTTTTCTATATTTTCTAAGTTTTTATATTACTTACAATTTTCATTGGAAGTTCTTGAAATATATGTGTTGGGGGTGGGGTGGTAGGAAGAGGAGCAGTGACCTAAAGGAGTTTTGAGAAGCTGGATTCGCCCTGTTTCTCAGAGTGTGTTCTGGAGCAGAGGAGCCTGGGGGCCGATATCCCTCATGGATGTGCCAATAGCTGCCTGTTAGAATTCCCATTGATTGACATCACACCTTCCGCTAGAGCATTGCAGACTTTTGCTGGGACTCTGGAACTTCTCTGAATCAAACGGAAAAAAACCCTCACTTGCTGTTGCAAGGCCATTTTCTCTGAGGGCAGCCTGTGGCAGCACTCCACCCGAGGGAGGCTAAACTGATAGCTGTTCCCAGACTTTGGTCCTGGGAGGATAGCAAAGACCTGCCCTTGGGCTGGGCTTGTTAAGGCACTGTGGGTATTACCTAGCAGTGAAGAAATCTTGATATCACCTGGCTGCTCTCTCCATGGGCAGAGCCTCTATTGGTTGCCCAAGGCAGCTTGCTTTGGGAGTTTGGACTAGAGTGTGGACCACTCAGAAGATATTCACACAAATCACTCTTTGCAGGTCATTGTCCTAAAGAAAAGCTGCCACAGGGTGAGAATAGCATTCTAGTCTGAGGACTGTTTGAAACCCTCCCATTGCTTTTTCCTTTTCCTAGAAGCCTGACAGTGTGGGGGGCTGATGAGCAGCAATTACAGGGTTGGCTTTGCATAGAGTGGTAATTGAAAGGCAGATGAGTCTGCTTGGCTTCATCCTCTCCAGGGTGGCAGAATCTTCTGGTAAGTAGTAATTTGGCTTGGACTTGTGGCCTGGCCTTGTGGTGTTAATGCAGAGATGAAAGAATCTGCTTCCCTTCCCCCGTGGCCATCTCAGCTCCTTCAAAAGGATGGGAAGGAAGGGAGGAAGGTGTGGTTTAGCATTTTTCTCATGAAAGGCAGGAGTGACCAGAGCAGTAGAAAGCTGCTGGGAGGCAATAATATTTTCCAGGGACTTGTTACCCCCACTAACATAAAGCCCCAGCAGAGCCCCAGTGGTTTTAACACTGTGCCTTTAAACTCAGCCAACCTGTTTTGTCCCTTACTCTTTCTGGCTAATTATAACCACTGGGGCTTCAAGCATTATTCTTGGTAATTTTCTTGGATTTCTCAGGTTAGTTCCTGCCCTTGATCTTCCCTAATTTGCCCCACAAGAGCTCTAGGCATATACACCTTCAAGGCTCTATCCTCCCTCTCTGGTCTCATTTGAAGCCTTGGGCTTGGGCACATTTAGCTTCTCTGTTTTGAACACTGAGTTTGCCCTAAGATGCTGATGCTGATAATGTAATTGCTCTACTGGGACATGAACATGGAACAATTTTTTTTATAAACCTCCAATGATGCTATGACAAAAGTCTTTTTTTCTGATATTCTGAGGACACAGTGTATAATTTCCTATATAATTTTAGATGTTAAAGTTGACTTCTGCTTTTGCTTTAGGTTTTAATATGATTTAAGACTTGTCTCCAGTACCTTCCCATCCTTACCTGGCACAGGTTTCAGCCCTCCTTTGAGGTGCATGGCTCTTTGGTTTGTTTTTCCACTTTCCTCACTCTAGCACTCTGACAGGATTGAGTATGGGTGGGAAGAGTCTTCATAAAGATCCCATCTCTTCCTTCTCTCTTTGTGGGATTAACTTTGCTTGGGTTGGAGATATTTAGGGATCTGGGGGAGATGGTGCAGGCATGTTCATCTCTTGGTAACAGACTGTGTATCATGATGGGGTGGTGAACCTGGTCATCTTCAGACCTAGTGGAGTGCCACCTCCTTCTGGTGACTTTTATGGCTGGTAAATTTAGTGGACAGCTAGCTTTAGTCCTGTCCATCACTAAGTTTCCTTAGAGAAGGCAGCCATGCCCTACTAGACACCTGACACTTGTTCCTTGTACCAGTCTCTCGTCCAGAGAGGCACCTCCTCTCTTAGTGACCACCAGGATGGTCCCAGAGCTTCTAACTTTCTTCTCTGCTTTGTCACATGAAAGATGCTGAGATCTTCTTTGCTGCAGGAGACTAGGGTGAGGGGATCTCATTCTTCCTGGGCAATTGTTTCCACAGTTCCTTATTGGCCTGATAAAATGAGCCTACCTGGAAAGCTTCACATAATAAGTGGACACCACTGATCATCGTGTTTGAGAATGTCATCCATTATCAAGAGGCTAGGCCAACTTACCTCAATAATTGTCTATGATAGTTTCAGAGGACTGGCTCTTTGACTCTGAAAGCTCCATTCGGACAGTGGGATCTCAGTGCCTCTGATTGGCAGGGACTCCTCATCACTCTGGAGATTCTCCTGAAGGCACCCCTTCTTTCCTTAGAGATAGAGATATAAATCTTATCACAGACTCTGTATGTCCTGAGGAGGCCTTGACAATGATCACTCTTTCCCTCCAGTGCTGTCCTTCATGGACTGAGAAGGGACCGAGATTTGTGGTGGTGGGAGGTAGTGGAAGGTGGAAGAGCAGTTTAGTGATCTCTGAGGAAGGGGCCTGGCCCTTGCTGAGAATATGGGGTTTGTGGAGCCTTTTTGTTTTACAGACTTGAGTTTTTATTGCCAATGCCGAGGACACAAAAATTGAACACCCTGTTACTTTAGCTCAAACTTGCTGAATGCTACTTCTGTCCTAGGTGTTGGGCCCAAATCTGCATTGATGAGTTTTTAAATCTCACAGTGAATCTATGACAGAGAAGCTTTTCTCTGTCACCACATTTTTCATAGATGAGGGACTTGAAGCACATGGACATTATGTGCACTGTAGGATAATGCAGCTAGGAAGAGGGAGAGCAAGCATTTGAACCCGGAAGTCTGTTTCCACAACCTGTGGATTGAGAATTCATAGCCCCATCTTTATACCCTTGTCAGCTTTGGATGTGTCCTTCCCCAACCGCCAGTACTTAGCTGCTCCCTAGTTTCTCATTGTGGAGTCATTCTACCTAGATGACTGGTCTCCTTACAGGTGTGGTTTGCTACTAGGTAAGGTGCAATCCTGGAGCAATAGAGTGGGTAAGCTCAGAAGAAGATGGCTGGAGAAAAGCCTGGTAGAAGGTTGAGGTTGAGGTTGACATTATTTTCTGCCTCAAAACACTCCCAGTTCTGGAGAAAGTTTGACCGAAAGGGAAGGAGAGTGGAGTATGGGAGTGCTGCTTTTACTGAATCCACATGAATGAGGACCACACCTATGGGTAGTGCCAAACATTTGCCCAAAGCACCAAGAGTGGGGAATAAGTCATGAAATATGAAGCCGGCACATTAGGAATCAAACTCTAGCCCTTCCAATAAATGAATGACACTGAAGGGTTCAGATATTGCAATATAAATATAATTCCTTTATCCCTAATATGGAGAGGAGTTTCCTTCATTTCATAAAGTTGTGTAGAAGTACAAATGAAATAACAGATGGAAAAGTACTTTGCACACTAATACACTGCTATATGTGAATATGAAATGCTATTATCCAGAAAGACTATGCTCTGAGTGGATTGGACAATTGAATAACTAGTTAAACAAATTTTTACAGAGAGCCTAGTATGCAAGGAATGTGTTGGACTGCTATTGATGACACAATGTATAAGGTTGAGTTTCAGCCTTCAAAGACTTTGCAATCTTGTCTTTGAGCTGAAACATATTCACTGACAAATATGATAAAGATATAATTTGAATGTGCCATGAAGATGATAGAGGAAAGAATGCTGTTTAATTAAAAAGAGGAAATCAATTTTGGAAGGGGTTAATCATGGAAGGTTTTAGAAAGAAATGGTTTTTGCGGTAGACCTAGGGAAATAAGATTAAATTGGTAAGAAATTCTAAGCAAAAGACAGCAAGATTAAAACATACTTATTAGCAAATTACATGGACCTTGGTGACTTGTTCATTAAAAGGCTTGTAGAAGAGCGAAGGGCAATAAGGTTGAGCAGGTGGATTGGGATCAGAACATGGAGGTCATTGGATGTCATAGAGGGAGTTGACAAAAGGGAGCTCTTGAGAAGTTTTGAACAGTAAAATGTTATGGTCTGAGAATTCCTTTTGTAAGATTAGTATCCTAGCTGCAAGGTGAACAGGATGAACTAATGACTGGTGTGCACCTGCAGTGATAAGACCATATAACCATGGTAATGATTCATTTGCAACACAGAGTCTCATTATTACTAAGTCAGAGTAAGGAGGATGTTTTAGCTAACATGTAATTCTAGTGCCACAATACATTTGATCTTTCCATTAATTCTTTCAATGAACACTACTTGTATTTAGTGGTTGTACATGATAAACAAAATTCTCAGGATAAATAAAAATTACATAATGTCCTTGCTCTAAAGATCATTGTCTATTAAGAAATGACAAGTAAGCTATTCTGCCCTGCAGATAAGAGATGGGATTTGGGGAAAACCAATTAAGCCTGGAGGGAGAGAACTATGGGAGTATGTTTAAAATTATAAGTAGTTCATGTTCATAGTCTTCCTGAAGGGTCTTTTATGTGGTCAGTTGTGAGATCAGGGACTTGTTTGACAGATTCAATTTGGTCTTTATTCTAGAAGGAATGAACTGTCATCAAGCCCCTTTAAGGGAAACAGTAATAAGATACATTTAGAATTCTAGAAAAGTTGTTCTGGTGACAATGTAGAAGAAAATTTGGAGAGCCAGGAACTGAGAATATTCCTAGAGGTAACAAGAGCAATTAGGAGACTACAGTTATGATTCAGTGGAAGGTGAGTTGTCCCTAGGATAAGTGGGGCTGGTCCAGGAAAGGAAAGGTATGAAAGGTATTGAAAAATTGAGATAGACCTGGGCACTAATTGGATGGAGAGATAGTAGATTCATTGTCTGAGAGCTAGTGGAGCACCAAAGAATGAAGTCCGAGTTCCATGGCTTAGCTTACCTCTAGCTCAGTGTGGGCTAATTCTATCTTGCAGTTACCTTGACATTAAAGGGACAACCTTAACCTCTCCATCTTATGGAAACAAATGTGTTATTGTGGAGTAAGAGGATTATGTATGGTTGTTGCAATACTCCTAGCTAATTCCTTGCTAGTTCATCACATTGTGGCCATTCATGAGTGTGGGCTGTCCTTTCTCCTCAAATGTCACCAGAGAAAGGCGTAGAAGTCAGGCTGGGTTCACATGATTCTGCAATTGATTCACACTGAATACTTTTTTAAAAAAAACAATCCAGTTGTTTTTCATGGAATTTTCTAAGTTTAAATTGTGGTGATGTATATCTATATATCTATATCTATATCTATCTATATCTATCTATCTATCTATCTATGTATATCTATATCTATATATATGTATATCTTACCATTTTGATAATTTTAAAGTCTTCAGTCTGGTGAATTAAGTGTATTCACATTCTGTGGCAACCATCACCACCATTTACCTCCAGAACTTTTTAATCTTCCCAAACTGAAACTCTGTATACATTAAACAGTAACTCCCCGTTCTCCACTCACCTCAGTCTCTGGCAATAACCATGTTATTTTGTCATGTACATGTTTATTTCCATTCCCCAGGCAATTCTATTTAGTGTCTCTAGGAATTTAACTCTTCTAGCTGCCTCATATAAATACAATCATACAATGTATGTCCTTTTGTGACTGGTTTATTTCACTGAGTAGAACGTCTTCAAGGTTCTTCTATGTTACAGTGTGTGTTGGGATTTTGTTTCTTTTTAAGGCTGGATGATATTCCAAATACATCTTTAAAATACCTTTTTAGCATCTATCTGCTGAATTTGGAGGTGCTCATTTAAAACAGTTGCTGATCTGGAGAGGAGGTACCACTTGTTTACCTGGAAAAAACCAGTAAGGAAGGACAAATCAAGTTGGTTAATAGTTAGATGTCAGAAGAATGGTAGACAGTCTGGGATTGACTGGTCTATAACCATAGCCATGGAAACAGCAGGAAAATATAATAGGGCTTAAAAGATGTGGGCATAGAAAATACACCAAACCTCAGATGGACTGGACTTTGTGTTCTGAGCCACAATTTCATATAATACACCTCTTTTCTGATTTCTCACACCAACTCTTTCTGTATTCCAGGTGATTCCCTCTAAGTAGGGCCAAAGACAGAAAATCACTGAGTGTCAAGGATGAAGCATACCAGTGGAGATCACTGCAGGGTATTAGCAGTCATATGTGGAATTTAAGTGAGCTGTTGTTAATTGCCGGTCATTCTTTAGGGAAAAATGAAGCAATTGCCACACATGTACTAAGCCTTGGAAATAGAATTCCCTACCTTCTTCTAAGTTTCTTCACCAGGTGGTAAAATTTCAGCATGCTTGAACTTTGATCTTTAGGTAAAAAGAGCTCTTAAAAGTGGTCCATGATGTGACTGAAAAGAATAGCTTAGAGCTCGGTCTCGCTCCCAGGGTCCAGGGGAGGCTGATGCTCTGTGTACTGCAAGATGAGCAGTAGGAATGTTTCACAGCTGAGAAAACAAGGGGCCCCCTGGCATTATGCATCAGTTTGTTCACTTGTTTTTCTGCACACTAGCCTAGAAAATCCCTAGGGCAGGGGACTTGTCCATTTTGTTTTGCACTGTATCCCAATGCCCAGAACACTGTGGGCTACAGAGAAGCTGTTCATGAATATTTGTCAAATGAATGAAAACTCAACATGTATCTAAAGTCTACAGAAGCCAAAAGTGGAATCTAGAAGGCTGCCATATTCAAAGGGGTCAGACATGGAGCAGGAGCTGAAGGCTTTAGAAAAGTGGGACTGGGAAAGAGGTTAGGTGAGGCAGATAAAATGCAAATGATGAAGGAAAGGCATCCACAGAAGGAGACTTGGTTAGAGGGGGCAGAAAGGGGCACTAATATGTGTTCAAAGAACAGAACACTTGGTGTGAACTCCAGCATCTCATCTTTGGTCTTAAACATGTCCCAATCAAGGAAATAGTTTGTCTTATTCATTGAAATTTTCCAGAGAAAAGGACCTCTCAATTTTATACATCTTATTTCACTTGTCTTATGCTGCATATAGTTCTGGCAAAGCTTTTGACTTTTATGAAACACAAGTGAAAGGGAACCGATATTTATTTTTTTGCTTTTTGTTTTTGGTTCCAGGGATCGAACTTGGGACATTGCACTTTCGAGGCAGGCGGTGGAACCACTGAGCTAAATCCCCAGCCGGGAACCAATATTTATAAAGCACTGACCCAGAGCTCCTTTGAGGGATTCCCTGAGTATTTTTATAGTTCATCATTTTCAGTGTCAAAACATCCCTTCCCGCCATTATTAAGCACTCACAATCTGTCTGGTACTGTCCAAAGTGGTCTACCTCTTCTATGATTTTAATTCTCAATGGATTTCTATAGGTTAGAAATTATCTTTTATCGATGAAGACTTTGAGGTTTAGAGATGTTAAAGTACTTGACCGAGGTCACATGAGAAGCAGGTGGTGATGGTAGAATTTAAACTCTAGTTTTTTTTGGTTTTCAAGTCTGTGAGAATAACCACATACAGCAATCCATTGATGGAGCTAGTGGAGGGAGCAGAGCCCAATTGCCCAGATTATACTGTAATCATGTGCCTTCAGCAACGTCCTGTAACTGGCTTGGTTTCTGACAGATAACCAGGTAGATCCCTTAACCTCCACCACTGGGCTTTTATCACTTTCCTGCTGATCACTGTCACACTTCAGGTTTTACACTAATGCCCCTAACTTTTAACTTTTTTCCCCATCCAAAGAGAAAGTGGATCTTAATTAGATCCATGGCTTGGCTTATTTGGTGGTGCTCAGGTTTTCTGGCAGACTTGCTTTTGTAGTGCGAAAGTGGCTTAATGTCAGTTTGATAACTTGATAAGTCTAGTGTCAATTGTTACAACAGGAAAGGAAACTTCTAAATTTGAGATGAAATATAGTACTTGGAGAACCAAGGCAAATGACTTCACAGCTATGTGTCAAAGTTATTATTGGGGAGCAAAGCAAAGGATATTTAATGCTTTAGTGACTATGTGATGAGATAGAAAAATGAACCACTGGTTACTAAGGCAGGTCTGTGCTGGCTGAAGTTCAGGGTCTGCTCTTCACCTAGCACCTCCGGTGCCCTATGATACCACCCAAGCAGCCCACTTTAGCTTGCAGGTGTTGTTGCAGTGCATAGTTCTAGATAAGCCAAAGTTCTCTAGGGCCAGTTGGCGAAGCCCGACCAACCTCCAATGCTGCTTGACAAAGTTCCAGCTGGGGGAAAAGGAGGGTGGAACACATCGTACCCTCATGTTTTATTTTTTCTTGCCCTAATGTTTACAATTGTTACTCTGGTCACAGGAATCATTGTATTTGTGACTAACAACATATTCTCCATGATGCAAATTGGCAATGTTGTATTGAAATCTGATCTGGCTCAAAAGTCCCAAATTCCTGTTTCTCTCAGTTCTATTGTCACACCCACTTCTAAAGAAACCCCTCCTAAAACTCCCTCTGTTTTCCTGACACTGTAACTCCTTTCTTCTATTGATGACTTTCTTTTTACTAAAGGGGTCTTATAAAGAGATTGAAAGGACAGATTTTAGATGTAAGACACAGTGGGAAATGGGAAATAGAAAGAAAGTTAAGACAGATAAATACACTGAGGAGGCAAGTTACTCAGCTTTTCTCAAAGTACTGTAAACATTTCCTGCTCATGGACCATGAACCCAAATAACATTTAAGCAAGATAAATAGAGGTATAGAAAAAATAGAGAGCTAATAGCAAACTGTATTAACCATTGTGCAGTTTCTCAAGGGCCAGCTGACGACCACAAGTTTGACATTTAATTAACTAAATCTTGCTTGTATCCCCGCTGATATAGAGATTTTGATTAAGTTACTTTCTGTTCTGCTTAGGTGTGGGTAAATAAGGGGACAATTGTAATTTTTAAATGTATTCATGATGTTCAATGAAATGAATCAGCTTAGGAAAAATATACTTTGTTTAGTAAAAAATAACCTTTATTTCTATAGAAATTGCTAAGGCAACCTAAAATGTAAACATGTTCTGCCCAATGCCTCCTAGCCATTGCTTAAAGATATAAAAATAAATCAGACCCTGAGACTTCTCAGAGGGAACCTGCACATTGCTTGCGAAGGTTCTTTTCTCACTCGCCGGCCTGAGACCTCTCCCCTTCCTACCCTGCATCGACTGCAGCTGGTCTGCGGCAGCCAGTAGTATTCTGCTTCAGGTATAAACCACAGCGAATGGAGAAATCCATTTTTCCAACGCATTAGGAGCCCACTCATCATGCCCAAGTGTAGATGGGAAGTGAGTGTGAGAACAGAATATTCTTGAAGACAAGTGACCAATGAGGAGCCATGATCCAATGGATAAAGTGTCAGCCTCTTATCATTCCAGAAGACCGTTCTAGGAGGCTTTCTGCCTGGTTTGAAGAGAGGCTCACTGGATTTAAGAGCAGTGACTTCAGTAACCCACTTTTACATTGTCTCCCACTCCATTTTTTGTCTTATCTTCCTCATTCTCTGATTTCTGTTCCCTGGGATTATCTTTAAAATAATAACTTACACTAAGTTCTTCCTTTAGGCTTTGCTTTTTGGAGAATCCAAAATAAGATGCTTACATAGGCAGAAAGTAGCAGTTTCAGTACAATAAGAAGGAACTGATCTCTTAAAATTTTAACTGAACTCATATGAGATAAACGTATAAACCACGACAACAGTATCAACTTATGAAACTGGCTATACTACAAAGTAGATCAGAATAGTCATATCCACCCAAAAGACATACTCTTTGATCCTGGATAAAGCTGGTGATGGGCCGACATTGTAGTTCTTTCACTCCTCTTTTGCCAATATCTATGCAAATAATTTCTGCCTGTTAAAAGCATTCTTTTTTGGATTTCAGTTTCAGCTTTCTTTTACATGCAGGAAGAGCTCAATTTGACTTTCAAAGTATGCTTATTAATCTCTTTGGTTGCATTGTAAGTTTATATTTCCCAAGGATTCACTTTACTGAATTTCTGTGTACTATGACAACTCATTTCCCTCAATGTTCTTTTTTTTACTGTTTTATTTTTTGGTGGAGTGAGAATACGAAAAATACGGAAAAAGGGGAAATGTGTAGAGGAAATAATTTCTGCTCACTCGACTGTATCCAGGGCTCCAATAGCATCATTATGATGATAAGGATCTCTAGTAGTTCATTCTCCACAGTGATGCAAGGACACATAGATTATGTTGCAGTCCTGCTTAAAACTCACCAGCACCTCTGGGTAGACATTAATGATATTTGCCAATATTTACAGTGCTCATCTTCCATGAATGTGAGAGAAGTATGTTACTATACTTCCTTCAATTTAAACTTGGCTATGTGATTTTCTTTGCTCAAAGCCATGTGAGCATGGGTCACTTCCAAGTGAAGTCTCCTGCTATGAAACTGCCCACTCCTATCATATGTTGAAGCTCTAACTCCCAGTATGATTGTATTTAGATATATGGTCTTTAGTAGATAATTAAAATTAAATGAGATCACAAGTGTAGGGCATAGGACCATGGCCTTATAAGATGAGGAAGATCTCTCTCTCTCTCTCTCTCACTCCCATTCTTGCTGTTTCTGCCTCTGTCTCTGTACCTCTATGCCATGGGAGGATACAGCAAGAAGCTGACCATTTACAAACCAGGATAGAGGCCTCATCAGGACTTGACCATGATGGCACCCTGATTTCAGATGTCTATTTTTCAGAACTTTGAGAAAATAAATTTCTTTTGTTTAAGCCACTCAATTTTGCTATTTGATATGGCAGCCCAAAATGATTGATATAGCTTCCTTTTGATTTGATAACCTCTGAAGTTGACATAACAGTATTATAATGTTATTGAGCTTTCATAATTCAACTTCCTGAGCATTGTTGACAGAATAATGATCCTCCCTATGTTAACCCACATAGCAAAAGGGACTTTGTAGATAGGATTAAAGTTATGAACCTCAACATAGGGAGGTGATCTTGGCTTACCTGAGAGACCAATCTAATCATAAGTCCAGGAAAGTGGAGAACTTCCTGGTTGTGTTCAGACAGTAATATGATGTCAGAAAAATGGCCAGATGTTTTGAAGATAGAGGAAGGGAGCCATGGGATGCAGGTAGCCTTTAAAAGGTGGGAAAGGTAAGAAAAACATTCTTCCTAGAGCCTTCAGAATGGAACACAGCCTTGATGGTGGCTCAGTGAGTACTACATTAGACTTATGAACTACTTCTGCTGTGATTGATAATATAGTAAATTTATGTTGTCATAAGCCTTTAAATCTGTGGTACTTTGTTATAGCAGCAATAAAAACTAATACACAGTATGGTAGATTGTATAAATGACCACAACTTCTTCCTTCTCTTTTACTCATTTTTACTAGAAAACATTGCAGATTCTTCTCTCAAGAGATGGAAGCTGTTTCACCATGTCTTGAAGCTGTATTGGCCACTCTTCTCTTTCTGAATGGGAGTGATTATTGAGATCATCTGGTTCTTGTTCTACCATTGTAGGTTGAATGTGTTTCTGTGGTGATGGGGAGAAAAAGTACGGCTTATTCTTTTAACTGTTTTAGTTCTTGTGTCTCTGCTGTAAAAGAAGTCCTGAGTCATGACCTGATGTAAAGGCCAGTGCTCATCCCTCTATCCCTGCCAGCAGAGAGATTACTGAGTCTGCTGAGGCCAAGGTCCTGGACCTTGAGCTCAATATGGTGGTTGGGACTCTGGCTTGTCTCCCTGGGGTGTTATTCAGGTGTAGAAGAAAAGTAAACTAAACATACAATGCCCATAAGGATGGTATGTGATAGTACCCAATATGATTAGATCTTGACAGACACACTGTAAATTAAAATTATTGTTAAGTTAAACAATCCATTTAATACACCTAACATACCAAAATTGCTTAGCAAGATAATATACTATAGAGTATTTGTTTATCTTTTGATCATGAGGCTGGGAACTATGGCTTGCTGCTGCTGCTTATCATCTAGAAAAAGCATCAATCATATTTTGGATCAGTAGCCTGAGGGAAAAAAATCAAAATAAAAAATCTGAAGTATGATTTCTACAGAATGGATAGTGCTTTTTCACTATTATAAAGTTGTGAAATCCTAAGTTGGATCACAATTTAGTTAGCACTTAATGTTTTGTGTTGATCCATGTTTTATTCTCCTTTCCTGGCTATATGAGAAGGTTACATTTTTCTAACTCCATGTTAGAATGTCATTGAAATAGTTTAATCCTAGAACATACCCCCAAAGTCTCAATATATTCAGAGGTGGGCATTTTGAAGGTAATTGGATCATGGGCTGCCTGTGGGCCCAAATGAGGCATACCCATTTCTTTCTATACTAAGACTTCTTTGGGGCTGTAATGCACTTTGGCAGAGTAATTAAATAGATCAACAAAGACTACATGGCTTGCAAAGATTGACGTACTGACTACCCCACACTCTCCAGAGAAAGCTTACTGACTCCCGCGTTAGGTAATTATTGTGCATCTCCAACATGCCAGGTACTTTGCTCCATATGTATGTAAAGCCATCAATACTGATCTCATGGCTCCATAGTAAAAGGACTGAAAGAATCCTCCAAAGAGCACATCGAGGAGAAGCTGCCTGTGGAGCAGAGAAGACAACCTGTGACTGGGGTAACCTCTGCCCATGCAGCAGTGATCAGTGACTTAGCCCTACACTTTGAGAATGTAGGAGCATGATGAGTAGGAAATTACTCAAAGGCTGAGTGCTATTATATGGTCTCTCACAAGCTGCTAGATTTGCTAGTATTTGTTTTTAGAAAAAGGTCCAAATCTCACTTTAGAATTAAATACCCTACTGAGGTGCAAGGCTTTGTTTCTCAGTGACACAGTCACTGTGTATATTGACTTCTTCAGGCCATCCTGATCCCTCAAGGAAGTCATGTGTTGTGTTTCACTTCTTCACCGAAGAGCTCCACTTTCCAAAGATAGGAGAGAGAGGGAGAAGATTTTTCAAAGGAAACAAACCTAAAAAATAAGCAATACTAACAATAATGATTGCACACAGTGCTGCTTCTGGCAAATCCATAACAGCTGGAGAAGTTGAAGACCTCTAACCTTAACCAATCATTATCTCCCAGAAATGCCTCACACAGGGACAGTAAGAAAATGCAAAGAAAATCGGTTGTACACACACGCACACAAAACAAACCCACAATTAAGAAAAAAATAGCTCTTAACACCAAACAGCTTTTTGTTGTAGACTCTAATTTTTGCCTTGAGTCTTTCCTCATTATGAAAGACCAATATAACACTTTATAGAGAAATAAAAGACTTTTCTTAACCTTTGGTAAATGCATAATTAGGAATATAATATGAAAGATGGCCCCATACATGGTTCACAGAGGTCTTGTCTTTTAAGACCCGGGAGGGTTTGGAATTACAACAGGCAAATTCAGAGATGCTAATTAGAAATGCAGCAACTGCTTTTATAGACGTGCTGAGAACATCTAAGCTTTCCAGAAATTATTCAAAGTGAGCGATCCAATTTATTTGGTTCTCTGAGCTTGGGAGATTTCTAATTTGAGGAAGAAAAGAACGAGGGTGGAGGGAGCCAATGTGATATATCTAAGATGAAATCAGCCCATGGCCTTAGCAAGAGGAATATTCTCTGCTTTTCTGTTGCCGGTAACCTTTCGCAAGCTGCCGCTCTGAGGGATGTGGAGATTTCTCTCCAAGATGCCTGCCAGGCATTTGCCCTTTATTTCTCCTTGGTACTTCTTCTTTCCATTGTTTTTTTGTACTATTTTGTGAGTTAACAACTTGGTTAAGTTTCAAAATTACCCATGAATGTAAGAAGCTATTTTAATATACACGCAGGAAAATTTATATGGATTCACTTTCTCTAACTCTTTGTAAATAATCTGTATCTTTCTTTCTTTACATATGTCCCCAGTGTTTAGCATGGACTCTGGCATACACTGGGAAATGGGGGTGAATTTCGTGAATGAATGAATCAGTTTCTCAGTTCAACTTGACATAGTTTCCTACAATACTCAGTTAAAAAAAATAATCATTTAAGATTTTACATTCTCATTTCTTATCCTTACTTGGCACAATCTTATGCTATCCTATTCAGTGCTTTTGTCTCTGGGAAAGAATAGTTTTGTTTAGGATCCCCATCTTGGGTATGGGAGGAATTGTCATCCAGGGAATTATGTGGTATTTTGAGTATAATGGTATTAAACATTTCCTGTCTCCTCATTCAAAGAAATTAAATGTTATCTCAAATAATATCCTTCTCATTACCCCAGACTGAAGCAGGTTCTTCTTTCTCTTCGCATAGCAATTTTTGTTCTTTAGGATGTTCTTTCATTCATTAATTCATTCAAATATACTTGAATATAATTGAAAATATTTTAGCATTTGTATAATTTTTGATTTGTCTCTCGAAGGAGATTATAAGTGCTACTACTTACCAAGCTTGTGACTTCGGGCAAATTATTAAACCTAGTCTCAGTTTCCTGGTCTGCAAATGGGGATGACGATTGAATCAATCTCATAAGATTGTTTTAAGGGTTAAATAATATGTCCAATAGCAAGTGCTCAATATGTATTAGCAATGTAATACTATTTTATGAATCAGATTCTTGAGAACAGAAAGAATCCTGTATTTTATAGCAAACAGTGCAATGTTTCATCAGTATCTGTTGCATTAGTTTTATCTTACAAAACAGTGAAAAGTTTCAATATACTGCAAAAAATAACCCTGGGGTAAGACATTTCTCTACAGAATCATGAAAACAAGCTGCTGTGGCTGATAGGAGACAAAGTCTTTGATCCAAGAGGGTTAACCTTTGCATTCTTTTCTCATAGCCCCCAGTTCAAGTGCTTAGCTTTCTACCTCCCAGAAGATGGGTTGGTTGAGGCTGACTGCTGGCTCCTGCCCTTTGGAGGAAGATTCCTTATAGATCTCTGCTCTTATTAACCAACAGCATGGAACACACACTGAGCTGAGGATGACTTATACAAAGAGGAACAAGATAAAGTAGATGTCTCTAGGCCTATTACCAGGACTTAGAAACTTAATGTTGTCATGTAGAAACTTATTATTAGAACCTGCATTTCTTTACTAAATAGCTTTGAATACCTTTATGCATTAAAAAAAATACTATCTCTTTCACAAATCCCTTTGTAAGTGCTATATTAATATGAATGCAAATGACCATTTCGCAAACTGGGTTAACAGTTTCATAGTGTACTTTTAAGAAAGGATTCTTCCTTCCTGATATGTAATATATTGTATATAGGTTGAAATTCAGTATCTATTAAGAAAATCTAGGTAACATGCAAACAAGACTGTACCAGGTACATTTTCTACTAAGGTAAACATATTTTGGAAGGTTTAGGCAATGAGAAAGGGGGCTACGGATGTGGAAAATGATCAAACCCTAGAGGTCACTATGGGATAGGACTTCATCTTTTAGGTAATGGGGATCTTGTAAGTTTTCTGTCTGAGGATTAACATAATATTTTTGTGTGTTTGATAAAAGTCAGTCTTGCTGCAGTCAAGAAGTTGGACAGATTTGAGATTGATTCAGAGGTTAATTCCGAGAGAAAACATTGAGAGCTGAATGAAGGCAGCAGAGGTGGAGAAGGAGAGGTAGTTGTTAGTGACCAGTATGATTGGTTCTCAGTGGTTTGATGTACTTCTGAGAGAGGAGGAAGTTCAGGCAGAACACAGGATGTTGAGTTCCTTAATGTCCTTCATTGAATTAGAAAATGCAGGTGGATAAGGCAGCTTTGTGATTTTAATTATCCTCTATAAGTAAATGACTCCTACACCCTTATGTCAGTGCCTGTCTTTTTTCCCTGTATTCCAGATCCATACAACAAGTGTTTAACGAATGGCTCCATGTGGTTCACAGGCTCCAGCCATCAAGCATAGCCACAAACTGACATGGCTAGTTGTGCTTGTGAGTCTTTTCCTCATCCTCATTCTCTCACTGAGTAACACCAGCATGTACTCTGTTGTCCAGGCCATAAATCTGAAAATATTTTCAATTCATTTCCCTGTTTAATTCACATCCAATTATCTTCAAATTCTGCCAATTTAAATATCTTTTTAAAAATATCTTTTAATACTGTCCATAATTTGCTAAGTCCACATACAAGAACAGAAAGTGGAAGCAAGCAGCACAGGGAGTTGCCAGAACTAGGACTTGTATTAGAATTGAGAATTTCGGAGATGGAGAAATTCTAAATGATTAAAATGCACACACAATCCCCCATCATATAAATCCGCAGTAGTTGTAAAGGCCAGATATTCACCTTTTAAGCTGCACTTGCAGGTAAGATGTGCATGGGATCCAGATGCCATCAACTACATGCAGCAGTTATACACTTTGAATCTCGTTCTAGCAGCATAAATGTTATATAGTGCTACAAGATTATGTGCCGGATACAGAAGTGACAATATTGACAGTCGCAGCAGTGCCTGCAGTGAGATTATACTTCTGACGTAGAAAAGTCAGCAGTATGAACAGCATCATCTAGTAAATTGATGGCCCTTCCTTGGCTGGATTTGTGGCATTCTTTTCGCCATGGTTTTGGCTGTTTAGACCTGAGCCTTCCCAGTGAGTCAGGAAATAGGTCATTAGGGGTTCTTTTGGCTGCAAAAACTGAAATCAAAAATAGTAGTGGCTTAAGCCAATGGAGATTTTTCTCTCATAAAAAGAGAAGTCTGGAGTTGAGTAGCTACTGAGAGTTTATCAATAGGTTGATGGTGTCAAGACTCTCTTCAGCCTCTTGGCCTTTCCCTTAGGCTATAGTCTCTGTGAAGATGGGAAGAAGGGGGATATGTTAGCAACAGTTGTGTCTTTCCCAGAGAAGCCAGAGGCATCTCGGAAGCCTTAATAGATTTAAGATTACATCTTGCTAGCCAGAGATGACTAATATGGTCAACTTGTTTCCTGGTACTGTGAGAAATCAACACTATATTTATTGACCATTTGGGAGGTCCAACCTCTCACAGAAGTGGGGAAACTTAGAAGTAAGTTGAGAAAAGAGCCATTAGTCTAAAGTGTCTAACACTCCAAACATTTTTTTTTTAAATTGTGGTTTTGCTTCAATCAGCAAGAGTTAACGAATTGCTTTCTGCAAAGAATCCTGTATGATATTATTGCTTGGCACCAAGTAAGTTCAGATATGGAGGGAGACAGGGACGAAAGATGATTCTAAAAGCTTAGAATTAGAGAATGATGCTTCCATTGATTGCAATAAAGAAAATACTAAGAGGTAAATGATTTATAGGGCTACTCTGTTTACTCTATCCCTTGCTATTAAAAAGAGATGTGTATTGGGATGGGGATTTAGCTCAGTGGTTCCGGCCTGCCTCACAAGCTTAAGGTCCTGAGTTCGATCCCTGATACCAAAAAAAAGAAAAGAAAAGAAAAGAAATATGTATTGATACAGTTGAATATCTAATTGCTAAATGTGTGGCAAAGATATTTTTGAACTGGGGAAACTTACTCTATCCATTTCAGGTGCCATACTTACCTTTTCTAGTCTCAGTTTACTTCATCTGGGACATTTATAGACCATTAGGAATACTCAGGTTTATCATGGTTTCTTTGAGAATGGGGCTTCAGCTTGTGGGTGCCCATGTCTGGTTCTGTAAGTAGTAGAATTAATTAATTGTTCATTAAGGCAGTAAATGAGTTGATTATGTGAATCAGTTCTAATATAAGTTCATAAAAGTGCAGCTCTTACTTATTGATTTTCTTGGGTTGAAATTGTTGAAAAGTGATAGCAATAAAATTGTCTCTCGGGATCATCTAGCAAGGCCAGTGTCCTCCCATTGCCACTAACTACTGTCTACCTCAACGCCTTTGCACGTTTGCCCTCTGTGCCTGGCTCACATCTATCCTTCCTTTAAGATACCCTCCCCCTTTTGAATCTTGCTTCAGACAGCAGAGTTAGTACTATTGCTTTCCACAAACAACACTGCATATTAATCCAAGGTTTGGCATCTAACAAGATTATACATTGATGCTACCTCTTCCAGATAGCCATTTCTCTAGGTTTAGTTATCCTTCTTTTCGGGGGAGGCTTTTATAAATTTCTCTTTATTTCATTTACATACATGTTCTCAGTGCATGCTTGTCAAATAAAAGAATGAATCAGTGTTAGTGAACTTATCTCAAAACAGATACAGTCTTGATCAATGGGGGGGAGATCGTATTCATAGAGTATGATTCAGAGTTGGGGAGGGAGAAGGGATGGGAGAATAGACAATGTAGCTCATGTTGTCTTGGCTATAGGAATATTGGGACCTTTTACTTGATACTTTGATAGTTGTGTAAGAAGTTTTGTTTTCCTTCTCTACAACTCTGAAACTCTTCTTGCTTTCTTGTGACCCCCTCCAATAATTCACATCCCCAGGGACTTTACTTACTTAGTATGACAGTCTCCCACATCCTACTGAAGAAGCTCTTTGTCTCTGTCTCTATCTCTGTCTCTGTCTCTGTCTCTGTCTCTTTCTCTTTCTCTCTTCAGTTTTCAAAGCTCTAAAATACCTCTTTTAATTCAATTTTCACTATTCTGGGAAGAAGCTATGAAGCTATAATGACGGTATCCTTCTATACTCTTTAATCTTCTGGGTTTGCAGACCAAGGGATGGTTGAATCTATTCTATTTCCCTTTGTATGTCAAAGGCTAAAAGATTATTTAGTAGTTTAGAACCATGGGTCTGCTTTATGATTAAGCTAGCTTGTCCACTTTACACACACATTTTGGACTTTGGAGAGAAATAGTCATTTGCCACTATGGCTTAGTGAAATAGTCTAAGAAATTTCATTCTCCTACATGCCTGAAAGAATCTGTGCTTAGTTTCCCTTCCTATCACCCCTCCTCCCCCCACTTTATCCATAGTTAATGTCTTTTTCATGCTGGCTCGCATAAGGACTCAAACATTTCTGCTTTTTTAATGCATCTTTACCTATTGTGAACAAGTTGCCCTTCTGTGTAGCTCTATTTTGATTCCTGAGATGATGGTGTACACTGTAATTTTTAAATTTGAAAAATTCTCTTGTGTTTTTAGGAGGAAGCTACTATTTGAAAATCTGACAAATAAATTGACTCAAGTTTCCTCTCTTCTTCTCAGAAGAAGGAAGAAGAGGCTCTTTCCCTCTTATGTTATTGGAATTTTTCTGTGCAAAATGGAAGCTGAAAATTTACTTCCTCTTCATGCTATCCTCTTCCTTGCGCACTGAACAGTCAGTGATTCATGGCTGAATCAGAACCTCCCCTCTGATGAGAAAATTAAGGTCACACTCAACCTTCTAATTTTAGAATCAAAATCTAGTGGCTTTTAAATTTCAAAGGCCATTATGCCATTTATTTCAAAAGTGATGTGTTATTTATACTTGGGTGGCAATGTGGCAACCTACTGGAGTATTTTGTGATAATCAGGCTACCTGGGGGCACCAGAATTGCTGCTGGATCTTGTTAAAATGGCCGCCTGTTCCTCCTCAGAGGACTGCAAAAATATAAAAAGGAAAATCATTGTGGCTTGGAAAATCTTTCTATTTTATTATTTAGAAAGCACTGTTGTTAGCTTCTTCTATGGGAGTGTTTCCCAGGGATAGTCTTAATTATTGATGGTGGAGTTCTTATTACTTAATGGAATTTGAACTTTAAGGGGAAACAAGAGAGAACTTTCCTTGCTAAGTGGTAACACACATTGTCTTCCTTATGACCATAGGAGGAGATATTGACTTGGCAGAAAAGACAGAAGATCAAGAGAACAGAAAGAGGTTGAGTTAGGAAGATAAGAGGGGAGAGCCCAAACTGACTTCATAGCTGGAATCCTGGGAGATCTTTCTTAGTGTTAGTTAGAACATAACACTACTTATCTCTTCTATGTATGAGTATATAATGGGGAGGAAAATTATTGTAAAAAATCATTGGCCTTCTGTAAGGATGCTTCTCTTATAGGAGAGGCCCATCTTTTTGCTGGAATCCTTAGTGAGCTTTATGAAAATGTGGGTTAGAGGGCAGAGGATGAAAACTGACTTCATCCCCATGATATATGGAGATTTTAGAGCTGGAAGAGTAGATTAGGGATGTTGTGCACACAGAGTGTAAAATTGGAAGGAGTGCAGTGTAACAGCTTTGAATGAGTTAGGCTAATTTCATGGGCTGAAGTGGCTAATGAATGACAAACTGTAGAGGTGGGGTATTTGAGAGCCTTTTAAGAACAAGGATGTTGAATACTTCATTTGAAGTCATCTGTATTATTGTAATATAGATTATTTTCCTCACAAAATTCTTTGTGTAAATCAGCTTTTGCTGAAATAATTTGCACAATAAACAGCTCCCAAATCTCAGTAGTTTACAACAACAAACATTTGCTTTATTGTTCACAGGTCTGTGGGGTTGGTTGTAGCAGCTGTGCTCTGGGCTGTAGGTCAAATTGAAGTTTGTTTCTGTGGCTTCATTTTGGGAGCCAGATTGAAGGAGAGAGGGCCACCTGAGGTGTGTTCTTCTCAAGGAAGAGGGCAGGTTTGCAAGCAGCTATGCCAGGCTAGACAAGCACTTTAAAGAATGGGCTCAGAGGTCGCTTAGACTGTGCCTGCTCATATTCCATTAGGCAAAGCAAGTCACTTGTTCGAATTCATCCTCAAGAGAGGAGGTAGAAGTCTCCTGCTTACACCTATGAAGGTAGGAGGGAAGAGGAAACATTTGAGTGGTAGTGGAACTACACTGCAGTCCACATTCTCTATCAGGAAAGCTGTGTACAACCATTGGCAGGCGCACACACATACGCTCTGTCTAGGGTTAGGATATTTTTTTGTTTGCTTTTTTATTAATAAAATAAGGGAAAGTGTGAATTGCAAACCAGATCACCACATTGTGAATCAGGACAACACAATACAGAGAGATGGTTCATCAGTTGAGCTCCTTAGGTAAGCAGGGGAACCCAAAGCCAGGTGATCCTGGAAATGGAAGTTTCCCTACACACTATAATTTACAGAAATTTTGTACATGTCTGTGGGAGGTGTGAGGGTGGCCGGAAAAATTGACCATTCAAAATCCATGCACTGAGTATTTGAATCAACCCTTTTCCTTTTTAAAGGGCAGGGACAGTAGCTTACATTTGCATTTATACATAAGCCTTGGGTAAAATTATTCACTCTGACCATGTTTGTGGAAAATAATCCATAATATTGAGCCTAGATCATTTTACAAAATCATTTTTTTCTTCAAATAAAAATCACCAGTTTGGCTCTTAGAGCTTTACCCCTACAGATGCCCTTAGAAGATGAATCAGCTTCCTACCTAGGCTTTTAGTGTCACCTCTGCTTCCATGACGGTGTCTGGCACTGAAAACTGAGAGACTTCTGCCAAAGGGTGTCAACCACTATATCTGAAAGTTCAGCTCCTGCTTTTCCTACTTTTAAAAAATAGGCTCCATTAGGGGTCTCAAGAACACACACACAAATTCAAAAAAAAACCTTATTGTTTGCCTCAGGTTTTCATTAGCTTTTTGCTGTTTCCTTACCCCAAGGTGCTTCTTTTTTATATTTGAATACTTGCAAATTGTCAGTTTTAATAAGTATGCTGTCTGTAGTCATTTCTAGAAAATGTACCCGTCTCAGTCATTTCTTTTCCCCACACAGAAGTTTATTTTGTGTTTTCTTTTTGTAGAAGAATCCTTTGCCTGAGTGCCGATATTGTTTTGCTTCCCAATGAGGCAGGAATGAAGAGAGGATTAAGTATATCTTTAAAGAAAGCCTAGGTAAGGTGGAAAGAAATAGATCAATCCATTGAACTGCTTGATGACTTCCACCCCAAAGGATCCCCCTGCATGGCTCAGCTCTGCGTGGCTTTGCTATTGTTTCCATATTCCCTTCTCAGTGGAACTTTTCTTACAGAGAGAAGACATTGGACAAAGTGATTATTTCAGTCATTTGCCTCATTACTGACCCACTTTTCCCTCTGGCTGGCTCTTCCGAGGCTGATTGCTCTCTGCCAGACTGAAAGCCTCTCCTCCTTTCTGCTGTTCCTTTCAAAAAGCGGTGATATGGTAAAGGAAAATAGTGCGCCAGGTTCTTGTCTGTTAGAACTGAATTAAGGAACTAAGAAAATTACTGTGAGCAAACAGCTTTAAAAGTTGAGGGCCCCTTGTTCATCAGAGCATAGAGTTTTAGAGCCACAGATACTTAGAGATTGTCTTTTCCAACAGGCTCATTTTATAGATGGAGTTCCAGAGCAGTGGAAACAAGGTCAGACCACTTTATTAGTACTGGGATGATAGCCCAGTCCTCCTAATTCTATTCTTTCCATTACATTTGATTTAATTCCAGAATCTAGATTACAATTAAAGGCACAGACATATTAAAGTTAATCATTAACCTCTGAAGTAGCAGATTGAGTTTAATAGAGACAATGTTACAATTCTCGGTAGGGATAATAAGAGAGCAACTGGGAAAGAATAAAACTCAAGAATTAAACAACTTCCCAGTTTCTCGGTTTTGGTGAAAATATATATGACAAGGAAGTTCATCCCAATGCATGCAAATTTAAAGGAAAAGAGTTTGGCAGAAATGCAGAGAAAAATAGTCAAAACTAACCTGGAAAATTTCCTCCTCCATCATTCTGGGAGACTCCTGAAAAAAGAAACACAATGCCATTAACAAAGGAAGGAGCGATTCAAAAGGGTTCATTGCTTTTACACTTAAAGCATATCCTTTCTTCCTTCTAGGCTTATAAATATGACTTTGGATGTGAAAGTTTCATATAAAACAACCCAGACTCTTTGCTTTATTCCTGTAACAGTAACAGTGAATTTAAATAACTCTTATCTTCAAATAGGTCATAGTACCTTGCAGATATTTTTGAGTCATTTCATCACTTCCTCTTTGAGAGGTCTCCCAGTGCTCAGCTTTTATATTTTTTCATATTCCTTTCTCATTGCAACCTCTTCTTATGGTGAGAAAAGAAATGCAGGGGAGAGTTATTTCAGTCATTTTACTCAGCATGTCCTTGGAAAAGACGGGTAGAGAAAGGGAGCAACAGTTGCTGTAAGGGTAATGGGTAAAATGTGAAGAGTCATAGGAATATCGAATATTCAGGGCTTAAGTTTTCTCTCAAATGCAGAACCTCCACATATATGAAGGAAACTGTTTAAAGAGGGGTAATCCAGTTGGTGGAAAGGAGGGAGACAGCATTCATAGTTGCAGATAAGTCTGGAGATACCTGATGTTGTTGGAGAAACGCGTGTCCCCTGTGCTGTCTCCTGCACCCTAGGATGGGGAGCACGAGGTGCCCAAGTGCAGAACTTCTCCAGAGGCTCTGACCTTCTCCCACACAGCCTCCCTGCTCCTTTCTCCTTTCTTTCCTTCCTTCCTTTATCTCTGAGATTGCTGGGTACAGATTTTAATGTTTATAGGCTCTTTTGCATTCATTTGAAATAGTATTCAGTTTGAAAATTTAATAATGCTGACATTGTTAATATTAGCTACCTTTTATTGACCACATCTCTAAAGTGTTTATATTTAATCACTACCACAACACTACTGATAATTATTCTTTTCCCTTGGTTTTATAGATGAGAAAAAAGGAGGTGAGACAGACTACAGAACATGTTATTTCTGTTAGGGGCAGTGATTGGAAGAGCTGAGATCTGAACATGTTTTTCTAATTGGAAAGCCTGTTTTCCAGATCTTATTATGCCGTCAACAACTGTCTCTTCTCTGTCCATCGACACCTTCCCCAACTCCAAGTTCTCTGGGACGAAAACTTCCATCTCTTGTGTGATTTCTGCATTCAGCATCAAAGCTTTTTATGAACAAGCATGCTTATGCTGACCTTTGACAAAAAGGAGAAACTGCTCTTGGAGTGTCTGTGTGTGAAGGGTTAGCAACGGATAGGAGGAGATGACTTGGTTACTTTAGTGGAAGGTTCTGGAAGTTTTGTTAGAAAGAAACAAAGACATGGGCTCATATAATTTATTCCACAGACAGTTGTTGGTGAGTCCGTAGCTTTCAGAAAATAAAGGATTCTACTTGAAAAGAAAACTATTCATACAGTTCTCTTTAATCTCACTTCTAGGTGCTTATTATGTTGTGTTTCAAAATACTTTGTTTTTAAATGGAGAAGACTCTAAGGGGTCCTAGGTCACTAATCTATGGTCACTCAGGCTTCTGTTTATTCTCAGAAGAGGAATAAAACATATTAGCTGAAGAATTTAATGCTCCCACTCACCAGCCCCCTCTGCCCCTCATCCCTTCAGGCTCCTTGTCCCCCTGTCCAGCTCCACCATCTAAATGTTTCTGCTGTTGCTATGCAGAGCCATGGGAGAGACTGGGAGGCAGCTGTGATGCTGTGCCCTTTGCAAATGCTCTGCTTGGTCCTCAAAGTGGTTCCCTTGTTTTTGTCAGTGTTTCTCCAAGTGAAAAGAGAAGCACATTAAGACAGAAACACACCTCTTTTGCTCCCTCAGCGATCATGTTCTGTACCTTTGGTAGTTATGATTCTTTCAGGGAGCCCATCCAGCATGCCACACGTCCTGTATTTGAACCCCAAATTCCTGAAATAGCTGAAGTTTGCTTGATCAGCCCTGAAGTGTTTTGAAAGCAGAGGTCCTGATACTGTTAGCAAGGTTGATATGAAGGAAAGTGAATGGAGATCAACTGAATAGAGGATAAAGTTAAAGAGAATGAAGAGAGATTGTTTTGTTTTATTCTGGGTTCTAGATGGAATTCTGCTACTGACATTCAGAAGTTAGAAAGCCAGAGGTAACAACCAGGTCCACTGATCTTTGTGGAAATAATGTTCATTAGGATAGCAATATGAACAGGACCATTGTGTTATTTGCCCAGCTTTAGGTAGAACATAATTGATCATAATAAACATTATTTATAGAGCATGTACTCTGTGTTAGGTTTCACAAATATCATATCTTTAAATCTTCACTTCTATGGGATAGGTAATCTTATATCCATTTTATGAATGAAGAAACTGAGGCTCAGAGTGTTTATAATATTTCCTCAAAGTCATGCAGGAAGAACCAGGACTCAAAGGGCCATGAATCTTCTTTCAATTTGATGTTATACTGTATGTAACAATAGTATTTTATGTACTTCAGGAAGGATGAATATTTGTTAGACATTGACAAAAGTGTGAAATAGCTAATATTTTAATGTAATGATACTTGGATAATGGGCCCTTGAGTACCAAGAGGGGACTGGAGTGAATAATACCTTGCAAGGAGTCACTAGACATCTTTGAAAGAAGTA
Source organism: Heterocephalus glaber (assembly GCF_000247695.1). The sequence goes on along the minus strand of NW_004624734.1, from coordinate 20,408,765 downwards.
CACTGATGGTAATTCACAAGTAACAGTGACTTTGGAATTAGATACTTAAAAATTGCAAGAGTGAGGGATCCAGAATTTAAGTGGACTAAGACAAAGAAATGGATGCACTTTTAATACCAGTAGCCAAGAGAAGGCTGGAAAGCATCTATCACCTATCAAAGTTTGCAAAAAAATTGTTTAGGAAGAAAGTTTCTTCTTCTCTTACATTTCTGGTAAAATGATAGATCTAGAGGCTTGAGCAGATTCAGGTTCAAGTCTTTTTTTTTTTTTCTAGGCTATTCTATAATGTTAAATTTGTGTTTTCAGCTTCATCCACTGATTACAAAGTTCCCCATTTATATTTTGTCTAATAGTTTTGGTAATCACTTATGACTCTTCCTAGACTCATTTTTAGAAATTAGGATTATTACAGTATTGATAAGCTAATCCTATCATTCTTTCTGCTTATTAGTTGAAATATTTCCATTAAGGAAAACTCTTCCCACATTCGCAATTTGTCTATTTAGGGGAACAAGAAATGTAGGATGAATGCTGGACTTTCTCCTTTAATCCTTCAGTTTCAGACTCATGAATTCTTTTGCTAGCGTTCTGTAAAAGTAAGAGATGAGTAATTTTAGTATCATTATGAAATCAATATTCTAAACATTTTATGTGTATTTCGACTCATTGCTTTGCATGTACAATTTTATATTTTTCCTTAAATATGGCCCCTTAAAGTGCATTAGTGTCAGGCCACGTAAAATCATACCTTTGCTTTTAGTTGTTGGAGTGAGCTATCCTGTAAGTTTCAATAAGGAGCTGAGCATTTACAGGCTGAGTTCTAGTGGGAAATGTTCTCCTCTCTTAGGAGGCTCTGCAAGTCATGGCAGTGGATTAATGTGAGGGAGGATAAGAAATAACATCAATAATCAACCAATGGGAATATATTATATTAAAAAGTTACTGCACAACAAAGGAAACAGTCAATAGAGTGAGGAGACAGCCTACAGCTTGAGAAAAATGTTTGCCAGATACAGAGGACTAATATCTAGACTATATTAAAAAACTAAAAAAAAAAATTAGACCCCCCCCTGCAAAATGAAAGACTCAGTCAAAAAATGGGCAACTGATTCTCAGATGAAGTACAAATGGCCAATAAATACATGAAACAATATTCAACATCACTGGCCATTAGAGAAATGCATGTTAAAACAACAGTGAGATTCTATCTTGCCTCCAAAAGAATGCCTCTCACCAAGAAATCAAATAACAAGTGCTGGCTAGGCTGCAGGAAAAAAAAGAGGAACAACAACAACAACAACAACAACAACAACAAAACCAACAACAAATCACTACCACCAAAAAACTGTTGGTGAGAGTATAAACTAGTATAACTACTAAGGAAATCAGTATGGAGATTCCTCAAAAAACTAAAATTAGAAATTTCATTTGACCCAGCTATTCCCCTTCTAGGTATCTTCCTGAAAGAATTAAAGATTCCAGTCACAGTGATACAAGCATACCAAGGTTTATATCAGCACAATTTATAATAACTAAATCTTGGAAATAGTCTGTATTCCTATCAACAGATGAATGGATAAAGAATATATGGTATTTATACACAATGGAGAACTATTCTGCTATAAAGAAGAATAAATTTGAGTCATTTGTAGGAAAATGGATGCACCTTGAGACTGTAATTTTAAGTGAAATAAGTCAGACACACAAACTTAAATTATCATATGATTTCTCTTATATGAGAAACCAAAGTATAAACAATTAAAAGAGCAAAATAAAGTGTGGAAATAGGAATCAGAATAGGAATCAGGGATATAGATCTTTTACAAATGATCAAGGGATCTAGAGATAGAGGGTGTGGGGAGGCAGGCAGGGGAAAGAGATATGGAAAGAATTAAGATGTGTCATGAACATGCATCAACTCCCCACAATTAATGTAATCACTGTACACTGCAAACATGTACTAATAAAAATTAATAAAAACACTGGGAGAAAAAAATCTTTTTTATATTCAGTTTTTGGTTTGCCATTCCTGTTATATCAGCTCTTTATTTTTATTTGTTTTGTGTTAGTTTTGGAGAGATTCACCACACTGTCATCTTGCCTTTTTTCTTCTTAGAGTATGTTTAAATCTATTTGTATGTGGCAGTTATATATTTGTTGTTTGTAGTAACGCTTCCTTTTATTTTTTCTTCCATAGTCTAATTCTTAAAATGTGTCTGTATGATCTTGGAATAAAGGGTTGATACAAAGTTAGAAAGCAATTTGTAAAATGAGAATTTGAAGGACAGTCTTTGTTGCCAAAGCTACTATAGAAATACCACAAGTATTGCTCAGTATTCAGCCTTTATGAAACAGTCTCACTTGGGCATGTTAGTTAACTGCACTGGCTTTTATTTACTATAGTCTACCAATTCCTCATTTAGCCAGAGGTAATTACTCTGAAAACCTCATCTATATGGAAGATGAAGGAAAATAATAATGTGAAACAAGTAGCTGTAAACAGCTGAACTAGATGCAGCAAGGTCATTAAAAACAAATCTCATGTATTTTACTGAAAGGAGAACCCCTGACTAGAACCTGCTTTCTTCCATTAAAATATAATTTTAACAAGCATGGCTAATTGGTTTTTTTGCCTTTGGCAAAGAAAGAAAGAAAGAGATGGTGTGGTAGCAGAAATGAGAAAGAAGCACACAAATTATGTACAGTAAGATATAATAACCAACATTTGTGTATTCTCTTTTAGGGCAATTAACAGTGTCCTATTATCTTTGTGTCCTTTACACAGTTCCCAACACTCTGTTTTCAATAATCATTCCACCAACAAACAGACAAGATTAAGAGGCTGGGGAGATATAGAAGACCCACACACCCTAAAAGAAGAATTTAGATAGGATAACAGTTAAAGGATGCCCTGGGCACAGGCAGAGAGTTCTTTATATTACATTGTACTGTGCCATGAGGGCACTTCTATTTAGGGAAAAGAGGAGCCAGCATGGAGCAATAGCTCATGTTGCTATCAGTGACATGTCATTCAGAAAAGGTTACATTTTAAAACCCAAGAGTACTTTTAGCCTTAAAAAATGATTGTCATTAAAACTATTCTCCCTTCCTACATCTCTCTTTCTATCACAGGCTCTCTACCAGTTTCACCTTTTCAAATTTAGCAAACTCCTTTATGGAATAAATTGCTCATTACCTGATGCTGCTGCTAAAATGATCTGTTTCCATACACAGAGTAAATCTGTTAGAAATCAGTGTATGGAGAAAAAAAATGTTCATACATACTCATGCCTAAAATCCGAAAAATGCTATTTAACTTTAGTAAACATGTAGACTCTGTATAGGTGGGCATTTCTGCTCACATGCTGATGATTTGTTTATTCAATTTGCCTTTGGTATGCTGTATTCATCAAGACTTTTAAACTTGGAAGTGCTAATAATGGTAATAATAGCAGCCAGTTTGCCCTGACTGATAACATGTCTGAATGTGCACATACAAAAGCCAGGAACTGTGCAAAGAGCTGTCACCGATTAATGTATTATTTCTCAGCACATTTTAGGAAGAAGGAACATTATCATCCAATCTTACACCTGGGGAGCTAAGGCCTGGAGAGATGTGTTTACACATTCAGAAAATGGTAGAGCTGAGATTTGAGTCTTAGTGGTCTGATTCCAAATCTATATTCTGAGCAATGGTGTGTGGTTCCTTTTTCTCATCATCATCTCTGGGAACAAAATAGCCAACCGAAGGGCAAGATCTATTTTTATCACAGTTAATAAAATATCATTTTATTTTGCTGTCATTTAGTCATGAGGCCAAAGATCAATGAAATAAATTAACCCTTAGTTGGAAGAGAGATTAGAAAAATATTCTCTAGGCAATCTTTATTAAATTGTTAATGTATTCATTCTCTCCTCTCTCCCTTTCTTCTCTCTTCCTTGAGCTTGATTGATATAGGTGGCTAAATCAGATCATTCTTGAAATATTATTTTATATCTCATCCTATCCCAAGTTTTTGTCTGTTTGGGATTATGTGAATAATTTTACTATTTCTGTATGGCACTATACTTTTGGAGATCTTTGGTCATACCTATTTGAATTTTGCTCGTATCAAAATATCTTTCTGTAGATATAGGTCATATTCTGGAAACACAATTTTGAGGTGATTTTCATTCACAGGCCCCCAAGAATCAAAACTAGCCACCCTGATTAGCAATTGTTTTTGTGTAAGAACCTTGAACTGACAGGAAAATACCTACTTTAGTTATCTTGCTGTTCAGATATGGAACAATCCATGCTACTGATTTTTTTCCTAAGCAAAACAAACTAATATGTATCCTTGCCAGAGGGTGAGGGACACAGGGATGCTTTGTATGTGACTTTAATGAAAAACATGTTTGTCTTTTAAAATCATCCATGAGCGAGGTGGGAATCTGGGAGTTGAGGAAGAGCAAAAGATAGCTGCATTGGGGAATAATGAAAAAGGAGGAGACTGTGAGTGAGGGACTGATAAGATAAAGTGCATTTAGGTTGTCTATCAGATGTCGGAAGCCATGGCCTGCTGCTCTGAAATTGCCTTTTCATGTAGCAGTTCTTGAAGGTAAGCTCAGAGTGCAACCTTTAGTACTCTTTTGGGAGAGAGGAAAACAACAGTAAATACAGTAGTCACAGCATATGCCCATGATTTCTTTCCATTCACAGTTTATCAAGATTATTGACATGGACTTTTTTTTGACAAAAATGAGAGCAACTGTTTACTTTTTCATTATACTGGTTCTCTCTACTTTTTCCCTCTATTGCTTCTTGCTAGCCTGAACCTCTCTACTTGAAGCTGCACAATTTGAATGTGGCTAACAGTGCTGATATCTGCTCTCCAACCCGTGCCTGATCTTAATAGCTATAGTTTAGAAACTATTTTCTTGCTTTTTTTTTCTTTTCTTGAAGGAATCTCAATCATTCTTTGAGTTTTATTATCCACTTCATGCATGGTGAGGACATTTTATAGGGCAACCACGAGTCAGAGTGAGGGATGGAATGGAAAATTAGAACTATGTTCTTTGAGCGGTTAATTTGAGAGTGAGGAATCTGAAGTTATTCCTGACTGCACTTTTCGTATCTGATTGCATTCCATACTCTGTCCCATTGTAAAATGCCTCTGGGTGCCTCAATTCTTGCATAATGGCAGCACTTGGGTTGCAGTCACAGTCATGATCCTATCTCCATAGTTTGCTTTATAGTTTTTCCCAGACTCAAATAGCCTGAATACAGGTGTCATTGCAGGAAGCAAAATGCTTTTATATTATGTCTAGAAACACTTAGGTCTAAATGCCTGTGAACTCTAGTTCTCAACTCTCTCATCTCCTTCTGCTTTCCTTGTGGTCTTAGTGCTAACCCACAGGCCCTTAAAACCTGAGACCCTTTGCTTATTGATCTGAAGAGACAGAGACCTTGATAGAAAAGTACTGGCCTTTTGTAAGCAGTGGAGGTACTTGGAAGAAACTGCAGGCACTCTGCTCTAATTGTATTCTGGGATCAGCTTGGCAGGCAGATCTATTCATCCCTTTTACCTGTGACTTGACATCAAATCTTCCAGTAGGAGGATCTCCGTTCACAGTGGGAAGGGGGGATATGTGATGAATGAACCTTTGGCTGCTTGTAAGAATGTGCCCAATACAGGATTTCTCTCTGATTCTCTAAAGCCCTTCTGCATTTTTCAGTCCACTTCTCTCAGCAAAACCAGGCAAAGGGAAAGATGATTAAGTCTCAGAAGAGGCATGAAATGGCCTGAAGCTAAAGAGGGAAAAAGTTTAGGGTGGACATTTTGAAAGATGAAGAGAAGAGGGATTAGGCAGTGGAATAGAAGTCCCACCACTGCAGAGAGGCAGGAAAAGGTTAGATAAGATATTAACATTAATGAGATAGAGCAAAGCTCTAGAGAATAAAGGCTTGACTAAAAGGAGGAGAGTAGGAGGGAATCATAACAAGCGGATAATAATAAGTGCTTTTTTCCTCTCTGCATCCAGGTTATAATTTTCACAGGACAGGATTTTTTTTTTCCTTTTTTGAGACAGCAGGGTATTTAGATTCCAATCCTATGTAACTAGGACACTTGTTTGTGTTAGAAAGGTAATTCTTTACTTATTCAACAATTATATTTTTTAGCTCAGACTATGTATCAGGCTCCAAGGCTTCTAGAATACAATTGTAGAAAGACAAGTGGTATTATTTCCTGGTGTGTGGGGGAGACTGAACTATCAGGGTGTGGGCTGATGCCCCACCATGGACGAGAGATAAGGAAGATTGTTTGATGACTGACCTCAGAAGCTCAGAGGGCCTGGAAGAAGGTTTCCCTCCCCCCAGGGAAGAGCACTGCAGACAAACACAACCTCTTATGGGATTAGGTAGCAGCTGCATCTCTCTTTTCCCAAAGTGCCAAGTGCTGCTGTGGGCTTTCTCAAACAACCCTCTCCAGAGAGGGTAGTCTCCCTGGACTGCATGGCACATGCGTCCTATGTTCTCTCCTTGGGAAGGTGCTTCTACCGCTTTGCTGTGAATAGGAGGAATAGCAGGAGGGCACTGCCTCTCCTTTCCCCTCAGCAAGCTCTCTGAGGAATGATGAGATAATGTAGTATAACAGACCTCTAAATGAGCCTTGGCTGACAGGTTTCCTCATAGTAAAGTACATCTCTTCACTCTTGGGGCATGATTTGGCATTTGGCTTCTGTCTTCCTTTTTTTTTTTTTCTGGTACCAGGGATGGAAGTCAGGACCTTGCGCTTGTGAGCCAGGCGCAGTGCCACTGAACTAAATCCCCGGCCCCAGCTTTGTCTTCCTTGCCACAGCTCCACAGCCACTTAGCTGAATCTGGCCAGTAGATGTTTATCAGTGAATGGTTTAGAAGAAAGTAAACTGAATGCCTTTACATCAGGTGTGCACTGCTGTGGTCTCAAACTCCCACAGGCTCACTCATTTGTGATGCAGCCTGGGCCCTGCTGCTACCAGGTTTTGGGATGCTAGATCCTCCTTCTGGAGGTGGATTCCAGGTTCTTTCTGTCTTGAACAAAGAATTGGTCAAGACAAGTGCAAAAGTTAGGAAGTTTTACATTCATTAGAGATATGAAAAGAAAAGAAACATGCTTTACGAGGGACTCATGGCCAACTAAAAGTAGGAAAAGAAGTACACTTTACAGGGTGAGGGTGGATCATGTGAAAAGGAGTGGCCAAGAGGAAAATGGTGGCCATCTTTTGTACTGCTCATTCCTGAGGCTGACATCAGGTCTAGGCTATCCTATCAAAACCTGCTTGGGTTCTCACAAGCAGGCTTGAAGATAGCACTCTGTGATTGGTTCCATGTGCTGGGCTTTAGAAATTGTTCTGCACGTGTGTTCTGCCTGGAACTTTGTAATCCACAGGTAATGGCCACTTCCCCAGACAGTTTGCCATGCCCTAATCTCCTGCCTCACAATCTCCACAATTTGCCTTATTTGTAAATGCAAGTGTGATGTGGTTGCAGAAGGGAGTGCGCGGGGAACTTTGGGAGCATAGTTCGGAGAAAATGACATTGAATCTGAAACACAAAGAATGAGGAGTTAACTAGGTGAAGAGTTGGAGATGGGGTGAGCATGGAGTGTTTCAGGTAAAAGGGACCAGGTGAGAGACCTTAAAAAGAGAGACTTGGTGTCTACTCAGAGTGTAGAGCCCAGCATGCCTGGTGTGATGAACAGAAAGGACCTGCAGCTATTTGAAAAAAAAAATTTTTAAATTGGTGAGGCACTTCTCCAATGTCTTTTATAATCTCTTTCCTGGTTCCTCCTTGGCCAACATTTGGAGAATCTCAGATGGAGTTGTGAGACAATCAGCAAGTAGCCTGGGAATAGAATGAAGTTAATGAAGATAGAATCTTTACTGCATCTTCATTTTTTCTTTTTTAAGGCCAATTCTCCTTTCTACAATAAAGATCCATTTAATAACTGCTAAATAACTTGGGAAAATAATCTGTGAACTGCTGTGTAATTTCCTTTTTCTTTTCTTTATATTTTCCCCTCCACTCCATTATCCCTTTCTGCTTTCCTTCCTTTTTTCTCTTAGAATGATTTAGATATAACAATTAGCCAAAGTAGTTCATTACATTTACTTTTGTCTTCAGTGTTTTGAGAATCTAAGGAAGAACCTAGTCCCATAGGGTGCCCTAATACAAAGCACTGGAAAATTATAATTGCTAAATAACTTGGGAAAAACGTCTGTGAACTGCTATGTAATTTCCTTTTTCTTTTCTTTATATTGTCCCCTCCATTCTATGATCCCTCTCTGCTTTCCTTCTTTTTCTCTCTTAGATTGCTCTCCCTTTTTGTTAGGTCATTTACCTTAGAAACCTTATAAATGTACTACTTTCTCTGTTTTTTTTTTTTTGGTACTGGGCAGGGAACTCGGGTCCTTGAGCTTGCAAGGCAGGTGGTGGAAGCCCTGAGCTAAATCCCTAGGCCCCTGTCTCTGTTCTTTTAAAATTTATCTTTTTAGAAATTAAGTAAGGTTGTCAGGTTTATGAACTGAGAATATCTTTGTCAAGACCTGGGAGCCATCCTGATATGTAAAAATCAAAGGAGCTAACATTTCTGTTTTCCTCTTTCCTTGTGATGAGAGGAACCTAACTTCACTGCATTGTTTCAAGCGGAACTTAAAGATTTCTCCATTCCAGTTAGCTAACAGATGTTCACCCTGATTACCAGGTAAAGTTAAAATAAACTGTTTGTGAACAGTGTTGTTACTCAATCTTCTGACTTGAGAGCTACTTATTGTTTATCTTATGAACATGAATGTATCCCCGGCACACACACACACACACAAAAGTGAACATGAGTGTAATGAGTTGTATTAGATTTCTTTTTGTTTTTGCAGTTCCTTAGCAGATTGCCTGTGATGCATATCACATTCTGGTTTAATGCTTATTCAGTTATAAAACTGTCTGGCCTTTCAACTACTTTCTCAGAGATGATTTCTAGGCTGTGAGAAGATTTTGTTTATTATATTTCCCCGACAGACCTTAAACAGGGAACAATCTGCCTCTCCTTTCCCAGAGCTTTTTAAGAAGAACCTAGTACTGTGAGAAATGGAAATTGTCACCCTCTACTTCTCAGCAGTGGTGCCTGATATGCATTCTTTTCAGCAGATGGAATGCCAGCCCTTTCAAATTTTCCCAGGTGGACCAAACACTGTTTGCTTTCAGAAGTTCTCAGTGAGACTTTCATTTTAAATTCATAAAAGTTATCAGCCAACTTCCAACAATTGTTTAATAAAAAGCAATTAGCTAGCCAAAAATATAATGGCTTTTAAGTCAAAATATGCTGGAGACAGCTGCTAAGCGGGCCACTGGCAGGCCCCGGGCCATATGCCATGAGTTCCAGGCATATGTATAGCCAGGCACAACAGCACAGAGCATATTGGGAGTAATAAACCCAGCCCCCCACCTTCCTCCCTCTGCCTCCACCCAATTTTCCCACTCGAGAGAAACTGACAGCAGGAAATTCTCTGGAGTAAATTGCCACAGTCAAGATTCACAAAACTCATTTATTAGGCGAGGATCTAATCTGGCAATAGATGCAGTGAGCCTTAGTTCCTGAGCCTGGTTTGGATAAAATCCATGCAAACCTTATTGCATTGCAGAAAAACGATTAAAAAAAGAAAAGCCTCCACAAAACAACTAACTCAACAGCACTCATCAAGAAAATTGAACTCAGATTATAGACTTTTCTGTTATCTGTTTGCTTCTTCCAAATTAATATTTGCGTGGAAAAAGTTTCTAAAGGTTCCTTCCTATTCCTTGCAAAGATAGTTTCATTCTCCGCAGGGTTTGACACTGTCATTTATTGCTCTGCCTTGTACTCCAGGAGAGGCTCTGGTGATTGAGACCTTGGCCCTATGTGTCTTTCACTGTCATCAGGAATACAAATCTAGGTACACCCCTATTTTAATCACTGGGGGTGGAGAAACAAGAAACTCTCCTGAAATATTTTTGTGAGTAAGAAAGACCATATTTTCATCACAAGCCAGTTTATTTTGAGAACAAAATGCAGGCGAATCACCTTTCTTTGTTGAGAGCTTTTTCGACCCCAAGTATCCTGTGGTTTATAAACATTCTGAAGCTGTTTTTAGAGTGTTGGCATTGCCTATCTTCCTTTTGGGGGTATGCTCTGTCACCATGTTTTCTGCCCACTTGTAGTGCCAGCAAAACCTTACTCCATAGCTAAGTGAACATGTAATCTTCTTTTTGGAAAGAGTAGGAATTTTTCCTCCTAAACAAACTAACATAATGTGTACAATAATGTTCCAGAGTATCCCAACAGCCTCCATTTTTCGATTCTATCTTCAATCATGTCTTTCCAAAACAAAACAAAAACTTTTTCAGCAAAGCCACAATGAGGGGGAGTGTGTTGGGATCCTCCAAGGCCAACCCTGATTTTGATAATTTGCTCATGAGCAGTGCTCATAACAATTTGTTACAGAGAAAGGATGCTAAGCAAAGTCAGCAAAAGGAAATGGCACATGGGCTGAAGACTGGGGAAAACCAGGGACAGGACATTCCCAGGGCAGTCACACAGCTTGTACCTCCTCCCCTCAGCAAAGAGTCATGACAAATGTCTACCAGGGAACCTTATTGGAGACTCAGTTTCCAAGGTATTTTTTGAAGGCTGGTCAGATAGGCACCTTCCCTCTAAGTCCAAAATTCCAGACTGCAGAAGAAACACAGGTATTCAGCATAAATCACGTTGTATGCACAAATAGTTTCAGTGCTGATAGTCATTCCTCTCAGCTCTGGAAATGACAGGACCATCTCCACATCCAAGTTCCCAGATACCAGTTAAGGGCTAGCGTTATAAGCTGATCATTCTTTAGCTTTTCTTTTTCCCAGTTTAATCTTCCTGCAGAAGGATTTTAGCCACTTTGTTGGTGCTCCAAGGGAGGGGGTGGAAATGGTGTGAATGGATTTATGGGAAGCAAAAGGCATGGCTTGTCCCATGATACAGGTCCAGTATACTAAGGACTCTAAGAGAGGTGGCTTGGCAAGGTTTATAAAGCAGGGACTTTAGAGTTTGGCATATCTGGGGCCAAAGCTAGATATTTCTATTGCATTTATAAAATTTCAACTTTCATATCTATGTTTGTATGGATAATCCATCAAATATTTAATATATGGATAAAGAATAGTTGAATAAATTTGGATGGAAGTAGGATAATCTGGATTTTGGGAGAAATACAATAACATAGACCTATGGGCATGTAAATTAGTAAGTGAATCAAGAATAAAACTAATATTCCTGCCTGTGTAATCCAGTGTTCTAACTTTGGTGTTGGGATTCTCATTCCACTTTTTAACGAATATATCCACTTAACAATGTCCAAGGTGTGATTTAAACCTACAGTGAATATTTAGATAAAATTATTACAGTAAAAGACACATTGCCATTAATTCCCTTCAGTATACTGTCCCATGATTTAAATATTCTTATGGCATCATTTTGCCACTTTCTGAAGCAGTACTGGAAGTCTTTTTTTCATGTCTTTAGTAGGTGTGATGAAAAATACAGTGAATGCTGCTGTACATAGAAAGGCTGTTAAAAAACACTATGGTGTGTCCTCATCCATCTTATCCATCCAATCTGCACCCTTCTCCACAAAGTCAAAATGATCATGAAAGATAAACATTTTGAATCAATTCAGAACATTGGGGCAGCCACGACACTACAATTGAAGAGACACAGAAGACTTTCACAACTGTGTCAGAGAGCGGCATGAACAATGGGGTATGTTTGAAGTGAGAGGAAGTATATTGATGTGGTTAATGGCAATGTGTTTTTAATTAACAAACTAAAAAAAAAAAAAAAGGGAACATTCACCATATTTTTTGATCACACCTTATAGATATAAATGAGTATGCAAGGGGGCATACAAGGATGTCCATTATGCAGTGTGTGCTGTCCAAATATTTGTAGCTTGGTGTGGGATCTGATGGAGAGACAGAGATTCCAAATGAATGACATGGAACCACAAATTCCAGGCACTGTAACTCTAGAACTACAAAGGATAGAACAGAGGGAGCTATGCCCATCTGCTTTTTCTGCTAATTCACCATTAATGTGCTGTGTATACATTTAATTCTTCTTGGTAGACTTGATTTTAAAATCTTTTTTGTACAGAGGACCCTTGAGTTACAACTGGCCTGACATGTAACTTGGGTTACAACCAGAATTTTAGTTTTAACTTAACGACCAAAGTCTTGAGTTACGACCCAAATGCCAGCCACTTGTGCTTCCAGATGGTCTCAGATACAAATTTAACCCTTGAAGAGTTCTGGAAGGAACATTACAACATCCTTTCCTGTGTGGGGTTGAGAAATCCTAGGCCAATATCTCTCTAGGGACACTGAGGTCTGCCTGCATACAGGAGAGAGGCTTTGAGGGCTGTGTAAGGAGCCTGAGCATTCAACTGACCAACCTGAGTTATAACCAGCCCTTGAGAATGAATTGAGTTTGTAAGTCAAGGGTCCACTCTATTTTCAGGTTATGTTATCTCTTGAGCCAACACATTAAATAAAATAGTATTTCTGGGAAAGAAGAATCTTAATTTACTTATTCTAATATGTTCACCTAAACAGTAGTGAGTTTGATTTACCTCCTCCTCCTTTCTGGATCTAGGGAGTCCTCCTCTTCCTGGCTTATCTTCAAATATAAGGCGATGAATTCTTTGGCCCCTCTGAGGCTTTATTCACATCTATAATTTTTTTTATGGAGCATGAAAACTATATAGCCAGGTAATTCCAGGGGGAGAGGAGGAGGGAGGTCCTCATATTTGATCTTTGTTTTTAGAATAGTTAGACTTATTTCTCTAACTTGGCCAGGTATTCTGGTTTTCTGTTTAATGCTATCATCTCATATTCACACATATAGGCATAAATGCCTAGAGTTTTGAGTATTCATCATATAGAAGGCTTTTGAATAATCAGCTTGTTGTTTTGCAATCATCTTAGAACAGAGTCAGATGACAGGGCTCAATGTACAGATGCGTTAGCCTCAATGATTGATTTTAAGCCTAGACTAGCCCAGTGAATTAGTAGCTGTGAACTACTGACAACTTACTTAGTCTCTCTGTTCTCATATTTCTCATGTGTAAAATGGGGAATAAAACTTTATTTCTTATTTCAGGATTAAATATGGATATTTTGACCTGCTGAAATAGTCTCTGACATGATTATATGTTTTTTTTTCTGGTACCTGGGATGGAACTCAGGACCTTGTGCTTGGGAGGCAGGTGCAGCACCACTGAGCTAAATCCCGGCCTATATGTTTGATAAATACAAAAAGAGTAAAGAAAAAGCTAGAAAAAGAGTCCTAAGCCACATTACAATGTTTCTTAGGTTCTTTTTTAAGATTATAAATAATTACCTTGAGTTTTGTTTTTCTTGGTAAATTTTGCAAGAATCGAAACCCAATACTTTCTTCACTTCACCTCTGTTAGCCCATAGTTTCCCAGAGCAGAAATCTGGTTTATGCTAAATCAGAAATGGAAATGTGAATTTCTACTGAAAGATCACATTATCTTGATCATCACAAAAAGGAAATAGCATGTTACTTTTTGCGGGGGGGGGCGGTTAAAAACGTGGCTAAAATTGATTATCCTGACAAATTCTATAATGTTTCTTCCCTTTTTCTGTTTATACTAATATTTTGAACTAACTTTTTCTGCCGAATAAGATTTAGTAATTCGAGTGGGTGCATGTGTCAGTGTTATTCTAAGGAAAAGTAAGTGCCAGTATGTGGTCCAGTGAAAACTGTCACATACCAACAAGCAACTACACACACACACACACACTCCATGGAGAAGTTCTCTTGAAATGAGAATATGAAAACAATGTGCCTGGCACATAGTAGGTGCTAAGAAAATACAAATTCCTTTCTCTCACTTGGCCTGGCTACCAGAAGCAATTACTTCCCTCTGAGTTTTTCTGCTGACCTTTCTTTATCTTTAGTTAGGAAAACACACGGGTTTATTTTTTTTAAAGTCCTCTATCACAAACTGTATGATGTCTAACTTAGCAGAGGTGTGAAGAAATTCCTGCTGTTGAAGTAAGATTTTTTTCTCTCAAAGCCCAGAAAAGTCAGACAAGCCAAGGGGAAGACTATTTCTGTCAAATGGTCACGAATGCTTGTAGGTGTGTTTATGGGTGTGAATGTTTCTGAAACTATCTTGGCAAAGAGAAATAAAGACTAATAGAGAGGAATTAATCCAAACTGATAGATTGCAAAATGGTTTGACCCAGTGCACAAGATCCAATGTATGATCTTCCAGCTTTGTATTCTGGATTGGCTAGAGCTAGCCATCTTCATATTATCTGTCTTAAAAAGGCAAAATCAAATCAAAATAATATTTTGTGAGCTGAGCAGACCTTGGCAGGTTCTCTGGCTAAACCAGCAACCAAGACTTATTACTTGAGACTCGCAGAATTTTAAAGAATATAGGATAAGAATAGCAACTGCTATCCGCTGAAGTTTAGTGCTGTTGGGCATGTCCGTAAGGGAAAATGTTTGTGGCTGGATAGATTTCCTATTTTAGAAGTACTCCTTTACTTTATACATATCGTATGCCCACTTTTACACAGGAATATGATAAAATAAAATGCTTCAACAGCAAAGTAGTAAAATATAAATGTCTTTCTTCTGACAGAGAGTGAGACGTGTAAAGGTAGGACCCAGAAGGGAACTGTAGGTAAAAAGCAGGCATTTTGCTTCCTTTTCAACCCCTTCTAGGTAACATTTATTTCAAACAAAAGAGCTGAAAATTGGACTCTGGTAGGGACACAGCTGAGTGGGCTTCTCCGACCTAATGGAGAGAAATGGAGACTCAAAAAGTCTCTATCAGCCTTGACTCAAACCTGCACATCTCAGAGCAAAGACCATGGGCAGAGAGGGTGGCAGTGCCTGGAACCACAATGGGGCCTCCAGTTGGCTTGCTATATGATCCTCACTAGCTTCCCTGGGAAGAGGAAAAACAATTTTTAAAAATTTAATGGCTCAGATTGTCTTCACTACTTAGCAGCAGGAGTTTCTGACAACTTTGTTCTCTCAAGTTTGAGGGATTTAAAGAGAAACAAAATAGAACACAGTTCTAACTGGGGCAGGAGGAAGAAGCCAAAGTCTACCTCATTAGCGAATGGAAAACAGTGTCCCCTTTGGGCTAGATCAAGAGGTCAATGTGTACAGGACTGAAAGACCCTATTTATTAACCAAATACCCATTACATGGGTCAGGTCTAAGGCCAGCCTGATGGGTAGGCAACTCTCCATATGGTTTCATTTCAGGGACTGAAATACCACTCCCTTGATCCTCCAAATGCCAAATACTGCTCCTGTGTGCCCACTGATGCCTGAAATGTATTTTATAGGAAAAATGTCTTTCATGGAGCAGTCAATAATAAGGTTCACAGTGAAAACACCTGAGGTGTGACTTAAGAGCACACTGAGGTGTGAATGACGGGACTGGACTCTCTTGAGAGTAAGTTTAGTGGTCGAGGGAAGAAAGAGCCTCTGTCTTGGATGTGAAGAAAG
The DNA here is from genome assembly GCF_000247695.1 of Heterocephalus glaber. The sequence goes on along the minus strand of NW_004624734.1, from coordinate 20,393,170 downwards.
AGATAAACAAGGAAAAGGGGCAGAAGGGGAAGAATGGGGAATAGACAAGCCACCCTTCTTCATTTGTTGTTGTTCACTTTTAATGTGAGATAGGAGGCATTTGTAATGGTGCCTGGCACATAGGAAGCTCTCTGTAAGTGTTCCCTATTCTTATTTGTAGTTTTGTCAGGTTTGCATTAAGTCATTTTGGAGACAATCCTACAGAATCCCTGTTATGAAATGATAGTGCCTCAGGAATAAAATTTGAGGGTCTCGAAAACTATTCTCGCTCCATTTTCTCCATGCTATCCTCATCTAACACTTTTTCTTTGCATTACGTTACTCTTTAGTATTTTGCTCATGAGAGGAATTTAAAGAGGTATTAATAGGTTTTTATACCAAGAAGAGGGGTTGCAATTAGAAACATAGCTTAACCAAACTTTTGCTATTCAACCATATAACAGATGTCTGTGTCACACTGTACATTTCATTTTTTTCCAAATTATCATTAGAGGGTCCTTGAGTAATGTCTTTCTAGCTATGGGGCTCTAGTACCATAATCACTCACCCAAATAGTTCATCTTTAGACACATCACTTCCACACAGACTTCACTGATTAATCACAGCAAGTTTTTTTAATCTAAATTACTCAAATGGCACCAACTTGCATTACCACTCCCTTGGTGTTCATGATTTTGCTTCATAAAAAAAAGTGTTGTATTTTCATCTATATTATTAATATATGCACATGGGTGTTCAGCATTTAATGCACTTTTCAGTTTTCATCTCTCATGTAGACCATAATGTTCTTGTTAAGGTCTATGTGGTGGGCAGCTTCTGAGGTAATTTCGAGGAATTCCTGTATCCTGGCATTTGTGACTTTGTGTAAACTTTCCTCCTAATAGTGTGATGAGCCAATCATTTTGTTTTAATGAATTGAAAAAAGCAAATGTATCAAGATGTCACTTCTCACATTAGTCAACAAAAATGTCCATGATTCCTGTCCTGCTAGCACTGTGGCTCACTCTTATATGCTTGACATTATCATTGCTATTATCGTTGCTATGTTGTGAGATGCCTTATGGTAAGAAACTAAGGGAAGTTTCTGTCAATAGCCAGTGGAAAACTGAGCTTCCCAATGTAACAGTTCATAAGGAACCGAGTCTTGCCAATAATCACCCAAGTGAGCTTCCAAATGGGTTCTCCATCAGTTTAGCCTTCCAGTGAGAATGTAGTCATAGCTGACATTTTGATGACTTTGGGAAAGACCTGAAGGCAGAAACACCCAAGTAAGCCAAGCCTGGATGCCTTATACACAACAGCTGTGAGATGATAAATGTCTATTGTTTATGCTGCTGCATTTTTGAGTCATTTGTTAGGCAGCAATAGATGACTGATATAGCCCATGTCTTAGTATTTATACAATAATAAGTCTGGAGCAATCAAATGCCTCAAACACTGGAGAAGTCAGCTCTTGGTTACCCGGAGAACATCTGTTTACTTTCCTTGCTCCCTAGAGGATGAGAGGTGGAAAAAGATTTGGTCCAAAAGGTCTTGATCCCTTCGTAGCAGTCATAGTGTGTGAAGTCATAGGGTCAATTAACAGAGTGAGCAGTTTAGAAATAGAAAAACTACATGAAGATAATCTTTCACTGGAAGTTGAAATTTAGAACTAACATGAAGAGGCCAAAGAGCAAGGAACAATGGAGTAGGAAAGTGGGAGGTGACTTAGACACATTTCATTTTGAAAGAGTGAGAAATATGGAAATGTAGATAGAAAGTGAGAAACAGTGAGGGATCTATGTAGATATGGGCTGTAAATACCAATCTGTGTGGTCCTGGCAAATGAGTGAAGTGGGTGGGTTGGGGGCTTGGTGAACTGGAGAAGGCAAGCCTAGATTTAGGGAAGTGTATATTGTGGTACCCTCTCAAATGCCCCTCCCCAGGAACAATACAGCCATCCCCCAACATCTGGAAATATTGGCTATTCATGGTTCACAGCTGTGTCCATCGCCGAGCTTGGCCTAAGACACAGGAAAGTGCCTCATTCAAGGCGAGACATCATCCTCAGGGTGGCTTGATGCCAAAGACTGGCAGATGAGAAATTACAGAGTGGGTGCCTGTGTTTAAATGTGAGCCGATCCTGAAGGTTCATTTCTGCACTAGGGCTCCCTGTAAGATTGTCTAAGCCTCCACAAAGGCAGGGATTTCTGGCCAGATTTTCCCTTTACCAAATTCTCCCTCTTCACTTTCTCATAGTGTATCTTTCAAGAGCAACCTACAGTCAACCTTTTGCATACAACTCCCCATCTCAATATAAGACAGTCTAAGACAAGGACAGTCTAAGACAAGGGGTTAGCAACTGTTCCCCTTTACTGATAAATGCCATGCATGGGTATGGAGACACACTATTGTTAGGTCTTACATTTTAAGAGAAGCTAGAGATGCAACTACATAAATGAAATATTCCAATCTTTCTATGCTGGCAAGTAACTCATATTTAGGAGAACAACGGAAGTGAAACATCTGTGGGCCAGATACAGCTAATGGGCCACAAGTTGGAGTTTTTAAATTTCTGTATGGGAAGTTAGATATTACTTTATTTTAAAATTTCTGCTTATATTGTTTTATCACTTGCTTAAGGGAATTGGACATTTTGCATGTAGGTGGGAGAGGGGAAACTGGGGAAAGTTTAATTTTCTTTGACCTTGGTGACACGTTTAAGTAATTAAGAAATATTTCATTCTTTTCTTTCACTTCAAAAGGAAGCAAAAAGCAAATTCCTGGATTTCATAAGGATTGGGGGTAAAAGTTCCTATCTCTATTGTTTTGTTGCATTCTTCCTGAATTATCAGATAGTTAGGAGGACCCTGGTGTACACCTGTTATTCTAGGGTAATTAGCAGTTATCCCTCCCCAACTTTCATGCTAAAAATGTCCTGATTTGAATGTTGACTTTTGTGTGTTTGGAAAGGAAACCACACACTTTTACCTCTTTAGGTGTGTTTTTTTTTTTACTTCCATGAATAAAACCTTTTAGGCTTCCCAGATAGTTAAGATGTGCTGCCTTTTAAAGAATGCAATTCATTAAAAGTAACATTTTTCTCTTGCAGTTGAAATCATCTACACTGTCCCAGTGCAGCAATTTGACCCCGTACTACTTTTCAGGGGAAATAGTTTTCACACTCACTTCACAGTTTAAACCAATTTGATTTTACTACTAATTTGCCTTGTTTTAACTTGGATATGCTGAAGTAGTTCAAGCTGCTTCCAAACACTTACTGCCTCATTAGCTGATAGCTGTAGTCTAAATGACTTTCAGACCAAATGAGGGCTTTCAGGGTGTTGGACAGTGGTTGAAAGAGCTCTTTGCAAATGAAAGGAGAGAAAGCCAGAGTTGGATTTAATTCCATCCTTTGCTAGCTTTGGGATACTTGGCATTTATTTAAATAAAGTTATAATTATTTTCAGTGGTGTTGATTGATGGGCAGTCCCTGGGTAAATAGACTGAAGTCATCACTCAGTCTGTCCCATAGCTGAGTCAGTATATAACTGAGTCAGTATATAACTGAATATATAGTCAGTATGTAGCTGAGTCAGTATATAGCCGAGTCAGTATATAACTGAGTCAGTATATAACTGAATATATAGTCAGTATATAACTGAGTCAGTATATAATTGAGTCAGTATATAACTGAGAAGCCTGTTCTGGGAGAGAGTTCTGTGTAATTTCCTAGGTTCCGCCACAAAGACATGATGTAAACCTGTGGGAAGATGATAATGATAGTCGTAGATAAATCCTTTTGTCTCAGTTTTCTTCCTTTTGCTGTGATATGCAGAGTAGAGAAAAATGATGAAATATTGTGCTGAGATTTTCTCCTTATCAAAGTTATATTCAGAATGTCTCTTCTGGAACCAGGATTTCATATTCTTTGTCAACTTCTAATCTGGACTTTCAGCACACACACACGTGAACGCATGTATGTATGCACGCTTTCATTGAAATAGTTTCAAATAATCAAGGTCATGCCCACCAAATAAAATGAGGTGAATGTTAAGAAAAGACTCCTAGGTTTTGTGTTGATATTAAACCACTTGCAAGTCCCACAATTCTGGTACTTCTATTTGGGATGAAGTAGGAAAGCAGTTGTGTCCCCAGTGACTTCTCTTAGGTTCACATGTGGGTAGGAACATTGAATTTGAGAGCGCCTTGCCAAATAACAACCTGAATCCAATAATCACATTCTTTCATCTTGATTTCCCCTGGAGTTTTTATTGGATGGGGGCATCATTACTTAATGCCCTAAAGCAGCCTCACTTCATGGTGGAATGAATGAATTGAGCTTGTGGGTGGCCAAACTCAAATTGTTAGTTTTTGATTGTTTATCTCCTCTCATATCTTTGGCCCCTGTGGGATTATTCAACTACTCAGGAAAAATAATTACAGACGGCCTTGGGTCAAGCAAGGTTGGATCTCCACTTGTTGATTTTCGGTGGTGACCGTGGTATTCTATGGAACAAAAATCTCTCTTACAGGTATGTTAATGGAGAGTAGGTGGATAGTGTTTTCTTTGATTCATTTTTTGCTTTTTTCATGTAGCCTCCTTGTAGTCTTCATTGGTTAGGATTCTAATAAAAGCTATCTTTAAAAGCCCTTCCAGCAAAACTTCCTTTTAAATAAAACTTTATTTTTGACAGTTCTGTGCATTTTAATGCCAAACTTGAATAATTATACAGACCCTATGTGTCCCCTCCTTTTTTTTTATTCAGTAAGTTTATTGGTACATTTTAGGTATATAATATGATGACATTCATCATTGAGAATTTGTACCTTTACACGATATATCTTGGTTCTTATTTTTTTCCCCATTCCCTTGGCCTCTCTTTAACCCCTCCACCCCTCCTTATTTACAAAGACTTTGTTTCAATTTTTTCCTTTTCTCATATTTATTCCTTTCCCTTCTTCCTTTTCCCCTACACCTCCCACTTCCCCTTCCCCTTTGGACTTTTTAATTGGTGAGCAGTTAAGTCTCTGTCTCCTCCTCCTACTGCAGATTTTCTAATCTTTCTTTCAGAGAGGTATTTGGAATTGGTGACTATGACTGGCCCATTAATTAATGTAAGATTTACGTTATATTTTGGAAGATAGCACAATGGCATGGAGATACGTTCATTATGTTTTCCTCAATTCTCCGAGGAATATGCTTTTATTTGTTTATAGTCCTGTTTCAAAGAAATTTGTTTCATTTCATCAGTTAGAGGCATTGGGCAGTCTTGTGAATAACTGCTAGCTACATGTGTAGTTACGAAAGCCTTTGCGGCGAATTTGAACTGTGGGACTACATAACCTTTGTTCCTTTTCTCCAGCCCCATTGTGATTAAATGTGAGTTAATGGATAAAGATGCTTGTTAGTTTTGGGACACTAGATAAAAATCTGTAACAGACCTAAAGTCCCGACGTAAACTACTCAACTCCTTGTTTGCCTGGAACTGATGTTCTGGACACCACAATCTATAGAACAAGCTGCAAATGTCTGCTGACCATCAATACGTGACAGTCGACCACTAACCTTTGTCCCTTTTCTTTAATTCTATATGTTAACCTCCCCCTCAACCCCCTATAAGAACAGCCTCGGACTCTGAGCCAGTTGCCTCTCTAAGCTATTTTGCTTTGGGAGTGCCGTCTGGCCAGACTAATAAAGGTCTGTTTTACTTTCCAACTTGTCCTGTGTGTTCCTTCCCGGGTGTTCTTCGCTGCAGTCAGCTCCTCGGAGCGTTTGGTAAGGCCCTCGGTCTTACAGAACAAGAAACAGGGAGAGTGCATTTTGATGAATAAAGACATTTTACATCATAAAGTACACTTTTTGATTTCTGAAAAATGTAGTACATAACAGAATTGTATCTGCACATCAGGGGTGAACATTTGCTGGATTTTTCATGGATTTGACAACCAGATATGCAGATTCCTTTGCGTATGAATTATATTAATTAAGAAGTTACTCAGGTTTTGGCTTTGGTATTAATCTGGCACTTAGATTTGAAATAAGAATTGGCAGCTTTGCTTGTGGCTTTAAGGCGTAGAAACCAACTGCAATAAAGTACAGAATTTCTAATTTTCAAAAATTCATATTGTAAATAGAAATTTGTAATTTTTCAAGTAAAGTTAAGAACTGACTTTGAGATGATCTGATTACAAGGGTATTGGGCCTCTTCTCTTGTACCTGAAACCTCTCCCCCTTCTCAATTATTCCCTTCTGTAATAAGATGCTAAAACTGAGCAGGATTGTCTTAGGAAGACCTTAGCCACCAGGTAAGCATAGCAGCCCTCTCTCTGGAGTCCTCCATACTGGGAGGAGAAATGTAGTGTTAGATATTTTGATCTCACAGACTTTCAAGCTCCTTTGCTGACAAGGGAGCTAGGTTGAACAGAAGTGATGTTGCCGAAAACAAACGACAAGAAGCTGAAAGACTTGTGCAGCACAGGATCGGGTGCAAGGAATACTACTGCACTCTTCCAACATGTGAGTTTCCTCAAACCCTCCTTATCCAGGTTCAAATTTCGGAACTATGTGTTGTCATGGCACCGCATGTGCTTGTAGTCCTCAAGGAATCTGTGCAGACACCCACTGCCCAGTTGAGCTCTTCATCACTGGGCAATACCAGCAGCCATGACCATGCTCTCTACGGGGAGGCAGGTAGATGTCACTCACTGTCACCGGTTTCTGCTCTGTACCACTGTGCTTGCTGCCCAGGCCATGGCCTCTCCCTACCACACCTACCACATCCATCTGGGTTTGCTATCTGGCTCAAGATGAAGGAGATGAGTGCTGACAAGGAAATCTACAAAAAAAAAAAAAAAAGAAATCACAACCTTTTAGAAATAACGCTCTTATTTCTAATTCTGCATTTATTCTTTGTCTTGCTTTTTTGAGGTAAGAATAATTTTAAAGCCCTTTGTAGAATTACTTGTAAATTTGAGGTTAATGCATACTACTTTTTTTTTTAAAGGAGAATGGATGACTTATTTTCTATTTTGGATTATTTTTGTAAAAATAAACACAATAATGGCACATATTTAGGAAATATTATGAAGATTTAGTCCATGAATGCAATGTGTAATGATTAGACCAGGGTCATTAACATTTTTTTCCTAAAATATTTTTTGTTTTTTTTAATGAATTAGAGATGCCAAGAATTTGTCTATTTTATTGTCTATATTCTTCTTTTCTGATCCCCCACATCAAAAATCCATACTCAGTGTTTACTGTATGTGTTTTAAGATACATTTTGATATACAGAGTAAAATGATTATGATAAGCAAGTAAATTAACATATCCATCGCTTTCAATATTTACATCTTTTTGTGTGTGTCTGTGATACGAACAACTGGACCCTATTCTTTTAGCAAATTCTCAATGTATAGTATTATTAACTCTAGCTCTTTTGCAGTACATTATAGCTCCAGATTTGTTAATGCTACATAAGTGCAAGTCTGTGTTCTCTTATATTTCCCCATTTCTTCTTCTGGACCCTTGGTAACCACTGTTCTAGTGTTTCTATGTATTTGACTTAAAAAAAAATTGGGATCCACATATGAATGAGATCATGTGATATTTTCCTTGCCATGGCGTGGTTCCTGGTTTCTTTCTTACTTTTTTTTTTTTCCAGTACCAGGATTGAACACAGGACCTTGAGCTTTCCAGGCAGATGTGGCACCACTGAGCTACATCCCCAGGACTTCCTGGTTTATTTCACTTTGCTTATTGTCCTCCACATTCATTCATGTTAGTACAAAAGGCCGAATCTCCTTTTTAAAAAAGAATGCGTAATTGTGTATTGCATGTGTATGTATCACAATTTTTTTTATCCATTCATCTGTTGATGAACTCTTAGACTATTTCTGAACCTTGTTGGTTGTTAATAATCCCGCAATGGATGTGGAGTGTAGGTGACTCAGGGAGGTGCTTATGCTCGTTCTCATGGATGGATACACAGATAAGGGATTGCTTATAGGAAAAGCCTATTTACACTCGACACTGCCACTGCTATTTCAGATACCCATCACTTTATTTCATGCTATTTTTTATACTTTCTTGATGCTTCTTTTGTTTTCTGGACTTAAATTGCTTATCTTCATAAATAGGAAAGCAATATCTCTATTAATGATTTCTTTAAAGATCTGTAGGACAACATACTTTTTTCTGTTAATGTAATCATGAAAATATTAAATTCTATGGAAGATGATAAAACATATAATTTTACTTCCTCTTTACTACTACAACCCCAAACCTGTTGGGTTTTGTTGATATAGCATGGGTCCATTTTCTTATACACAATAATTTTTTTTGTTCAGCTTTTAAATTTAGCTTCGCACTGTTATTAGGATTACTGCTTCTACTTTGTTTTATTTACCTAATAAACCTTTGCTTATGACTGTATTGTATAAGGTACAATTTCATAGAATTTTAATGTTTGCACACAGTGAAATACTCAGATCTCAAGTGTATACCATGAAGTGTCTGACAAGTACACACACCCCTAACAAGTTGTGAACACTCCCATCATCTCAGGAAGATACCTGTGCCCCTCCCATCAGTTCCCACTCCTGCTCTCAGAGACAAACATTCTTGTTTCTTTAATCATAGATGGATTTTGCTCATAGAACTTAATTGGGGTATACTACATTGGAATTGCATATGGGTTCTTTCAGGAATTAAATTCAGCCATGGTTTTTTCACAATAATTTACTGCTTTTCTTTGTTAAGTAGTATTCCATGTGTGACTATGTCATAATCCGTCAGTTCTTCTATCGATGGACATTTGGTATTTTACCAGTTTGGGGCTAGTATAAATAAAGCTGCTACGAATATTCATGTCCAAGTCTTTTTTGTAGACATATATTTACATCTTACTGTTTTGTTTTTTCTTCCTTTATTTTTATGTGTTTAATCATTACTAATCCTAATCCTGTCCTTTTCTACTCATATTGTTTAGTGTCTTTTTGGTGTCTTTTTCTTCTACCATCTGCAATCTGCGTATCCCTGATATGCATAATTGAATACATCTTTGTCTAGTATTATAGGGAATAAAGATATTTAACCACATCCCTCAAGCAATGCTATCCACTGCTCCCAAGTACTAAACTGAAATCTGTAGACACAGGATGATTAAATGTCTGGGTTTGCTTTTGCTGATTGATGGTACTTTTTAGCTTTCTTTTCCTGGCATAACTAGTAATTGTGCCTTCCTTTAAACTGAAACTGTCCCAGTTTGTACACTAAATTACATGTGTTCAATTAGATATAAATTAAACATTTTAGATCACTTTTATTACACCTTCTCCACTTACACACACATCTACAAGAATGCGTTTCAGTCCCTCTTTTTTGTAGCACACTACAGTACTTAAAAGCAGTCACTGGAACCATGAACTGACCGTAATCTTGGGGAAGCTGCTCACTTTGCCTCAGTTTCTTCATCAATAGAAAGGGGAAAATAATTTCTTTTTTTTGAATTAAATTCTTTTATTGGTACATTGTAGGTATACAACAAAATTACATTTCTTATTGGGAATTGTACCTTTATATAATGCATCTTGGTTCTTATTTTTTCCCCATTCCTAGCCC